>CM046949.1:47697580-48190775 GCA_025698515.1 Gossypium sturtianum | reverse complement strand
TGGAAGAAGACATTATTGCATCCGTAACCGATGACGCGCCATATGTAAGGACAGACGATGAAGCAATAGAATGTTTTTTTTCGATCTTTGGAATTTGTAATGCAACCTTCATCGTCGAAAGGAACAAGATCCTGATGCCTAAAATCTCCAAAACTACAAGAATGGGCTGCGATCGACAGCGTCGGTAAAGGAGCCTTGCCTTGAGAGGACTTGGAAAATGCCTACAAGGAAAGGTTGAGACACATATGCTGAAGGACAAACGAGACTGCTTTGGTTTAAGATTTAAGCCAGATGCGAGGCAAATGAAGAAGGAGATAAAGAAGAAACAAGAAAGGAGAAGAGCGCGACTGAGCGGAGAAGGGGTCAAGTGGGAACCAATGACCTTTCCCCATATATCCAAGACTTTCAGATCGGGAGGAGCGATTCACCTAAAAAGAGATGCCAAGAGAATAGACTGCTGAAGAAATGTTGGGAAACTTGAACATCAACGCCATATCTGAAGAAGGAATTTGGGGAGAAAATTTATCAGACATCTGCCCCAATGTATCTGGAAGTGTTTTGAACAACTGGACTGTGGAAGAGATTCCTGTAGTTTTTAGAGCTAATTCAGAGTAATGTTCAAAACACGCTTATTGCTCTAAGCCTAAGAGCAATAAAAATCCTTTGTGAAATAGGCTTATGTCCAATATCTTTATTTCAATAAAATGCATCTTTGCGTATCATCTTGAGCAAATATTCTTTTATTCTTTTCATTTCATTCATAATCATACCATACAAATAATTATTCTTAGATTATTTTGTTCTTTGGATTTTTCTTCATCCCTATAACAGATCTCCAGATGTCAATGATATGAGCGACGCTGCTACTGACTTAGAATCTCCTTTTGAGCAAAATATGTGCACGGAGGATTCTCAAGATTTTGAAGACGATCGAGATCAGAACCTATCTTACGATTTGTTGAGGATGGTAGAACAAGATGAGAAACAAATCTTTCCTTATAAAGAGTCAATGGAAATTGTGAGCCTAGGAGAGGAAAAAGAGGTGAAGATAGGAGCTTGCATTACCGCAGAGACAAAGCAAGACCTCATTGAATTACTCCAAGAATTTAAATATGTCTTCGCATGGTCATATCAAGACATGCCCGGGTTAAGTACTGATATCGTGGTACACGGGCTCCCCATAAAGGAAGAGTGCAAGCCAGTTCAATAGAAGCTCCGAAGGATGAGGCCCGATGTTTAACTCGAAAATAAAGAGGAAGTCAAGAAACAATTCAATGTTGGTTTCTTACGGGTGGTTAAATACTCGTAATGGGTAGCCAATATCGTGTGCCGTCCCTAAAAAGATGGGAAAGTATGAATGTGCGTAGACTATGAGGACTTAAAAAAGCCACCTAAAGACAATTTCCTATTGCCACATATCGACACTTTAGTGGACAACACGGCAAGTTACTCATTGTTCTCCTTCATGGATGGTTTCTCGGGATACAACCAAATAAAGATGCATCCTAAAGACATGGAGAAGACCATATTCGTGACTATGTGGGGAACATTTTGCTATAAGGTGATGTCATTTGGATTGAAAAATACGGAAGCAACGTATCAAAGAGCCATGGTAACTTTGTTTCATGATATGATGCACAAAGAACTCGAAGTTTATGTTGATGATATGATCGCAAAGTCCCGAACAGAGAAGGAGCATGTACAAGTCTTGAGGAAACTGTTTTTGAGATTGAGAAAATTCTAACTGAAGCTCAATCCAGTAAAATGTACTTTTGGGGCTAGGTCAGGAAAATTGCTAGGATTTGTTCTCAGTGAAAAGGGGATTGAGATTGACCCAGACAAAGTAAAGGCTATACAGCGATTGCTTCCACCACGCACTCAAAAAGAAGTTCGAGGTTTCCTAGGAAGACTAAATTACATTGCCCGGTCCATTTCACAACTAACTGAGAAATGCGACCCCATATTTCACCTCCTTAAGAAACACAACCCAGGCGTTTGGGATGAGGAGTGCCAGAAGACTTTCGATAAGGTCAAACATTACTTGTCCAATGCCCCAGTACTTATGTCACCTAACCCAGATAGGCCGCTGATACTGTACTTGGCAGTATTTGGGAATTCCATGGGATACGTGCTTGGCCAACATGATGAGTCGGGAAGAAAAGAAAGAGCGATATACTATCTCAGTAAGAAATTCACTGAATGTGAGACAAGATATTCGCTAATCGAGAAGTTACGTTGCGCCTTGATTTGGACAACCCGAAGATTGAGACAGTACATGTTGTACCACACAACTTGGCTCATCTCAAAGCTGGACCCTCTAAAGTACATGATGGAGTCGACTGCTCTAAATGGAAGAATGGATCGATGGCAAATTCTACTTTCTAAATTTGACATAGTCTATGTCAAACTGTATAGGATCAAAGGAAGCGCAATAGCGTAATTTTACGGCCATGAGAGCTTTAGAGGATTACGAGCCTTTGAACTTTGATTTCCCAAATGAAGATCTAATGTATGTTGCAACCATTGAAGAAGACTCTCAAGAAGGTCATCCTTGGGAGCTAAACTTCGACGGAGCCTCAAACGCTGTAGGTAACAGAATTGGAGAAGTCTTGGTATCCCCAAACGGAGATCATTATCCCTTCACTAGCAAATTGGATTTTGATTACACGAACAATATGGCAGAATACGAAGCATGCATCATGGGTATCCATGCAGCCATAGAACATAAGATCAAAGTGCTAGAAATATATGGGGATTCTACACTAGTGATCTATCAACTCAAGGGAGAATTGGAGACAAGAGATCCCAAGTTAATCAATTATCGAAGGTTGGTTCTTGATTTAATTGAGGAGTTTGATGACATCACCTTCTATTACCTCCCACGAGATGAAAATAAGATGGCTGATGCCTTGGCTACTTTGGCTTCGATGGTCAAAGCGAACAAACAAGAGGATATAAAGCCTATCTAGATGAGTATTTATGAGGCTCCGGCTCATTGTTACAACATCAAAGAAGAAGAAGATGACGATCACCCTTGGTACAACGATATATTACGATATGTGAAGAATCATGAATACCCTGACCAAGCAACTGAGAATGATAAAAGGACATTGAGAAGGCTGGCCAATGACTATATCTTAGATGGGGAGATCCTATATAAAAGGAGAAAAGATCAGGTGCTACTAAGATGTGTAGACACCTCGTCGAGGCTAAGAAAATCTTGGAGGAAGTCCACGAGGTGTCTCATGGAACACATGCCAATGGTTTTACAATGGCCGAGCAAATCATGAGATTCGGGTATTATTGGTCCACCGTGGAAGGAGATTGCATCAGTTATGCCAAGAAGTGCCACAAGTGTCAAATTTATGGAGATAAAATTCATGTACCTCCCTCACCTCTTCATGTTATGACTTCTCCGTGGCCTTTCTCTATGTGGGGCATGGATGTCATCGGGCCAATTTCACCCAAAGCTTCTAACGGGCATCAATTCATCTTCGTGGTCATCGATTACTTTACAAAGTGGGTAGAATTCGCTTCATATGCCAATTTCTCAAAGTCGGCAGTCAGCAAGTTCTTAAAGAAGGAGATCATATGTCGATATGGAATGCCAAAAAGGATCATATCTGACAATGCACTAAATTTGGACAACAGCACGATATCAAAAGTCTGCAGTCAGTTAAAGATCAAACACCACAACTCATCACCATATCGCCCAAAAATGAATGGTACAGTGGAGGCAGCCAATAAGAACATTAAGAAAACGTGGGGAAAATGACTGAGACTTATAAATATTGGCATGAGAAGCTACCATTTTCCTTCTATGCTTATCGAACATTTGTCAGGACCTCAACCGGGGCAACGCCTTTCTCTTTGGTTTATGGAATGGAGGTGGTTTTACCTATCGAAGTTGAGATTCCTTCTCTCTGAGTTTTGGCAGAATTAAAGTTGAATGAAGTAGAATGGATCCAATCCCGATATGATCAGCTAAACTTGATTGAAGAGAAAAGGTTGGAAGCCATCTGTCATGGTTAGATGTACCAAAAATGAACGATGTGAGCTTACAACAAAAGGTTTGTCCAGAGAATTCCATGATGGGCACCTAGTATTAAAAAGATCTTGCCCATACAAAAGGATTTCAGAGGAAATGGATGCCAAATTGGGAAGGACCTTATGTGGTAAAGAAGGCCTTTTACGGAGGAGCGTTGATTTTGATTGAGATGGATGGCAAAAGCTTGCCCAATCTTGTGGTCAGATTCAGTCAAGAAGTACTTCACCTAAAAAAAAAGGGGGGGAGAAGCCAAGGTGAAAACTCGTAAAGGGCACCTTGAGACCAAAGGGGTTTTGAATTGAAAACCCATGAAAAAGGCAATTCAAATCTTGATCAAAGATGGGGCATGTGGTAGTCTTGTTATCCCCGAATAAAAAGGAGGGAGATGCTACGTCTCGGGCATCAACAAAGTATTTTGGATCTCCAAACACATATCAAGTTCAAAAGGGTCCTCGAGAAGTTAGTGCGAAGAAGTTCATGCTATGATATCCGAGGCATCTATCTTCATATTATTCATTTTGTATTTTAGCAATGTTTGCTATCTTTGATTAATTCATCCAGTTCAAGCTTTGCTCTCCATAAAATTCCTTTTGTCCATTGCGATAATCTTTTTCAAGCATTTTTCATTGAAATGACGATTAATGGACTAATAATATTCAAAAAAAAGGATTTCTGCATATTGCTCTGAAACGTTTTCTAAATAATACAAAGATCTAAACACAGGATCACTATTCAGAACTAACCGAACTTAAGGGTTGGAAACATTTGAGAAAGAATAGTCTAAATTATGACTATTTCTTCGAATTTCCCGTCAAAGATACCAAATTTGAACAAGAAGGCATGGTAACATATCAGTGATAGAACCTTGATAAACAGCGAGCAATGAAAACCAAGGCATTAAAAAGGGATCATTCTCGAAAAATGACATTCTGCATTCATGCAAATATCATTCATACACATCTATTTAGGAGCATTTGATTTATCCTGATCATGACATCCTAATCACTAGGCATAAATAGGCTCATGAAATGGATTCTACAGATCATATTTCCCAGAGAACGGTGTAACAGATCAGTGAAACCACAAAACCTATACCCCTAAAGTTGCAGTGGGATGAATTATATCATCGTGATAGATCTTATCTCCTTAAAGTTGCAGTGGAGTACATCGAAGATAGCAAATCTTACCTCTCTGAAGTTGCAGCAGAGTAGATTAAAGCTACAAATCTTATCTCCCTGAAGTTGCAGTGGAGGAGATTGAAGATAGCAAATCTTATCTCTCTGAAGTTGCAATAAAGTAGATTAAAGCCATAAATCTTATCTCCCTAAAGTTGCAGTGGAGCAGGTTGAAGTTACAAATCTTATCTCCCTTAAGTTACAGTGGGGCAGATTGAAGATAGCAAATATTATCTCTCTAAATTGCAGTAGAGTAGATTAAAGCTATAAATCTCATCTCCTTCAAGTTACAGTGGAGTAGATTGAAATGATAAGTCCTATACCTCTGAAGTTGCGATGAGGGTCGATTAAATCTACCATAGCAAGTCTTATCTCCTTGAAGTTGCAGTGGAATAGAATAAAGCTACAAGTTACAAATTTTATCTCCATGAAGTTGCGGTGGAGCAGATTGAAGCCACAAATCTTATCTCCCTAAAGTTACAGTGGAGTAGATTGAAGCGATAAATTCTATACCTCAATTCAATGAGGTTAGAATGAAGCTACCAAAAGAAGAGGAGCACCAAAGAAGTCGAGATTCAGAAACCGGGCAAATTTGGTCCTTCTTAAAGGTCTTTGCTCCATCCTCGTTACACGACAATGAGCAAAGATGGGCAGCTGTAATAGGCACAATTTGCCCGGGCCCATCACAATAATAATAGACCAAAAATAAATAAGTCAAAAAATTAAAGTCCATTAATAACAGTCCATAACCCAATATGCTACAAGCCCAACTGGCCCAAAATTAATAAAAAAACCCTAACAGCCCAAGCCCAATTGTAATAGCCCAAATTTCAGTGATGTCAGAAATAGTGGTTCGAGACCACCAAATCCGACAAATGAACTCGTAGATTATATTATTTAATATTTACGAGCCAAATGTAGCTTTTAAAAGATTTTTGAAATAGTAAATTGTGTTTTATAAAGATTTATTTGGTCAAGGAATTGAGAAAAAGAGGTATCGGGATCTCGGTGCTATAAACCGAGTCATAAATATTTTTATGAATATTTACGGAATGTCAATAAGGTAGTATTAAAATTTCGTTAGAAAATTTTGACGTTTGGGTGGTTAATTAAATAAAAAGGACTAAATTGAAAAAGGTGTAAAAGTTGTTAGAAGGATTAAATAGCTCAATTGTTAAATGAGGAAGGACCTAAATTGCAAATAAGCCCAAAGGAGATATTTTGGGCGGCAATAGCTGAGAAAAATCAGGAAATGGGTGAAATAAGGGCAAAATTAGAAAATTGCCAAAATTAGCTAAATAAAAATGGGACCAAATTGGAATATCTAGAATTCTCTTCATTTCTTTCATTTTCATCAGCTGAAAAATAGCCATGGAAGAGGGTTCAAACTGGTTTTCATACTCTAGCTTCATGTAAGTTTAATTCTTGCTTTCTCCTTGAAATTTCTATGTTTTTGGACTTTTACAATTGGGTCCAACTTACTATGTCATTAGTTTTTGATTCTATGGCTAATTTTTAAAGTTTCTATGGATGAGTGCTGGAAGAATATGATGAATAAACATAGAATTGAAGTTTTAATTTTGATATATGATGATTTTATCAAGTAAAATTGATGGAAATTGATTTTAGGACCTAATTGTAAAAGAGTTTGGAATTAAGGTTTAATGCTAAAGTTCTGATTTTCAAGGGTTATGAAGTAGTTTAAAATGATAGAATAAAGTATTAATTGAGAAAAATTAGCCCAATTAAGGGGTTAATTGGACAAGGACTGAATTGTATGAACTGTGAAATTTGGGGCAAAATGAAAATCAACACTTTGCACTACAACAGTTTTGGACAGCAGCAGTAGTCTAACTTTGAAAAATCACCCATAAAATGTTGAAATTGAATTAGAGGATGAATAAAATATAGAATTAAATATTATTGAGTCTAGTTTCTTATAGAAGAAATGGTGTAAGCAATGGAATTTTAAATCATGCGATATAATAGGTTTGTGAGATAAGGTCAGAATGATTTCGGGTTCCCTTGTTCTGACTTTGGAAAATCATCAAAAAATTTAGGAAAATATTTATAGGTTATAATTTATATTCTTAAAATCCTTAATGATTCTATTTTCAAAAGAAACAAACGTTAACATTATCTGGATTTTGTACGATGAGATAATTAATTTTTAGTGAAGAGGGGTCGGAACTGTCAGATAGCGGAATAGTGGTGACTTTAAAGAATAAAATATACTTATTGGCTAAGCCAAAAATTCTTAAAAATATATGGTAAGAAGATAAGTGAGTCTAGTTTCAGGGAAAATTAGCAGATCTTAATTTGGAGTTCCGTAGGTCAAGATAAAAATAATTTAGTAACTATGGAACGGATGAACAACTTGAATATTCACATAAATAAATAGTGAAAAATTATAGATAATGTTACTTACAAATGTGTTATTTATAATAAGGATGTGGAATGGAGAGGAGGAGGAGGAAAATATATGAATGAATTATGTATAAATTGATCACATGCCCGATTATAATCGATAAAAGTTGAATTAGAAATGATATAATGTTTTATTTCAAATATTTATTATGAAACTATGATTATCGTTATGGTATAAAAATCGAATTGTAAGTTCGTGTAACTTGAATTATATTCTTAAATGCTTGAAATATTTTTATTGATGTGAATATGATTTGGATGTTTATTGTATGAAAATTGATGAAGTATTGATATTCTTGATGAAAATGGAAAATAAATCCCGGTTGAATGAAAGGAAAATTCGATGGATCTCTGAAATGGAATTAACGGTAAAAGGATCTAGCCTGGACGGGTGATCCTATCTGATATAGCCCTCCCTGAAGAATATGTGGAAAATGGATTTAGCCGGACGGTAATCCGAATTAGGTCTGCAATTTAGCCTGGGTAGTAATTCAGATCCAAGCTTATTAGAGTAATTGTCGTTGCGGGATTTAGCCTGACTGGTAATCCCGACAATACTCTATGAGTTTATATTACAGGATTTAGCTCTGGATGGTAATCCCACTGTAAGGATGAGGTTTCTTGGAGTGTGCTCTCGAAATGGAAATGTGCACATGAATATGAATTGACGGACCGGATTTGTACACTAAAATGTACCCTGAAAATCCATCAAAATTCTGAGAAATTCAACGGGATAAATATGGAAAAATAACAAGGGAATGGAAATCATGGTATTGATGAGCTCATCAATCATGGTATATATTATGTGATATAAGGAAATACAAGTTGATGAGACATGAACATAGAACTTGGTTGATGAATGAGTTCATTTGTGATTATATATTTGTACACCCTTGAGTATATTATCCGTATGAATTGATATTCCAAATGAGTTAATGAGAAGAGTTCTAATATGAAATAATCTGAATTCTAAATGAAATATTATGAAAACGTATTTGAAATACATTGGTATGTCTTGTATATGTTATTTCAGTTCATAATGTGGAAAGTAAATGTATGTGGAAATATGAGATTATGATACCTATACATGGAATTTATTGGTGGATACGTACATCCAAATTTATATGATAGATTGTAGTGAACATTGAAATTGGGCTCAATAAGTGATTTGTCAATTTAAATTGTGATTGGCGGGGAAGAGTTAGTGAGTTGCATGTCTATGAATTGTTACACGATTTGTCTTAAAAATACGAGAAATGATGGTACTTGATACATGGAAATATGAGACATGATATATAAAAATATAGAATATGTCGATAAATGTGTTTATTCATAATTATAGAACTGTAAACCTCAAGTGTACTATTTGTGTAAAGATAATGATTTCAAATTATCTGTAAGTGTTCTGTACTCCTTGGTAATGCCTCGTAACCCTGTTTCGGCGATGGATACGGGTTTGGGGTGTTACACCGATAGCCTAAACTAATTTTCAAAAAACCTAACCCTAGCCCCTTTCAGATGCGCCGTTGCTCCCTCCTCAGGCGTACCGCCCGTGCCTTGTCCTGAGGCCTGGCTCACCCCCTGGCGTGCCTTTGCCGCCATTTCACCAGAATAGCAAGGCCCGCCCTCCGTTGACCGTGCAAACACCTGCAAGCAAAGCAAAAAAATGAGACAAAGACCAACACGCAACAGCAGGAACAATGGCGAGACAGAGAAATAAAAAATCATATATAAACGGCTATAAAAGTCGGATTCAATATAATTTTTAGGAGATAAAAAAACGAAGAGAATCGAAGTACAAAAAAACTAGTAGTAAAAAATCGAAAAAGGAACTTGAGAAACCTGAAATGAAGGGAAAACACAAAGACAACTCGCGCTTTGGTTAGTCAAATCACTCCTCTCTTTTTTTCTTGTTTCATTTTTAATTTCTTTCTCTTTTTCTCTATTCAGGTTTTTCTCACAAGCTTCATTCTTTCCTCTCGATTTTTCATCTTTCTTTTCATTCTCATTTTTACTCTATTCTTTTCTCTCATTTTTTCCAGAAATTTTCAACTTTTCTTTGGTCCTCAAACACTTGCTTTGGCGACAAAGGTACCAAGGTTACACTTTTACCATTGTGCTCGAAAGTATATCGATTCACGAAACCATCATGTTTGACCCTCCGATCAAAGCGCACGGTCTTCCAAAAGTAAATGTCCCGCATGCGTAGGTACCACGTCGCATAGAACTTCGTCGTGGTATTTCCGATTGAAAATGCAACTAAAGTTTGTTTAGTCACCTTCAACTCGACTCCTTCGTTGAGCCATTGCAACTTGTATGGACTTGGGTGTTTAATGGTCGATAGACCAAGTTTTTCCACCATGAGAGTGCTGGCCACGTTTGTGCAACTCCCTCCATCAACGACCAAGCTACAAACTTTGCCTTGGACATGGCAATGCGTGTAGAACAAGTTTTCCTGTTGCGGCTCACTTTCGATACTTTGTAAACTCAAACTTCTTTTGACAACGAGCATTTCACCTTCGACCGCATATTCCAAGTCTTCTTCTTCTTCGTCAGTGGGTATTTCGGCCTTTTGTTCGTTCTCCTCCTCTGATTCAATTTCACCATTGGGTCGAACCACCATAGCACTTCGGTTTGGGCATTGACTTACGATATGCCCCCTCCCGAGGCACTTGAAACATTTAATGTCCCTGATTTGATTAGAGATGGGTTCGACCGCCTTGCCTTTGCTTGATTCGACCAAGGGCTTACTCGTCTTGGTCGGCACCATGGGCTCCTTGGCATGATTTGGTGGTTCCTCCTTGTTATGGCATTGGCTCCATTTTGAAACGTTGGAATTGGAAAAGCCTCGAACTAAACCTTTTCTCTTTATTTGCTTCTCGACCTTAATGGCCATGTGCACTAT
Organism: Gossypium sturtianum; assembly: GCA_025698515.1. Classification (NCBI taxonomy): domain Eukaryota; kingdom Viridiplantae; phylum Streptophyta; class Magnoliopsida; order Malvales; family Malvaceae; genus Gossypium; species Gossypium sturtianum. The sequence continues at coordinate 48,180,220 of CM046949.1, read as the reverse complement.
GTCAACTAATTTGATGTAGTGCTGAAGCTCCACGATGTTGGCAATGTCTCGGTTGAGACCAGCCAAGAAACGTGCCATGGTGGCCTCACCATCTTCTTGCACATCCGCCCTTATCATTGCGATCTCCATTTCTTTGTAATAATCTGCCACGCTCCTCGATCCTTGGGTAAGGCTTTGGAGCTTTTGATAGAGCTAGCGGTGGTAATAAGACGGAATAAATCTCCGGTGCATTACCGATTTCATTTCGCCCATGTGCTAATTGGTCGTTCTCGTCTCGCCTCGACGACTCGTGGTAAGTTGATCCCACCGGATCATCGCATAATCTGAAAACTCTATTGTCGCCAACTTGACCTTTTTGGATTTGGAGTAGTTATGAAACTCAAACACGAGTTCTATCTTCTCTCCCACTCGAGATATGCCTCTAAGTCCGATCGACCTTGTAAAGGTGGAATTGTCAATTTGATGCTTTTAAGGTCATCATCATATCTCTCACGTTCTCTTTGGCCACGGTTTTGTTGACCCCTCCGCCGGTCACTTATATTAGAACTTTGATCACTCTCGGCATCGCCAGGTTTAGACAACTCATCTTCTTGGAATCGTCGTTGGCATCGGTTTCTCGGTAGACTTAGGGGCGTCATCTCTCGTTGGGCTCTTCCTTCCACGTGGTCAAGCCTTTCTTGTATGGGCTCGAGCTTCTGATCGAATAAATGCTCCACTTCACACAAGAGGGCTTGAAGATTTAGATCCCGTGACATTTCGAACAGGTTGCCTCGGGTCTATCCGCCATGTTTCAATCCGGACTTCTTGACATGAGAAAATTTAAAACCTCACCACAAACCTCACTAGTCACTCAAAAAGAAAAGATATAGTGTCACTCACGCTCATGTTTACACTCGTTATAAGGCTTTTTCTTCACTCTTTCACACACTCGTGCCTTTTTCCGCTATTTTCTTCTCTCGTGATTTCAGTAGAAGTCTCTTTTAGACTATATTGTCGTCTAGAATTCGACTTCAAATGTTTTACAAGGGTAACGATGTAGAAGGTGTAGGGTTGGTGAAAGAAATCAAAATCGGGTTGAAGTGTGGCGTGTAGGATGGTAGATGAAAATGAAGAAAGAACGCATTTTACTTGATTGATCGGAATACGGAAGATGAATACAAAAACTTTTAACACTTTTTTTATAACTTCGAATTTCTTTCTTTTTTTTATCAATTACAAAAAAATGAATACAAGCAGAATACTTTAATAAAAAAAATTTTGTTCGAATTTTTTTTCAATTTTTTTTCTTCACGAACCTATTCTGTAACGCCCCGAATTTGGGCCTAGTATATTTGGGCCTATTGGGTTGAAATGCCCCAAAAATCCCGAAACTTTAAATTTCTGTGCATTGAGGTTGGTATGTATGAGTAGCACTTAGAATATTAATTTTAAGGTATTATCGGGATTATTTGAAGTCTTAGAGATAGGGAAGACCATAGGGAAAAATTTATTTTTCTTGCTTTAGTCGACCCTAGTCTCAGGCATTAGGCCTCTTAAGCAGATTAAGGGGAAAATAGGACACAAATGGGCTTGTGGTTCAGTGGCAAGAAGGCGTCACTAGGGGAGCTATAAGGTGGGGTGAAGAGGTCCAAGGTTCGAGTAGTGGTAAAGTATTTTTGGAGTGTTTAATTTTGCATAGTGGACGGCCAGAGTTGTGTGGAATTTGGACTCTTTCGTTGAAGTGTTTGAATTGGTCTTGTGAGCTGATAAAGGAGGGAACTTCGGATGAGATAAGGGAGATATCATGGATAAAAATTAGGAGATGAGAAGTGGGAAGAGCTGGTGCCGAATTGTACTGTGGGGGAAGGTAGGATTCGGCTATTGGCTATAAAAGGAGGTGCCGAATTCCTTTGAGAGGTTCATTGGGTTCCATTACTTTTCTTTTTCTCCCCCTTAGCCGAATTCTTCCATTTGCCGAATAAAACCCATCATTCCTTTGCCAAATTTTGGTTTTCTCTCTAGCCAAATTCCCCATACCTTCTCTTCTTAAATTCCTTTTCTTGTTCACCTTTAGCTCTAGCCGATCACTTCTCCTCTTCTTCTCCCTATTGGTGCCGAATTGTCTCTGTCACCATACTAATCTCAAAAGCAGAAATTAGGCCGCAGGATCGAAAGGGGATTTGGATAAGGTTCAAAGATCGCAAGTGTGGTAGGATCGTTAGCAAGGGTAAGTGTTCTTTACTTCGGTTTAAGGGTTGGCCGAATGGTCATATATGTTGTGAGGGTGACTTGTTGTAGGAACTCAATTTTGATCGGGCTTGGAAATAAACTGAAATAATAAAAATAAATAAAACCAATGTTTATTTATACAGTCCATTTACAAAACCAAATTAAATAGCCAAAAACCCACTTAAACCCAAACAGATAACCCAAACAAATTACCCAAAAGCCGTTACACCACGCCCAAATTACAAAACACCACCAAGTAATCCAAATCTAACCCACTAACCCAAAAACTTACAAGGCCCAAAAGGGCCCAAATGCTGAAGCAGTTTGAGTAAGCCTAGGGTTTTAAACCCTAGGCGCATAAATCTGCCCCCTCGCCGCGCAATCAGCTCCTCCGCCCACGCCAGACTTTTGGTCGCGCGCAATCCGCGCACAAATCCGTACTCTCGCGTGACCTTTGTCGATCGCTTCGCAAAAAGGAAAGAAGCAACAGCAAAATATGGCAAAACAGGACGAAATCTTTGTTTCCTTTTTTTTTATTTTGAGGGTTATAAAAACCCCAATAATCTGTAACAAAAAGAACACAGAGAGAATAGGCAGAATATTCACAAAAATCTAGAGGAATAAAATACGAAAATCTGTTACCAATGTGACTTATGTTCTTTTTTTTGTGTTATTTTATCTTTTCTTTCAATCCATGCATATTTCATATACAAAATATTTTTTAAAAAAAAAACAAAGGGGCGAAGTTTTTACCTTTAGGCCACCGTGTGGGACGGCACGTGTGACGACGCGTGGGACGGAGCCTAGGCCGGATTCTGGCCTTAGACCGAAGGCCAGAGAGAATTTTGAAGGGAAGGCCTCTGTTTTTTTAATTCGATGTTTAAAATGAATTTCTTAGTTTTTTTTACTTATATAGGGCCTATTGTACGACGCCGTTTTGGGCGTCCCCCTTTAAGGCCAAAGCAGCGTCATTTTAAGGGAGGATCCGCGCGTTGACCCGAAAACCCGGGGAGGATCTACATGTTTTTTATAAAAAGGGAAATTTTCCATTTTAGTCCTTCCGCTATTTTAGTAGTTTTAATTTTGTCCAATTTAACCTTTTTTTATTTTTTAAATTAGCCCTAAAACTTATATTTTGTTTCAATTTGATCCTCAGGCTCCTTAAAGGCTAATTAAAAGTCTAAGCTGCAGAGATGACAAAAAGAGGGCGCTTTCCTATGTTGCACTGAAAAAATTAAATAAGGACAACGGATAAGAACGTCTTCTCTTAGGTTTCTTCCTCCCGCGCCCGCCGCCGCCCGGCCCGCGTTAGAGGGGAAGATTAGCAAAGCGAGAAAAGACAGAGGGAAGGAGAGCAGCATTTTATTCTCTTTGCGAGAACTTCCGGATCGGAGAAGCATTCGGAACGGGCTCCGCGTTCATTTCGTTGGCGGAAACGATCCAATCCATTCGGGGCTTCTGGGAACCCAAAAACGAAGTCTTTCGACTTGATTCATAGATAGAATCAATGATAAATAGACAAAAGATAGATGAGCGAGAGATATCTTTTTCTCTAAAAAAATGGAGAGAGAAAGAGCAGATGCTCAATAGCACCTTGAACAGAATCTCTAAAGCCTCCCGTTCCGCCGACTGACTATTAGGGGGGGCTCGACTCAGTCGTCTTGCCCCTTTGATGAGCCTGACGAACCTCTTCTTCGACATTCCTACATCTCTCAGGCCCTCTGGCTTGCCTCGGTCCCTTACCCCCCGTGCGACTCCTCGCGCCAAGGTACTTGAAATCCACTAGCCGATCTGAGGGGTGAAGCAGGCTAGCGATTCTACTATTACGCTCCAGTAGTAAGCTGATAGTCGCTATCTTCTCTTAGGTAGCAGCACATGGGAGTACCAAGAATTTGCCTCCCGCATAAGATAAGAAAGGCGGCGCTAGTTAGTGGGAATAGTCCTTTCCTGGGCCCCTGGCGAGAAGATGGCTCACGGCTTGCATGTACAAGATCGTAGTGAAATCGCAGCTTCACCGCCGTTCGCGCTGATCCTGAGCAGCGTGTCAGCCGAGAGGGAACTCGGTAAAGAAATTCAGCTCGAGGGCCTCTATTTCCAAAGGCTTTGTCTTTGTTTCTATAGGATCTGCTGCTCTCAAGACCTTTGGTCTCTACCCGGACCCAATGAAAAATGGGATCACTTCTTATGGGTTCGTTGAGAATGATTTCGATCTAGTTCATGGCCTATTAGAAGTAGAAGGCGCTCGGTGGGATCCTCACGGACGAGAAAAAGATTGCGGTCGGTTTGATAATGATCGAGTGACATGGCTTCTTCGGTCCGAGCAGGGAATCCCTTTATATATGATGCAAAATGGACCTTGTTCTATCGTTGATCGAGAGAAATCTCTATGAAAAATACGAATCGGAGTTTGAAAAAGGGGAAGGAGAAGGAGTACTCGACCATAAAAGCAAGCCGAACCTCTGATCAACCTAGACACATAAAAATTCTCGTCGAGAAAGATTTGAGATTCCGTAAGTAACAAAGTGAGTGCTTTCTAAGGGAAAAAGAAAATGAAATCTGAACAACATGTATTTGGTCGTAATAGATCGACTTTCATGCTAGTTCTTGCTCCAGCATGAAAGTTCCATTTCAGGGAAGGACGACGTACCATGATACTTTCTGTTTTGTCGAGCCCTGCTTTGGTCTCTGGTTTGATGGTTGCACGCGCTAAAAATCTGGTACATTCTGTTTTGTTTCCCATCCTAGTCTTTCATGACACTTCAGGTTTACTTATGGTCGCGGTCAGGCAAGTATGCCCCCATCGTCTAGCGGTTCAGGACACCTCTCTTTCAAGGAGGCAGCGGGGATTCGACTTCCCCTGGGGATAGGGTACTACGAAAGGAAGTTGATCATGGATTATCAATAAACCTAGAATTGATTCTTCCTGGGTCGATACCCGAGCGGTTAATGGGGACGGATTGTTGTATGTGTTCCTAAGAAAAGAAATTTGTCAAAATTTTGGGTCTTAAAGGGTCGTGGAAACACATAAGAACTCTTGAATGGAACTGGAAAAGAGATGTAACTCCAGTTCCTTCGGAAATGGTAAGATCTTTGGCGCAAGAAGAAGGGGTTGATCCGTATCATCTTGACTTGGTTACGATTTCTCTATTTTTTTAAGAATACCGCTTCTCCTACTCGTATCGAATAGAACATGCTTTGAGGCAAACCTTCTTCATGTAAAACCTACTTGATTTAGATCGGAGAATCATGCGGTTTTATGAAACCATGTGTATATGGCTCGAATCGTAGTCAATCCTATTTCCGATAGGAGCGGTTGACAATTGAATCCAACTTTTTCCATTATTTTCGTGATCCGTAATAGTGCGAAAGGAAAGCACTGGCTCCAAGTTGCTCAAGAATAGTGGCGTTGTTGAGTTTCTCGATTCTTTGACTTAGGATTAGTCGGTTCTATTTCTTGATGGGGGGGGAAGGGATATAACTCGGCGGTAGAGTGTCACCTTGACGTGGTGGAAGTCATCGATTCGAGCCTAATTATCCCTAAACCCAATGTGAGTTTTTCTATTTTGCCTTGCCCCCCGCCGTGATCGAATAAGAATGGATAAGAGGCTCGTGGGATTGACATGAGGGAGAACGATGTCGTTTTGAAAGTTTAGCATAATTGCCATATTAACCCCTGCAGTATGACGCATGTTTTGATTTAGTCCTTTTATATCTATTTTTATTGTTATTTAATCCCTGTTTCTTTGTTTATTTTTTAAAAAACTTTTTTATTTCGTTTTATTCTAAATTATTTTAACATTGTTTTAAATTATTTTATCATATTAAATATTCTATATTATTTTCTTTATTATTTGTATATCAATTTTTTTATAGTATAAAATTCGTATATATTTTTTATATGTATTATCCTTATATATATTAAACTATTACTATATATTATTTTATTTGGTTTAATTATTTTTCTTACATATTATTTTAGGATTTATAAATTAGTTATTATATTATACATTTTAAAACTTTGTACATTATATAGTATTATATTATATCATATATTATTTTTAAAATTTTATTTTATATAAAATTTATTTATATTGTATAACATATTATTTATTCTTAAATATATAGTTTTTTTTTCTATATGTATTAGGTTATTATAAATATGTTTTTATTTAAAGTTATAAATCATTTATTTATTTCAAAACGTATTTTATTTATTATCTCAAAATATAAATATTATGTTTTTTTTTTTGCAATATTTGTTTATTATTTGGTATATGTCATTGCATGAAAAGTTTAATCTTGCATGAGAAGTTTTCATATTTATTTTGTAGTTTCTTTATTATTTTATTATTTATTGCTTTATATATTCTATTTGTCCATACTCTTTCATTTATTTACTATTGCTTTAGTGTAGTTATTTTTATTAGTCGTATTTTATATTATTATTTTTTTATTGCCTATATTAATATGAAATGTTAGTATATCATGATTGCTTTTGGTATTTATGTTTGATATTTCCACATGGATCATCGTTTAGAATAAAATACATTTTGCAAAATTACTATATTTTATTTAAAGGTTTTTTAAAATAAGGCAATGTTTTGTATTTAGAAATTCGGGAAATAGTGCCCTAACGTGCTGGGTTTTGATTTTCTGTTTGACTAAATAACTAAATATCCTTTTAATAAAAATTTGTAAATCATGAGATGATTTTAGTTACGAGGGTTTAAAAATATCATATCCTAACGTGCTGGATGTGATGTTTGTATTCTTTCGGAACAAAGAAATCTCAAATTTTAACTCAAATTGTTCAATTTTTTTTTTAGAAATCATGTTTTCAAATCTTTTCGAATTTCGACATTAGGACAATAATTATTCAATCCGGTACCAATTTTGGGCGTTGCGAGGGTGCTAATCCTTCCTCGTACGTAACTGACTCCCGAACCCGTTTTCTTGAATTTTGTAGGCCAAAATCAATGTTTTGAAATAAAACGTTTTATAAGGTGATCCAATCACACCTAAGAAAAAAGGGATTGGTGGCGACTCCCGTTTTCATTTTTTAAAGTCGATCATCATTTTTTAAAAATTAAAATGGTTTCGACAGCTTGGCGACTCCACTGGGGACCAATAAGAGAGTCAAGCCGTAAAATTGATTATTTCTTGTCCTTTTGTCCAAATTTAAAAAGTTTGATTTGAAAAACCATGATCCTTTTATTGCATATGGGTCTATTTTATAAAATATCTCTACATTACATTGCATGACCGTTGTGGTCTTACCTTTAAGTGGGAGCAAGAAGCTATGCCTTCGTGAGGTTTTCACCTCCGCATGGGCTAGTGGATTGCTTCCGGGATACATCTGTACCTATGTCTCCGTGAAGTTTTCACTTCCACATGGCCATAGGGAAATGCATTCCCCTGAACTGAACTCGGTCCATATGAGTCTATAATGGGTGAGGATCGAGGAATCTGCTAGTTCAGGTACCTCAACTTTAGAGCTGAACCGCATGTAAAAAACCTAAGGACTTACCCTAGATAGAACTATACCAAATCTTAGCAATTACCCAGATATACGTTTGATTATTATCTTTATGTTTTACTTCGTATTACTAACTGATGGTGTTTTATTTTGTTGCATGTCATTTTATATTTTAAAGAGGTATCGATTCACGATCAGTTTCGAAGTTAGAAAGCTGGTTATGGAGAACGAGTTCCTTGATAAAGTGGGAGACAATGCAACTGTCCGCACATGGTCAGAGCAAACGCAATTGGAGAAAGGGGACAGCTTAGCTGACGGGTATGCATCTGAACTATGGGATTTTACTCGTATTAGTATTACGCAAAATGAGTTCCAAGAGTTGAAAGAGATATGGACTCAGTGGGATGATAAGGCTAAGCAACTGTTTTATCGCAATTATGGAGATCTACCCTATTTACTCGACATCAAGGTAGATAAGCATCTTTTTCGGGCCATGACTCAGTTTTGGAACTCTGCCTATAGCTGTTTCACTTCCGGGAAAGTAGATTTGGTGCCCACGGTGGAGGAATATACAACCTTGCTTCGCTGTTCGAAGGTCCAAGTCGACAAAGCTTATTTTAGGGCTGCCAATGTCCCAACTTTTGTGAAGAAGTTAATGAGTATCACGGGGATGAGTGAACAGTAGGTTGCAGCTAGAATTCAAGAGAAAGGTGAGGGTAAATGCATACCTTAGGTGAGTTTGAGGGACTTGATCCTAGCACATCCAGATGTAAAGAAGAAGATCGACGTCTTTGCCTTATGTATTTATGGTTTGGTAATTTTCCCTAAAGCTCTAAGACATATAGATGAAGCAATTACTGATTTATTCGACCGACTTAACAAGGGGGTCACGCCTGTACCTGCGATCTTAGCCAAGACGTTGAGATTTTTGAATGCATGTCGGAGAGCTGGTGAAGGTAGATTCATTGGATGCGCACAGTTATTATTAGTTTGGTTCTACAGTCATTTTTGGAGGGTTGACAAGGTTCCTTGCCGGGTGTTCTTTGAAAGTTATTCCCCTTTAAAAGAGGCCACAAATACGACAAGGAGGGACGATCTATCAGAGGAAAGGTGGATGGAAATTCTTCAAAACCTCCAAGAGGAAGATGTTGAGTGGAAAGCCCCTTGGTTGGTTCCTAACGAAGTCCTTTATCGGTGTGGAAATTTTGATTGGGTACCTCTTCCTAGAACCCGAGGAGCTGTTAGATATGCACCGTTGCTCGTACTAAAGCAATACAAAGCAAGACAGTTCATACCGGTGACATATGGGTTAGCTCAAAGTGAATTCTCATATAAGGGGGATAATTATAAGAAGAGGATTCGAGAGATTTCTGAGGCTTGGAAGCAAGCTCGCTGTATGAAGATATTGACTGGAGGACCGATGACAACCCTGGAATACAAGGAGTGGTCGAGCAAAAGGATTAATGATAACATCCTTGGGCCAAGCTTGGAGGGTGCTCGGTCGATGAAGGAGTATTTACAAGTGGTCCCATCGGAGTTAGAGATTATAAAGCAAGACTTCGAGAGGCAAAGTTTAGAGTTCGGAAGGAGGATAGATAAGTTGGAAGAAGAGAAAATGTATCTGAGGTTAGACGTGGATGTTCAGAAACTGGAGGCTGAGAAATTAAGAGAAGAAAAGAGGAAGATAGAGGAAGATCGAGATAGTTTGAAGACAGAATATAAGAAGATATGTCTGACGATGAAGAATGCTGGATTGGGAAAGACTTCGGAACAGTGGCAACAAGAGATTCAAGAGGAAAAGGTCAAAGCTAACTATTGGGAGAGAAATTTTCAAGAAATGCAAGTGCGAAACGAGGTCTTAGAGAAGAGTTTGGCAGAAAGTCGAAATGAAAAAGGAGAATTAAAGCTAGAATGGCTGAACTTGGGCGGTCTCTTCATCACCATCAAAGTCGTAATTCTGAAATCGAGCTAAAATCAAGTCTGAACAAGATCGAGGAAATGAAGGGTAAGATTGAAGAGTTAGAATCAGCATTGCACAGTTGTGAACTTCGGATCGAGCTTCTTGAAACAAGGGAAGGGCGTTGGAAGGAAGAGCTTCACCATTCTCATGATCAAGTCAGAAGTCGGGATTACCTTATGGGTGAAGCAATCGTTCAGATTCAAGAGGTAGCTAATCACCTACAGACTTTTGCAGCACAGGCTGATATATTGAGCATGAAGTATGAGCTACAGTCAGATCGTGGTCAAGAGCTAACTTCTTTATTTGGGAAAATTAAAACTTTAGGCCTTAGGGCGAAAGCATATTTGTAGTCCATTTTATGTAAAGGATTTTGTTTTCTAATAAAGTTTTCTAAAATAAAGTTGAATCTGAATCGATGCCTCATTGAATTCATACATTTGCATTACATCACATCATATGCATTTAAGTCCATAGAGAGAGCCTAATTAGTTGAAATTATAACAGAGAGAGAGAGAGGGAAGGAAAAATCTAGAAATTGATCACCGTTACGGTACACGTACTAAAACAAATAAAATGGATCAAAGACTTGAATAATTCCAGAGGGACATGCAAGACCAGATGCAAGAGAAAATGGCAGAACTCCAACAAGAAATGAGAGACCAAATGTTAGAAGCTCAAAGAAACATGATGGCTCAAATGGCCCAGATGATGAACGGGGCAATGGAAAAAGGAAAAGGTCTCATGGCTATTACTGGAGAAGAGAGCGAAGGCATTCCTCCAGGTTTTACTCCACCACATGCGCCAGTACAGCCTAAAGAGTACCCCCAAAGGCCATCTGTTATGATTAGGCCTCAACTGGGGCAAGCTGATCCCAAACCGCCCATGAACTTCCAAGTGGGCTCAGGATCTAACCCAGGAGATAACCCTACTAATCTCGTTATCCCTGATTTGGATATAGCAGAGAGGGAAGGCACAAGAACTGAATCCTCGATGAAGTTAGAGGATCGCTATAGATGGTTGGAAGAAAAGTTCAAGGCTTTGGAAAATGCCGATCATCACCATGGTATTGACGCGAAAGACTTGAGTTTGGTTCCAGATCTGGTGCTTCCTCATAAATTTAAGATGCCAGAATTTGAGAAGTACAATGGGACTAGCTGCCCTGAGGCCTACATCAAGATGTTCTGTAGACGGATGACTGGCTACGTGAATAATGATCAACTTTTGATTCATTGTTTCCAAGACAGTTTAGTGGGGGCAGCATCCAGGTGGTACAATCAACTCAGCCGTGCTAGGATTAGCTCTTGGAGAGACCTAGCCCAAGCCTTCATGAAGCAATACAATCATGTCATGGACATGATGCCTGACAGAATCACCTTGCAAAACATGGAGAAGAAGTCAAATGAAAGCTTCAGGCAATACGCGTAAAGATAGAAGGAAGTTGCCATGCAAGTTCAACCACTTCTCCTAGAGAAGGAAACCACCATGCTTTTTATCAACACCCTAAAAGCTCCGTTCATCACCCACATGATAGGAAGTACTACCAAAAGCTTCGCGAATATAGTGATGGCAGGAGAAATGATAGAAAATGCCATAAGGGGTGGCAAGATTGAAGCAGGGGAAACCACTAGAAGGTCTGCTCCTAGGAAAAAGGACAATGAGGTGAATAATACGAGTGCATACAACCAAGGGTACTCGAAGGCAATCACTGTTAGCCAACCGTAAGTAGTTACTGCCAGACAACAAGGGTCGACAAGACAAGAATCGAGTGTAAGGCAAAATTCTGAAAAGCTCCAATTTACACCAATTCCAATGACGTATAAGGAGCTATATCAAAGTTTATTTGACGCGCATGTGGTGTCCCCGTTTTATCTAAAGCCGTTACAGCCCCCATATCCCAAATGGTATGATTCAAATGCTCAATGCGATTACCATGCGGGCATTCAATAGAACACTGCACTGCCTTCAAAAAGTTAGTCGAGAGATTTATCAAGATGGGGATTGTGAAGTTCGACGATACACCTAGTGCGGAGAATCCATTGCCAAACCATGGTGATAAGGGGATAAACGCGATTGGGGAAAATGTGGAGAGAAGGATAAAGGAGGATATCTCAGGAGTGAAAACCCCTTTAAGAATGGTCTGAAGGGAAATGGTAAGAAGAGGACTGATATTGCCCGATTGTGAGAAAAGATGTGAAGAAATAAGGGACTACTGTGAGTTCCACAAAGTAGAAGGACATGAGATCTAGGAATGTGCTGAGTTCAAGGTCTTGGTGCAAAGCCTTATGGACAATAAGGAAATGGAGTTTTATGAAGAAGGCTCATAGGGAGGAAACATATATGCAACTGAAGAATAATTGACAAAGCAAAAATTCAATTATCCAAGGATCATTATCTCCCGACCAAGAAATGTGAAAGGCAGAACACAAGTGGCGCCAAAAGTTGTAATCCAAAGGCCCGTTTCTTTTCCTTACAAGGATAACACAATGGTACTTTTTATTACGACTGCAACGTGACAATACCAGAAGTGGAAAGCTTAGTCGGCACTTCTGAGGAAGTCTAAAATGAAGGGTCCTACACACGTAGTAGAAGGCGCTATGATTCAGAAGCGTTAGAGAGCGTAATCGGTGAAATCAAAGACTGTGGTTATTGAACGAGAGAAAGGACCTGAGGCCCTTATTAATGAACCTGTGAAGGAGGAAGAGGCTAAAGAATTTTTGAAATTCTTGAAGCACAGTGAGTACAGTGTGGTAGAGCAGTTGCGCAAACAACCAGCTCGCATATCAGTGCTAGCCTTACTCTTAAGTTTAGAAGTGCACCGTGAAGCATTAATGAAAGTGCTAAAATGAAACTTATGTTACTAAAGATATATCTGTCAATAAACTTGACCGTCTGGTTAGTAACATACGTGCCGACAACTTCATTTACTTCAGTGATGATGAAATTCCACCTGAAGGCATGGGATCGACAAAGGCTCTGCACATCACTACTCATTGCAAGGGATACACTCTGCCGAGTGTGTTAATTGATAATGGATCGGTTCTAAACGTCTTACCATTGTCCATGTTGAAAAGATTGCCGATAGACAGTTCTCACATGAAGACATGCCAGAACATGGTGAGAGCATTTGACGGCACTGAAAGAAGAGTGATGGGAAGAATTGACATACCGTTGTTGATTGGACCTAACACATATGAGGTGGAATTTATGGTGATGGATATTAAGCCCTCTTACTATTGCTTGTTGGAAAGGCCCTAGATTTGTTCGGCAGGGGCAGTGCCCTCATCACTGCACCAAAAACTGAAATTGGTAACAGAAGGTCGGCTGGTAACCATAAACGCAGAGGAGGACATCATAGCAACCGTTACTAATGAAGCGCCATACTTAGAAGCAAGTGAAGAGGCCACTGAGTGTTCCTTTCGGTCTTTAGAGTTTGTAAACGCAACATTCATTTTGGAAGGGAATGAAGTTCTGGTGCCTAAGATATCTAAGACCACGAGGATGGGCTTACAAATGATGATGGGGAAGGGAGCCCTACCAGGAAAAGGACTGGGAAGACATCTCCAAGGGGAAGTTCAAGTTCCAATGCTGAAAGAGAAAAGAGACCGCTTTGGCTTGTGTTTCAGGCCAGATGCTAGACAGAGGAGAAACGAAATAGAGAAGAAGCAAAAAAGAAGAAGGGCACGGTTGAATGGGGAAGAAGTCAAGTGGGAATCGATGACATTCCCCCACATATCCCAGACCTTTGTATCCGGAGGGATAATTCACCCTGAGAGAGGGTTATTGGAAAATGAAAGTCCTCACATCAATGCCATACACAAGGAAGAAACTGGACAAAGAAACCTGTCAGGCATTCGCCTTTATGAACCTGGAAGCGTTCTGAGCAATTGGACTGCAGAGGAACTTCCTGTAGTATTTAGAGATTACACAGAGTAATATTCAGAACGCCCTTATTGCTTTTAAGCCTAGGAACAATAAGATTTCTTTTGTGAAATAGGCTCATGTTCAGACATTATTGTTTCAATAAAATACATCTTTGATAATTAACTCGAGTAAATATTCTTTCATTTTTTTTATTCTTTTGATCTTATAATTTTATTCCAAATTTTTTATTCTCATTCATACCATATAAATAGTTGTTCTCGAATTCATTTTATTCTTTGTACATTCTTTGGCGCCCACCATAGGTCTCTAGATATCAATGACATGAGCAATGACACTACAGATTCAGAGGTCCATTTTGAACAAGACATGTGTTTAGAGGAATCTCAGGATTTTGAAGGTGACAGATATTGTGACTTGTTTCCAAATCTGTTAAGAATGGTAAAGCAAGAGGAGAAACAAATTTTCCCTCATGGAGAGGAGGTAGAGAACATAGCCTTGGAGGAAGGAAAGGTTGTGAAAATCGGAACCCACATATTCGAGTAGACGAAACAAGACCTTGTTGGGTTACTATAGGAATTCAAGGATGTCTTTGCATGGTCATACCAAGATATGCCTGGGCTAAGTACTGATATTGTAGTGCATCGCCTTCCCATAAGAGAAGAGTGCAAGTTAGTTCAGCAAAAGCTACGAAGGATGAGGCCTGATGTAGTGTTGAAAATAAAAGAGGAGGTCCAGAAACAGTTTGATGCTGGTTTTCTACAAGTGGTCAAATACTCAGAGTGGGTTGCCAACATTGTTCCTGTCCCTAAGAAAGATGGAAAGGTCCGGATGTGTGTAGATTATAGGGACTTAAATAAAGCTAGCCCAAAGGACAATTTTCCTTTGCCTCATATTGACACGTTAGTGGATAATACGGCGGGATATTCATTGTTCTCTTTCATGGATGGTTTTTCGGGATACAATCAGGTCAAAATGCACCCTGAGGATATGGAGAAAACTACTTTCAAAACATTCTGGGGTACCTTTTTTATAAAGTAATGCCATTCGGACTGAAGAATGCAGGAGCGACATATCAAAGAGCCATGGTAACTTTGTTCCATGACATGATGCACAAAGGGATTAAAGTATATGTCGATGATATGATCGCCAAATCTCGAACAGAGAAGGAACACATTGAGGTTTTGAAGAAATTGTTTTTGAGGTTGAGGAAATTTTAGTTGAAGCTCAACCCAGCAAAGTGTACTTTCGGAGCTCGGTCAGGGAAATTACTGGGTTTTGTGGTCAGCAAGAGAGAAATTGAAGTTGACTCAAACAAGGTCAAGGCAATACAAGAGTTGCCTCCACCACGCACCCAAAAGGAAGTTCGAGGCTTTCTCAGAAGATTAAATTACATTGCTCGGTTTATTTCACAATTAACCGAGAAATGTGATCCCATATTTCGTCTTCTCAAGAAACACAACCAATGTGTATGGGACGAGGAATGCCAGAGAGCTTTTGACAAAGTCAAGCAATATCTATCAAATGCCCCAGTATTATCTCCGCCTAATCCAGATAGACCATTGATATTGTATTTGTCAGTGTTCAATAACTCCATGGGATGTGTGCTTGGTCAACATGATGAGTCAAGAAGAAAAGAAAAGGCGATATACTATCTCAGTAAAAAGTTCACTGAATGTGAAATGAGATATTCGTCGATTGAAAAATTGTGTTGCGCATTGATTTGGACAACTCGGAGGTTGAGGCAATACATGCTATATCATACAACCTGGTTAATTTCTAAGCTTGATCTGTTAAAGTATATGATGGAGTCCACTGCTTTGAATGGAAGGATGGCAAGGTGTCAGATTTTATTGTCTGAGTTCGATATAGTCTATGTAAACCAAAAGGCTATAAAAGGGAGCGCAATAGCAGAATTTTTGGCTAGCAGAGCTTTGGAGGATTATGAACCATTAAGCTTTGATTTCCCCAATGAGGAGTTAATGTATGTGGCAACTACTGAAGAGCATCCATAGAAGTTAAATTTTGATGGAGCGTCCAATGCTGTGGGAAATGGAATTGGAGTAATCTTGGTATCCCCTAGTGGTGATCATTATCCATTCACATGCAAATTGGATTTTGATTGCACAAACAACATGGCCGAGTATGAAGCGTGCATCATGGGCATTCGAGCAGCTATAGAGCGTAAAATCAGAGTGCTAGAAGTATATGGAGATTCTGTACTAGTGATTTACCAGCTTAAAGGTGAATGGAAGACCAGAGATCCTAAACTGATCGATTATCGAAAGATAGTTTTGGGATTGATTGAGGAGTTCGATGACATCACCTTCAATTATCTCCCACGCGATGAAAATTAGATGGCAGATGCTTTGGCAACCCTGGCTTCTATGATCAAAGTAAACAGACTAGAGGACATGAGATCTATTCAGATGAGTATTTTCAAAGTTCCAGCTCATTGTTATAGCCTGAAAGAAGAGTAAAAAGATGACCACCCTTGGTATCATGATGTATTACGATACATAAAAAATCGTGAATACCCAGAGCATGCGACTGAGAATGAGAAAAGGACATTAAGAAGATTGGCCTCTGACAATCTCACCGAAAGCTTTGAATGGGCATCGATTCATCTTTGTGGTAATTGATTACTTCACGAAATGGGTAGAGACTGCTTTATATGCTACCGTTACCAAGTCAGCAGTTAGTCGGTTCTTGAAGAAGGAAATCATTTGTCGATATGGAATGCCTGAGAGGATCATATCAGACAACGCACTGAACTTGAACAACAGTACGATAGCGGAGGTATGTAGTCAATTCAACATCAAACATCACAACTCGTCTCCGTATCATCCAAAAATGAATGGTGCAGTAGAAGCGGCCAATAAAAATATCAAGAAGATAGTAGGGAAGATGACTGAGACTTATAAGGATTGGCATGAGAAATTACCGTTTGCACTCTATGCTTATCGGACGTCCGTCAGAACCTCTACTGGGGCAATGCCTTTCTCGTTAGTCTATGGGATGGAGGCAGTTTTACCTATTGAAGTGGAAATACCTTCTCTTCGAGTTTTGTCAGAAATAAAGCTGGATGAAGCTGAATGGATCCAGGCTCGATATGATCAGTTGAACTTAATTAAAGAAAAGAGGCTAAGGGCTATTCGTCACGGTCAGATGTACCAAAAATGAATGATACGAGCCTATGATAAAAAAGTTTGCCCAAGAGAATTTCACGAGGGGGACCTTGTACTGAAAAAGATCCTTCCTATACAAAAGGATTTCAGAGGAAAATGGATGCCAAATTGGGAAAAACCATATGTGGTGAAGAAGGCTTTCTCTGGAGGAGCACTGATCTTGACTGAAATGGATGGGAAAAGCTTACCTAATCCTGTGAATTCAGATTCAGTCAAAAAGTACTTTGCTTGAAAAAGAGAAGAGGCTAAGGTGAAAACCCGCAAAGGGCGCCTTGAGACTTCTAAAAAAAAAGGAGAGGCCAAGGTGAAAACCGACAAAGGGCGCCTTGTGACCAAAGGGGTTTTGAGTTGAAAACCCGAAAAGGGCGGCTCAAATTTTGAACATGCAGTGATCTTGCTATACTTGAATCAACAAGAAATGAAGTTTGTTGCATATCGGGGCATCAACAATGTACTTTGGATCTTCTAAATACATTTTAAGCTCAAAGCAGTCTTCATGAGTTTGTATAGGGAAGCTCAATCTGCGATATCTAGGGCATTTGATCTTTGTTCTATTAATTTTATTATCTTTGGATTCTTTTTCTTCTCAAAGATATGTTCCCAGTTAACTTTCTTTGTATTTTTGATAATTTATTTAAATTTAACTCTCTTTGAAGTCAATTCATTTGTTACCCATTATTCATAAACATGTTGCATTGAAATAATGATTGATGAACTAATAATTTCACAAAAGAAGTTCTACATATTACTTTGGAAATTTCTAGATTAAACAAAGAACCGAAACAAGACAATTGTTTAGACTTTCCATGTGCATAGATTAGAAATATTTGAGAAAGAAGAGTCTGGATAGAGACTATTTCTATGAATTCTTTGTCCAAATGATAATCGGGCAAAATAATGAGTTGATGTGACAAAAGTAAGTGATGTTATCAGGTCACAACATTCGGGGAATGGTGTGACAAACCAAGTTGATGAAAAATTTAGAACCTCTGAATTGTGGTGGAATGGGTTGAATTTGAAATAAATCCTATACCCTAAAAGTTGCAGATGGACGGATTGAAAAAGTTTCAATTCCTATCGTGGTAGGATGGTATAAGCCTTGTGTCATCAAGTTTCAAGCGGAGGTGACTCTGAAATTACAGCGGGGCAAGCTTGTTGAGCAGAACACGATTGATTTTTCGAGAGGAATAAGAATGAAGAAAAAATGAGTGAGAACACCTAGAGTAGGAATCATACTCATAACATTTTTCATATATCATAGCAAATCTCATTAGGAGAATTTGATTCATTCTAATCATTGTATCCTAATCCTTAAATGATTAAAAAAGAATCATTTTCATGACATGTTGCATTCATGTCACTCATAACACATGTGGCTAGAAGCATTTGATTCATTCTGATCATAACATCTTGGTCATGTGACATAAACATATGGAACCGAGTCTGCAGGACATGTCCCTCAGTGGATGGTGTAGCAATATCGATGAATTTGCAGATTTTATCTCCCTAAGCAAGTAGTGGAGTAGATCGAAGACGGCAAATCTTATCTTCCCGAGGTAGCAGGGGAGCAGATTTTAGCCACCGGCCTTATCTCCCTGAGGTAGCAAGGGAGCAGGCTAAAGTTTGTAGTCTTATCTTCCTGAGGTAGCAAGGAAGCAGACTAAAGATTGCAGATTTTGTCTCCCTGAAGTTGCAGTAGAGCAAATCGAAGACGGCGAATCTTATCTTCCCGATGTAGCAGGGAAGCAGATTTTAGCCACTAGCCTTATCTCCCTAAGGTAGCAAGGGAGCAGGATAAAGTTTGTAGTCTTATCTTCCTGAGGTAGCAAGGAAGCAGACTAAAGATTGTAGATTTTGTCTCCCTGAAGTTGCAGTGGAGAAAATCGAAGATGGTTAGTCCTATCTTCCCGAGGTAGCAGGGAAGCAGTTTTTAGTCACCAGCCTTATCTTCCTGAGGTAGCAAGGGAGCAAGCTAAATATTATAGTCTTATATTCCTGAAGTTGCAGCGGAGTAGACTAAAGACATCAGATCTCATCTTCCTGAAGTTGCAGGAAGCAGATCAAAGATACTTTCAGCCTTGTCTCCCTGAAGTTGCAGCGGAGTAGACTGAAGACATCAGATCTCATCTTCCTAAAGTTGCAGGAAATAGATCAAAGATACTTTCAGATCTTGTCTTCTTGAAGTTGCAAGAAGCAGATCGAAGACATCAGATCCTGACTTCCTGTAGACAGCAGATTGAAACCATCAAATTTATTTAAATTAATATGAACTTCCAATATCGTTGAAGTTGCAGTGGAGTTAGAAGTTATTTGGAAAAGACGAGGACCAAGAAGTCAAGATTTGGCAAGACCGGGAAAAATTGGTTCTTTTATAGTCTTTGTTCTATTCTCGTTACATGACAATGAGCAAAGAGGGGCAGCTGTAGGAACTCAAATTTGACCGGGCTTGGAAATAAACCGAAATAATAAAAATAAATAAAACCAATGTTTATTTGTACAGTCCATTTACAAAACCAAATTAAATAGCCCAAAACCCACTTAAACCTAAACAGATAACCCAAAAAAATTACCCAAAAGCCGTTACACCCTGGCCCAAATTACAAAACACCACCAGCAACCCAAATCTAACCCACTAACCCAAAAACTTACAAGGCCCAAAAGGGCCCAAATGCCTAAACAGTTTCAGTAAGCCTAGGGTTTCTGAAACCCTAGGCGCCGCAAGTGCCCAGCCCCTCGCGCCGCAATCAGCTCCTCATGCCCACGCCAGCCTTCGGTCGCGCCGCAATCCACGCGCAAATCCCGTACTACCGCCGTGACCTTTGTCGATCACCTGCAAAAAGGAAAGAAGCAACAGCAAAATATGGCAAAACAAGACGAAATCTTTGTTTCCTTTTTTTATTTTGAGGGTTATAAAAACCCCAATAATCTGTAACAAAAGAACACAGAGAGAATAGGCAGAATATTCACAAAAATCTAGAGGAATAAAATACGAAAATCTATTACAGAGGTGATTTACGTTCTTTTTTTGTGTTATTTTATCTTTTTTTTCAATCCATGCATATTTCATATATAAAATAGTTTTTTTTTTTTAAAAAAAACAAAGGGGCGAAGTTTTTACCTTTGGCCCACCGCGTGGGACGGCGCGTGTGACGGCGCGTGGGACGGAGCCTAGGCCGGATTCTAGCCTTAGGCCAAAGGCCAGAGAGAATTTTGAAGGGAGGGCCTCTATTTTTTTAATTCGATGTTTAAAATGAATTTCTTAGTTTTTTTTTACTTATATAGGGCCTATTATACGACGCCGTTTTGGAGGTCCCCTTTTAAGGCCAAAACGACGTCGTTCTAAGGGAGGATCCGCGCGTTGACCCGAAAACCCGGGGAGGATCCGCGTGTTTTTTATAAAAAGGGAAATTTACCATTTTAGTCCCTCCGCTATTTTAATAGTTTTAATTTTTTCCAATTTACCTTTTTTATTTTTTAAATTAGCCCTAAAACTTATATTTTGTTTCAATTTGATCCTCAGGCTCCTTAAAGGCTAATATCAGAATGATGTCGTTTTGAAAGTTTGGCATAATTGCCATATTAACCCCTGCAGTATGACGCATGTTTTGATTTAGTCCTTTTATATCTATTTTTATTGTTATTTAATCCATGTTTCTTTATTTATTTTTTAAAAAACCTTTTTATTTCGTTTTATTCTAAATTATTTTAACATTGTTTTAAATTATTTTATCATATTAAATATTCTATATTATTTTCTTTATTATTTGTATATCAATTTATTAATAGTATAAAATTCGTATATATTTTTTATATGTATTATCCTTATATATATTAAACTATTACTATTTATTATTTTATTTGGTTTAATTATTTTTATTACATATTATTTTAGGATTTATATATTATTTATTATATTATACATTTTAAAACTTTGTACAATATATAGTATTATATTATATCATATATTATTTTTAAAATTTTATTTTATATAAAATTTATTTATATTTGTATAACATATTATTTATTCTTAAATATATAGTTTTTTTTCTATATGTATTAGGTTATTATAAATATGTTTTTATTTAAAGTTATAAATCATTTATTTATTTCAAAACATATTTTATTTATTATCTCAAAATATAAATATTATGTTTTTTTTTTTTTTTGAAATATTTGTTTATTATTTGGTATATGTCATTGCATGAAAAGTTTAATCTTGCATGAGAAGTTTTCATATTTATTTTGTAGTTTTCTTTATTATTTTATTATTTATTGCTTTATATATTCTATTTGTCCATACTCTTTCATTTATTTACTATTGCTTTAGTGTAGGTATTTTTATTAGTCGTATTTTACATTATTATTTCCTTTATTGCCTATATTAATATGAAATGTTAGTATATCATGATTGCTTTTGGTATTTATGTTTGATATTTTCACATGGATCATCGTTTAGAATAAAATACATTTTGCAAAATTACTATATTTTATTTAAAGGTTTTTTAAAATAAGGCAATGTTTTGTATTTAGAAATTCGGGAAATAGTGCCCTAACGTGTTGGGTTTCGATTTTCCGTTTGACTAAATAACTAAATATCATTTTAATAAAAATTTGTAAATCTTGAGATGATTTTAGTTACGAGGGTTTAAAAATATCATGTCTTAACGTGCTGGATGTGATGTTTGTATTCTTTCGGAACAAAGAAATCTCAAATTTTAACTCAAATTGTTTAATTTTTTTTAGAAATTATGTTTTCAAATCTTTTCGAATTTTCGACATTAGGACAATAATTAATCAATCCGGTACCAATTTTGGGCTTTGTGAGGGTGCTAATCCTTCCTCGTACGTAACCGACTCCCGAACCCGTTTTCTTGAATTTTGTAGGCCAAAATCAATGTTTTGAAATAAAACGTTTTATAAGGTGATCCAATCACACCTAAGAAAAAAGGGATTGATGGCAATTCCCATTTTCGTTTCTTAAAGTCGATCCTTATTTTTCAAAAATTAAAAATGGTTTCGACACTTGTGTTGGATGCAAGTAATCTATTACTTAGGCTCTAATGTTTAAGTTGGTACAGATCTAGGGTCTAATCGCAGTTGGTGTTAAAGAAAGGAGCTAGTAAGGCTTGTTGCACACGGTAAGGCTACGGTGAGGTTTCGATTTTTGATAAAGTTTGTATTTAGCCTATGATTAATGATTAAGGAATATCGAATGTAGGTTCGTGACTAAGAGGAATTCGTAGCACGCGTTGTAACGACCCGAAATTGGGCCTAGTAGGATTGGGCCCATTGGACCTTGAGCGTAGAAGCGTTTTAAAATTTATGGGAATTTGAGAACGGCATTATTTCAAGTTGGGCTTATTAGGAGGGGATTTTGGAAAGTTTACGGGTTCTAGGAAGTTCCGGGTTCAAATTGGGCCTTAGCAAAATTTTTGTGTTTAAGCACTTTAAGGTGAGAAGGTAAGTGGCATCAAGGCTTATGAAAATAAGTGTGCGTTTTGCTAGCACAAGTGAAGTTAGTGGAGGAGTGGTGTGGCGTTGCATGTATGGGCTTGAGGGGTGGAGTTCGAATCCCACCTAGTGCAAATTTTGGGATTTTATTTTTGTATTCCTTCCTAAGTGTCAGCAGCCAGGTGGTATTTAAGGCAAGGAAGACTTTTTGGTTTTGGAAAGGTGGCTAAAGAAATATGGTATGGAGGAAGATAAGGGTTGATGATGGAAAGAATCAAAAGAAAAAGGCATGTGAAGGGAACATGTTGGCTTATAGTGTGGAAGGTGTTTTGGAAAGATTTTTATTTGGTCAATGCTCATCTTTTGGAAAAGATGATACATGGTTTTGGTTAGGGAAAGAGGGGACCGAATTTCTCTAGCTCTCCCTTGCATTTTCACATCTTTGGGGTCATTTCTTTTCCTTTCTAAATATTTTGGTTCTTTTGATTGCATTTCCTCTTGACCGAAACTTCAATTTGCCTATTGACTTCTACTCTTTTCTTTTCAAACATTCTCTTTTATACACCATAACCGAAACATCAACTTCATCTCTTGAAACTTGGTTCTTGTGGTTGTCGAAGCTTCTTTGTCTTCTCGGGTTTTCGGTGGTTGTAAGGCCGAATCTATTCTTTGCTACTTCCATCTTCTTGGTTCTCTTGGTGTGGGCCGAATCGGTAGAGTGTTAGCTTACACTCTCACCATCTTTCTAGCCTTAAGGAAATCGATAGAAGGGGATCTATTATTGTCAAGGTAAGGGATTCGTCATGGTTCTTTTTGATCTTTTTTGTTGATCGGTTAGTTTGCTAAACGGTTTAGAGGTGATGACTAATCGTTTATTTTTAGGGACCAAATCGCTCGATCACCTATCCCTCGTAATAAGAGACTCGGATTGTTGGTAAGTGATATAGATTGTTAATCAATCGCAATACTTGGTTGAAGTTGAAAATTGGGCTTTGGACTAATTGTTAACCGATTGTACCTTTAGGTGCCACGGAGAGTATCGTGTTACGGATTCCGAATAAGGTGTGTAATTCCGTACCCTTCCGAATACCTGTTTGAAATGGTGTGTAATCTCATACCCCTCTAAAATTTTGCATGAAATGTTCTGTGATTCGGTTGAAATACCGAAGAAAAACCGGAAACCGGCATCCGTGACCACTCGGGCGTGCGTATGTTCGTAGTAGTAACCATATTTTGCAATGAAACAGTTTGGTCAGCAGCAGTGATGTGATTTTGAAAAATCACGAAAAATAGGATTAAGGGAGTTAGAAAGTGAAAAAGATATCAAAATAAAGCTTACTGTGTCTATTTTTATATGAAAGAAACAGAGGAGGAAGAGGAATTGTATATTCTGTGATATCTTAATTTTAGTGAGACTGGTTCTGATTGACTTTGTGGTTCCCTGTTCTGTCTTGGAAAAATCGTTTAAAATTGTACAAAGTGAATTATGAGTTATAAGTTATATGTATAGATTCCTTAGTGAGCCTATTTTCAATAGAAACAAGTGGAAGCAACATATGAAAACCGTACAGTGAGATATTTGAATTTTGGGTAAGAGAGGTTAGAACCATTGGTCAGTGAAACAAGGGAATCTTTAATGAATAAACTGTACTAAACGGCTAAGCCAAAAATTCTAGAAAAATTTTAGTAAGAATATATATGAGTCTAGTTTCAAGGAAAATTTACGGATCTAAATTTGGAGTTTCCTAACTCAAGTTATAGTCAATTTAGTCAGTATGACATAAATGGACAGTTTCGATTTTTATGCCCCACATTAGTAGTTAAGTCTAGGTTGCGGAATTACCAAAATACCCTTGGAGGGTAAGTTACCAAAATACCCCTGGGTTGCGAGATTACCGAATTACAAAAATGCCCCTATGGGCCGAATTACGAAAATGCCCCTATGGGCCGAATTACGAAAATGCCCCTATGGGTCGAATTACGAAAATACCCCTAAAGGGCCGATTTGTTATATTGCCTTAAAGGGCCAATTTTATATATTGCTTAAATGGACCGATTTGATATATTGCCATAATGGGCCGATTTGATATATGGTCTTAATGGGCTAATTTGCAAGTGCTACAATGGGCCGAATTTTTGTAATGAATCTCTGAATTAATTATTGTTGTTTATATTTGTAAATATCATGATTTGCTATGTATGTTGCATTTACATATTTTGCATGGGATGGGAAAAATGTTGAAGAGAAGTGTAGCCTGGTGGCTTTGCCACAAATATTATGAAAAGCAGTTTGACTGTAGCGATACATTTTTATTCTGGTGGCTCTGCCACAAATTCTGATAATGGCTATGTGCCATCGTGATTATGGCTTTGTGCTAAACGTTATTACCCGGGGCTATGTGCCTAACATATGAATTAACGACTCTGTGTCGATCATTTTTACTAAGGCTGTGTGCCGATTATATTACCGTATATGATATTCTGGTGGCTCTGCCACAATCTGTATAGTGGCTATGCCACGCATAATTATGACTTTGGTGGCTCAGCCACAATTATTATTAAATGGCATCTTGCCTGCGAATTATTATAAATGGCAAATTGCCTGCGATTGGTGTGTTTGGCGGGGTGGGTTGACTTGATCCCCACAGGTGTGATGGGATGGTACGGGTGGTGTGTAGCGGATGGATATCTAGGATGGGTTGGGTTGCATACATTCATACATTTGCTTCATTTTAAGATTGTTATGTAAAAGGGCTTAGGCCCATGATATTGCTATATGGGTTCAGGCCCAGTGGATGACGGTAAGAGATTTCACACTGAGTTCTTATAACTCACTCCCCCTTTTTCTTAACCCTTGTAGGTAATGCTCAGTGGTGTGGATTTGTAACACCCCAAACCCGGCCCATGCGTTAAGGCCAGATCTGACATGTCACATGAGAAAAATGCTTTTAGGTCCTTTTCATTCGTACGTAAATTGATAATGATTAAAATTAAGTAAAACAAATTTCCCATTTAAAAATTCTTGACAAAGTATTACTGAATAGAAGATTGATTGATAAATCGATAAATTTGAGCTAATAATTTTACAACCATGTCTTTTGAAAAGTGTTGATGATAATTTAAAAGAAGATTTCTGAATTAAAATATTTATGAAAGTTTATTAGGAAATCCATTTGTATCTCCATTTTAGAAAAGTGTTTATTTAAGTTTTTAGAAAAATCTCATTTAAAGTACTTAGAGCAAAATATAAATACGTCAAACATAAAACAAAATAAAAATAATCCAGAGGCCTTATTACAACCTTAACTCAAAATAGTAAAGTAATTAAGTGTGCTAAAAAGAAATCCAAAGTCCAAATATAACCGTTTTTCTTGTAGTATGGCCTCCACCGAGTCATCCATGGCCCATGTAACACCCCAAACCCGACCCATACGTTATGAGCGGATTTGGTATGTCACACGAGCAAAACATGTTAAACCCTTTTTAGTTCGTACTAAAATATTGCTTTGTTAAAAATCAAGAAAACAAGTTTGATTTGATAAAATACTACTAACCTCAAAGATTTGATTGATAAATCGATACTTTTGAACTAATGATCTTACAAAATCGTGACTTTTGAAAACGACGTTGAAAATTCGAAAGAGAATCCAAGTCTTTTGAAAATATCGTTAATAGTTCGAGAGAAAATATCCGTGTTAAAAATATTTGTAAAAGTTTATTTTGAAATCCATTTGTTAATCGATTTTGGAAACCATTGTTTAAGTTTTTTAGAAAATTCCCCTTTTTAAACATTTTAAGAAAAATAATAAAAACATCCCAACCAAAAAGCAAAAATAAAAATAGTCCAGAGGCCTTATTACAACATTTAATCCAAAATAGTAAAGTAATAAAATAAAGCGAGAAAGAAGTCTAAAGTCCAAATAAACCATTTCCAAGTATGGCCTCCTCGAGTCATCCATAGCCCAAGTCCATATCATCAAGCATTACCTACAAGGGTTAAAAGAAAGGGGGTGAGTTACAAGAACTGTAATATCCTAAAATAGGGGTTATCTGTGGTTGAATTGTTTTGCATGAGAGTTGGACTGTTGTGTTATTATTTGTAGTGTTTTAAGACCTAGTTATAAGTTTAGAGTGGGCCCGAGTTGCAGGAAATTTTTTTTTTAAGTTGTAAGTAAGGGGAGCTGAAGGAGCTAGGGCTTAAGTGTAATTCGTGGGGTATTTTAGCACAAAAAGTGCCTTGGTAAAGTGGCAAGGAGACGCCACTTAGGGCCCTGAGAATGACGCCACAAGCAGGTGGGAGAACTCAGGTTCGAGCAGCAGAAATCCCATTTTCTGCTTTGCATTTTGACGCCAAGGGGAGAAGGAGTTGTGCTCAGCACAAACTCTGTCAGATAGGTTTGGACTCAGTCAAATTAATTCAAATAGGTGGCAAAGAGAAAATTTAGGAGTTTGATGAGTTCAAACTCATTTGAATTGTTGGCCAGGAGAGAATTTAGGTGGTTGCGAATTTTGAACTCCCTGCTAGAGAGGAGTGTTCGGTTTGGAGGCTAAGGGGAGGAGAGTGCCGAATTTCCTTGGGTGCCTTATTGTGCAATTTCGGCTAGCTTAGACATCCTTTTGAGTTGTGCCGATTTCTCCCTAGTGCACCATAGTGAACCAAAAGCCGAAACTCCATAGGTATTTGCCGATTTTTCCCCTAGGCACTTGGCCGAATCTCCTTAGGAGCCTCCCTCTCATCTCTTATTTTCTTTGTAGCCAAAAAGAACCCTTATTCGCTTCATCTTTTCTTTCTTCCTTTGTTGCTCAAAGCCGAAAGTATCCCTCTTCCATTTGATTTTCTTTCTTCTTCCCATTTTCTTCTTTCTTCTTCTCCTACCGAATCTTCCCTCTTCTATTCTTATTTTTCTTTCCCTTTCTCTTTTTCCCACTCTGGCCGAATCTTAATTGTTTGTTTTCAAGCAACCATAGCCGAATCTTCTTCTTTCTTTTTTTTTTTGTTGTTATTTTAGCCGAATCTCAATTAAGCATTGATCTCTTTTGGTTGTTTCTTCAATCGGTTTTAAGAGAAGGTATGTGTCCATGGCCGAAACCCATTACTTCTTCTCTCTTTTCTCTGTCGATTTTCATAAAGGTAAAAGCCAATTTCGGCATCTGTTAATGTAACACCCCAAACCCGGCCCATACGCCACGGCCGAATTTAGAATGCCACTGCGGAAAACGTTTGAAAAATATTTTGGCTTAGAGTGAAAACATAAAAATTTATTGTCTTTAATAAAACATTGTATATTTATAAATCCAAATAAAATCAAGTTGTTACAAATTCTTCGATTTGAAATTTTAACATATATCTTTAAAATATGAGTTGCAAAAAATATAACATATCCAAATAATAAAAATTGTCAATCCACTTTAAAACATAATAATAAACTTCAAAACCTTTTAAGTGGCCCTTATTACAATAACCAAATATTCGCAAATTCTAAAAATATGTATAATATATATAAAATAAGGAAAATAACTTCGCATGGGCCACCTCGTATCCACTCCAACTCGGTCCAAGCTTTATGCATCACTGTAAGGTTTGAGAAAAATTGGGTGAGTCACACTGGACTCGGTGCATAGTTATTACACATGTTCCCACATATGGGCTTGGCCCATATCCACACTGATCCACATGCAAAATTATGCAAAATGAAGCCCAACCCAACCTAGTTCCATCCATTACACCAACCTCGGCAAACCTGCCGCCCAAGGCCGTGGCTAATCCACCGATCAAATAATGATCCTCACATCTTACCTTGGCAGACTTGCTGCCCAATGCCGTGGCTAAGCCACCGATCACATAATGATCCACATATCTGTATCCACAAGGTGACTCGAGGTCATCCTCAATCTACGATGATGCACACGGCTATCATCCGCCGAGATGGGCACCTAGCCAACACCTCCCTTTATGAAGCACATAGCTACCATCAAGCGCCAATGTAGCACAAGGCTAACATCAGACCACGTACAT
This sequence comes from Gossypium sturtianum, assembly GCA_025698515.1. Lineage (NCBI taxonomy): Eukaryota > Viridiplantae > Streptophyta > Magnoliopsida > Malvales > Malvaceae > Gossypium > Gossypium sturtianum. The sequence goes on along the minus strand of CM046949.1, from coordinate 48,152,042 downwards.
AATGTACACCCTTTCCTTCGATAGTCACATCCCAAGTCCCATGTATCATGCCACAATATCATTAAAATAAGCATATATCACATGCCATCACATTTTCATACATAGATCATATGTAAATTAAAATCATAAAATCCGACCTTGTCAATTGATTACCCAACATAGGCATCCACCCTTTTTAGCCATTAATTCGGCTACCATGCACATCATATACATATTTATATATTAAAACACATACACACAACAAAAGAACAGTGCGATAACTACGCACCTTTTTGGCACAGTCGGCTAAAACCCGAGATCACACGTTTGCACCTAAAAGTCTGCCGAAATCCCTAAATGGAACCATATTAGTTTCGGCTGCACACAAAAAAAGCATTAGAAAGTGGCCTTTGCCCTCAAGAAAATGACATAGAAAAGAGAAAGGAAATACGACCATGAACACTTACCTATCTTCCAAAACCGATTGAAGAAAACCAAATGAATGCCTTCCCTTGATGATATTCGGCCAAAACAATACTAAAAGGAAGTGGGAAGTTTCGGCAATATGGTTAAAAGGTGAAGGGAATTTCGGCTATGGTTGATTTGTAATAACAAAAGGATTTGACTAGAGTGGAGAAAGAGAAAAAGAAAGAAATTGTAATAGGAGAGGAATGTTTTCGGTTTTGAGCAAAAGTGGAAGAAAGAAAAAGAGAAAAGGAGGGAAGGAAGGTTCGGCTAACCACTAAAGATGAAAAAGAGATGAAGAGAAAAGAGTTGGTTTTAGGCTACAAAGAAAATAAAATATGAGAGAGACTCAAATGAATATTCGGCCAAATGCCTAAAAGAAAATTCGGTAAACCACAATGGTCCTTTCGGCTTTGACACTAAACAAGAAAGCAATGCCAAAACTAAAACAAAAATTGTACCAAAAGCCCAAGACACAATCGGCTAAGGTGGAAGATTTTGGAGAGGAAAAGAAAAATGCAAAAGATGTACAAAGTGCTACCCAAATTCCTATCAACATTCGGCCAACACCCCTAGACACCCATACCGTCCACATTCATGTCAAACTTTCTACACAAAACTTTCCATAGCATAACACCTTACAACATGCCTTATGTTCTCACATCAACCTTTAATCAAATGATTTCTTTCCCAAACATCAAGCTTACCTAAACTATCATTCAACTTACCATAAAAATATAAAGTCAAACCTACCAAAGCCTCCAACAAAAGCGGTCAACCCTCCCCTAGACCAAAATGCCGCCCACATACATGGACTAATGGCCATAGAAGAGTTTCCAAAACATCACCCCATACTTCAAGCCTTATGTCCCCTTATCCTACCATAATAACTTTAAGATTCTTATCCCCTATTTCAAGCTTTCCTTAAACCAATATTCAACTTACCAAAAACTTAAAGTCCAACCTATCATAATTAGAGTTTGACCGTCCATCAATGCTAGGATACAAAAATAAAGTCTTCAAAATGTTTTCCAAGCAACTCGAACCACTTCCCTCAAGCAACCTTTCAAGCTCCTTATCCACTATGCTACTAACTCCTCTTGTGTTAGAATTTAACACTTAAATTAACTTAAGTGTCAAGTTCACTTAATCCACTTCATTAAATAAACCATACTAAAAATTATTCTATCTTCCTAAATAGAATCAAGCCTTCACAAGACTATGCTAACACACAAAAAATTCATACCTGAATTAACACAAGCAACAAGATGATACTCAAATTTTTCCTAAAGCCCAAGGCCCAATCTTACTAAGCCCAATTTCGGGATGTTACAATTCTACCCTCCTAAAAAAAATAATTTCGTCCTCGAAATTACTTACTAACGAACAATCGTACATCCTACCTCACCACACTATGCTCTGCTGCGCACTCTGATCTTAATAAAACTAACATATTTCTATGCACGGTCTCTAAGTTCACACTCAGGGTTCCATCCACTTCACTAGCAACACAAATACGAACTAGCTCTTATAACAAACAAGGCAATAAAGGGTATTCCAGACGTAAGAAACTTACCCGTTGTCACATCTAGCACATCACTATCCTCCCTCTGACGAACTGCATACACCAGACCTGGCTATCTTGCCTCAGTGGTACCATTACCTCGGCCTGGTGCTCCACGACCTCTGCCAGAACCATTTCCTCCATGGTTCAGACCACGACCCCTCGTCGCTTGCTGACCACCTCGCGCCCATTTGCTCATAACCACGGCCTTACATCTCGAGCCCTATTCGGATCCCCGAGGGCGGTCTTTAATCAAATGGGACTTAGACTTACATCTAAAACACTCCAGATCCGGCCCAAAGACTTCGCCAACATGATACCGTCCACACCGAGCACACGGACGGTCCGGATTTCCAGTAGTTGGCTTAGAAACACGAGCAGAATTCTCAACCCTTGGTCTTTTCTGAAGGCTCTCAGATGATTCTGACGGTCCAAAACTCCTCTTATCCCGGTTCCTATCCATATCTCTGTTCTGCCTCACAGAGTCCTTAATCCTCTCAGCTACCTTAGCCTTCTCTACCAACGCAGTGAACTCCTGTTCTTGGTGTGGAGCTATCAACAACCTCTCGGTCATCCCTTAATCCGTCCTCAACTGGACACAACGTTCATGCTCCGTAGCAACTACTCCTCGAGCATATCGGCTTAACCTTAAGAATTCCGCCAGTACTCGCTACGGACTTGTTCCTTGAACGAGTCCCGAAATACCTTTCTCTGCGCATCAATATAATGAGTCCCCACATACTTCTTCCGACACGCCGCCTTAACATACTCCCAAGTGAGATCCTCGTTTGTAGCACCATCCCGTCTCGTGAGCCACCAGCGATACGCCTCGTCGCGAAGTAGCGCCACCATTCCTTCACTTTTCTTGACATTTAGATCCAAATCATCCATGATTCGCTCCGTCGCCTCTAACCAATACTCGGCGTCTTGGGTGCCACACGAGATACGCCACGGAACACCTCTCACTCCATTGGCTCGGAGTCGCCAGCACGGACTTTCTAGCTCTCATATTTCCACCGCTCCACCACCATCTCAAGAATTCGCAGATCGCTTGCGACACCGCATCATCCCCGTCTCGATCTCGGGCCGCTCAACACACAAAAAGTGGTGGTGGTGGTGGTACCTCATTCTCGGACCCTTGACCCGATCTAACGGGTTCCGATACAGACCATTACGCCTCGACCACGTCCACGACGACCACGTCCCCTAGAGCTCATTTCTAACGTCGCGTCTTAACTCGATTAAAAAGTTTTATGCATTAGTACTTTTGGTTCCACTTTGTTTATCCATGAACAGTTTTATGAAAAGAAGTTTAATAGTGGTTCTTTTGATCAATCAAAGTTTTCATCTCAAGTTCACTATTCTAATTCAAAGAATCACATCCACCTTCATCCACAACATTCAACACATCATTATAGGTATTTCGACCATTCCAGGACCTAGGGTAATTTAAATCATTTTTCCTACAAGGGTATTTTCGTAATAAATCGAGTGTATTTCGGAAAATTCTCAAGTCTAAAAGGATTTTATAAATCGGAGGGTAATTTGGTAAATTTAAAACTAAGATCTTTATAAAACAAGATGGCTAGTCCCTTTCGGGTTTTAGTTATTGGGTTTAGCCCGTGAATAGGTCCTCTTGGTTAGGGTGAACCGTAGCTACGCACTGAGATAGGATTCGAGTAAAGAGGAGGTGAGTCACTCGCATCGCTTAAATACCAAGCTCTTCTCTGAATCCACTCCTAGACATGCGCACAATGGTTGCCACACCCTAGCTCGGCGACTTAGTCACAGGTTTGTTCAATTGTTCTTTAAGTCTTATGCATGTGTTTGAGTGCACTAGCCCTACGGTCCAATAGTCCTAATATTCTAATCTACGAGCCCAAATAAGCCCATAACATTCACATATATAAATCACTTCAATAGTCGAGGTACTTACAGTGGACTTGGGTTGGAGATATAGGTGCCATGCCAGAATAAACCTGAAAAATTTATGAAACCCAAATCTTTGAAAAGCCCATCAAAAAAAATATTTTTGGGCCCAAAATCCTCAAAGCCGAGTTTTGAACCGGGCTCTGATACCAATCTATAACACCCCAAACCCGGCCCATACGCCACGGTCGAATTTAGAATGCCACTGCGGAAAACGTTTGAAAAATATTTTGGCTTAGAGTGAAAACATAAAAATTTATTGTCTTTAATAAAACATTGTATATTTATAAATCCAAATAAAATCAAGTTGTTACAAATTCTTCGATTTGAAATTTTAACATATATCTTTAAGATATGAGTTGCAAAAAATATAACATATCCAAATAATAAAAATTGTCAATCCACTTTAAAACATAATAATAAACTTCAAAACCTTTTAAGTGGCCCTTATTACAATAACCAAATATTCACAAATTCTAAAAATATGTATAATATATATAAAATAAGGAAAATAACTTCTGCATGGGCCACCTCGTATCCACTCCAACTCGGTCCAAGCTTTATGCATCACCTGTAAGGTTTGAGAAAAATTGGGTGAGTCACATGGACTGGGTCGTAGTTATTACACATGTTCCCACATATGGGCTTGGCCCATATCCACACATCCACATGCAAAATTATGCAAAATGAAGCCCAACCCAACCTAGTTCCATCCATTACACCAACCTCGGCAGACACCGCGCCCAAGGCCGTGGCTAATCCACCGATCAAATAATGATCCTCACATCTTACCTTGGCGGACTTGTGTTGCCAAGGCCGTGGCTAAGCCACCGATCACATAATGATCCACATATCTGTATCCACAAGGTGACTCGAGGTCATCCTCAATCTATGGTGATGCACACAGCTATCATCCGCCGAGATGGGCACCTAGCCAACACCTCCCTTGATGAAGCACATAGCCACCATCAAGCGCCAATGTAGCACAAGGCTAACATCAGACCACGTACATAATGTACACCCTTTCCTTCGATAGTCACATCCCAAGTCCCATGTATCATGCCACAATATCATTAAAATAAGCATATATCACATGCCATCACATTTTCATACATAGATCATATGTAAATTAAAATCATAAAATACTGACCTTGTCAATTGATTACCCAACATAGGCATCCACCCTTTTTAGCCATTAATTCGGCTACCATGCACATCATATACATATTTATATATTAAAACACATACACACAACAAAAGAACAGTGCGATAACTACGCACCTTTTTTGGCACATGATCGGCTAAAACCGAGATCACACGTTTGCACCTAAAAGTGCGAAATCCCTAAATGGAACCATATTAGTTTTAAACTGTACACCAAAAAGCATTAGAAAGTGGCCTTTGCCCTCAAGAAAACAACATAGAAAAGAGAAAGGAAATACGACCATGAACACTTACCTATCTTCCAAAACCGATTGAAGAAAACCAAATGAATGCCTTCCCTTGATGATATTCGGCCAAAACAATACTAAAAGGAAGTGGGAAGTTTTGGCAATATGGTTAAAAGGTGAAAGGAATTTGGCTATGGTTGATTTGTAATAACAAAAGGATTTGACTAGAGTGGAGAAAGAGAAAAAGAAAGAAATTGCAATAGGAGAGGAATGTTTTTGGTTTTGAGCAAAAGTGGAAGAAAAAAAGAGAAAAGGAGGAATGAAGGTTCGGCTAACCACTAAAGATGAAAAAGAGATGAAGAGAAAAGAGTTGGTTTTAGGCTACAAAGAAAATAAAATATGAGAGAGACTCAAATGAATATTCGGCCAAATGCCTAAAAGAAAATTCGGTGAAACCACAATGGTCCTTTCGGCTTTGACACTAAACAAGAAAGCAATGCCAAAACTAAAACAAAAATTGTACCAAAAGCCCAAGACACAATCGGCTAAGGAGGAAGATTTTGGAGAGGAAAAGAAAAATGCAAAAGATGTACAAAGTGCTACCCAAATTCCTATCAACATTCGCCAACACCCCTAGACACCCATACTGAGCCACATTCATGTCAAACTTTCTACACAAAACTTTCCATAGCATAACACCTTACAACATGCCTTATGTTCTCACATCAACCTTTAATCAAATGATTTCTTTCCCAAACATCAAGCTTACCTAAACTATCATTCAACTTACCATAAAAATATAAAGTCAAACCTACCAAAGCCTCCAACAAAAACGGTCAACCCTCCCTCTAGACCAAAAATGCCGTCCACATACATGGACTAATGGCCATAGAAGAGTTTCCAAAACATCACCCCATACTTCAAGCCTTATGTCCCCTTATCCTACCATAACTTTAAGATTCTTATCCCCTATTTCAAGCTTTCCTTAAACCAATATTCAACTTACCAAAAACTTAAAGTCCAACCTATCATAATTAGAGTTTGACCGTCCATCAATGCTAGGATACAAAAATAAAGTCTTCAAAATGCTTTCCAAGCAACTCGAACCACTTCCCTTAAGCAACCTTTCAAGCTCCTTATCCACTATGCTACTAACTCCTCTTGTGTTAGAATTTAACACTTAAATTAACTTAAGTGTCAAGTTCACTTAATCCACTTCATTAAATAAACCATACTAAAAAATATTCTATCTTCCTAAATAGAATCAAGCCTTCACAAGACTATGCTAACACACAAAAAATTCATACCTGAATTAACACAAGCAACAAGATGATACTCAAATTTTTCCTAAAGCCCAAGGCCCAATCTTACTAAGCCCAATTTCGGGATGTTACAGTTAACAAGGTTCTAATCATCTATAGGAACTGATTTCTCCTAGGTTCTTCGGGGTTTTGGAAGCAGACGATCTAAGCATCTTTTTTCTGTCAATCGGATTCGGTAAGTCAAGTGGTAAGGATCCATGATGTTTTAATCAATCTTGTTGTTATTTGGTTAAGCCGAAGGCTATTGAAAGTGAGTTTGGTTGTTGGCCGATTGTAGGGGGAGGAGCAGTCTCGCATACCTTGCGTTGTGATTTGTTTTCGTAAGGCAGAAAGGTAAGGGTGGTGTAGTTTATGCGTAATCTCACCCTTCGGGATTTGTTGGTATGTTTCGAATGGCCTATGTTACTAACCTTAGTGTTGGCGAATGTAGGATCAAGGGATTTGGTGCAGAGATCGGTCCTTCGGGATTTAGTGCTTACGTTAGTGACAGGTGTGTAACTTACACTCTTTATAACTAAGTAAATATGTTAATAACCTAAATGTGTTAAAAGCCGGAACTATGTAGATCTTAATATGATGCCTTATGGGTATGAGCAAGGATTCGGATAAGTCCATTTCGATATGACTTTTGCGATATAGTGCATAATAATATGATTTATGATATATTTGCTTTATGTTGCACGTTAAAGCATGATGGCATGATTTGCACTTGTAATGCATTGGTATGGGTGATATGAGAGGAGGGGGAAGATGATATCCGTGACTTTGGGTCACCAGAGGTTTGGCACCTCCAGTGGTTTGGTACCACAGATTATTTTGTGACTTTGGGTCACCAGAGGTTTGGCACCTCATAGCGACTTGTCCCAGTGGCTTAGCACCACAGTGGGTTGGCCCCACAGATGATATTTTGGGATCGTCGCCAGTGATTTGGTATCACACGTGGGTTGGCCCCACACTCAGATTATTGATATTTCGTGACTTTGGGTCACCAGAGGTTTAGCACCTCATATCGTCTCGTTCCAGTGGCTTAGCACCACAGTGGGTTGGCCCCACATTTGATATAACGGGATTGACGCCAGTGATTTGGTATCACACATGGGTTGGCCCCACAGATGGATTACTCGTGACTTTGGGTCACCAGTGGTTTGGCACCACATTATTATTGGATATCGTGACTTTGGGTCACCAGTGGTTTGGCACCACCAGTGGTTTGGTACCACACGGGGTAAAAAAGGAGTTATGGATGGCTAGGTTTGGGTGCATTATATATATTGCTTGGTTATGATTTGTGTAAGTACGTTGCATTAATCGGGAGGGGGATTATGCACTGAGTCTTGGTGACTCACCTTCTCCCTTATCTTTTCAGGTGATTCATAGATCGCGGATGAGGAGCCGAGCGGACTCGAGGTTGCCATGCATTAAATGAACTCGGTTTTTTACGTGGACTTTGGTTGGGTACTTTATTTCATTTTAATTTGGTTTCACTTTTATTTTGGGTTTGTAATACGGCCTTTTGATTATGTTTGGATTATTTTTATGCTTTGGAATTGTGTTAAACTTAGCTAAGTAAGTCACATGGTTAACTTAATAATTTGAGCCAAGGTTTTCTAAACTCAAGAACGGTTTTAAAATCTTTACCATTGGGTAAAACAAATCAACTGATAACAACAACAACTCAAATGGATTTCAAACTTAAGTTTTCCACATTCAACTTAACTGATTTCTAAATAGTTAAGGAAGGAACATCGGGTTTTAAAATGACATAAGCGTTTTCTAAACCTATGGATCGACAACTAAGTTTTAAAGATTTATTACCGGGATTTCAAAGTATATCATGGGTTTTTAACTAATCATGCACCTGGTTTCTACAAACATAAAACAACAAATAGTTTTTCACTGAAAATAAACCGGTAACCTGTTTCCTTCAAAACGATTTCCTCTGTGACATGCCAGATTCGGTCATGGTGTGTTGACCGGGTTTGGGGTGTTACAAGAACTCAGTGTGTAACCCACTTACCGTTATTCATTGGGCCGGAACCCAATTAGCAATATTTTGGGCCTAAGCCCATTTACAACAACAATAATGTATCAAATATAATATGCATATGATATGCAATTCCCAAACCAAACCTAGTTTTCCATCCGCTACACACCGCCCGTACCAACCAGCACACCTGTAAGGAGCTTTAGTCACCCACCCCGCCAACACACAAAACATAGGGATTAAGCCGATTATATCAAAGTTGTGGACAAGCCACCAGATTAACAGAATTTACATGGCATCGCCATTTTTCATATTTGTGGCAGAGCCACCAGAATTATGTAGCAGAGCTACCAGGACTTCTCTTCATCATTATCCCATCCCATGCAAATCATGTATATAATGCATAGCCATTCACAACAATTTATTCAGATATTTATTACAAAATTATGGCCCATTACGATTAATTAATCAAAAGGCCCATTAAGCAAAATATCGATTTGGCCCATTTAGCAAAATATCGATTGGCCCATATAGAAAAATATCGATCGCCCATTTATCAAAATATCGATCGCCCATTTATCAAAATATCGATCGCCCATTTATCAAAATATCGATCGGCCCATTTATCAAAATATCGAGCCCATTTATCAAAATATTGCCCATTTATCAAAATATCGATTGGCCCATTTATCAAAATATCAGATTGGCCCATTTATCAAAATATCAGATTGGCCCATTTATCAAAATATCAGATCGGCCCATTAAACAATTTCGTAATTCGGCCCTTTAGGGGCATTTTCGTAATTTCGACCCATAGGGGCATTTTCGTAATTTTGATAATTTACCCACTAAGGGTAATTCGGTAATTTCACAACCTAAGGGTATTTTGGAAATTTCGCAACCTAGACTTAACTACTAATGTGGAGCATAAGAATCGAAACTGTCCATCTACGTCGTACTAACTAAATTGACTATAACTTGAGTTAGAAATCTCGAAATCTAAATCCGTAAATTTTCCTTGAAACTAGACTCATATATATTCTTACTACAATTTTTCCAGAATTTTTGGCTTAACCATTTAGTACAGTTTATTCCTTTAAGTTTCCCTTGTTTCACTGACCAATGATTCTGACCTCTCTTATCCAAAATTCAAATATCTCACTGTACAGTTTTCATATGTTGCTCCCACTTGTTTCTATTGAAAATAGGTTCAATAAGGAATCCATACATATTAATTATAACTCTTAATTTACTTTTTACAATTTTATACCATTTTTCCAAGATAGATCAGGGAACCACGAAGTCATTCAGAACCAGTCTCACTCAAATTGACATATCTCAGAATATAAAAATCCTTTTCCTTCTCCGTTTCTTCCATATTAAAATAGATACAGTAAGCTTTAATTCGATATCTTATTCACTTTCTAATTCTTTTTCTCCTAGTTTTCGTGATTTTCCAAAAACACATCACTGCTTCTAACCGAAACTGTTTTATTACAAAATACGATTACCACTGGGATCATACGCACGCCCGAGTGATCAAGGATGCCGGTTTTTGGTGTTCTTCGGTATTTTGACCGATACACAGAATATTTCATACAAACTTTCAGAGAAGTGTGAGATTACATATCATTTCAGATATGTATACGAAAGGTACGGGATTACACACCTTGATTAGGATTCCCTAAAGAACCACTCTTCGTTGACCCACTATATCCGAAGGATTTGCAAATAGGATATATCGAGTGGTTTTGTCCCTAAAACATAATTGATTAGTCGAAACTTCAATCCGATTTGCAACATAGCCAAATAGAGATATAACGAAAAATCCAAAATGAACCCCCTTACCTTATTGATATTGGATCCAATTTCCACCGTTTGACTTCGGCTAGAACAATACACGGTCTCCCACTTAAAACACTACGAAAAAGAGAAAATAATCTCGTTTGAGAGGGTAGAATAAAATGATGGTCTCAGTTAAAAGGACCATCCCATGCCAAGACATATATTCGGCTAGGAGAATGAAAAATAAAAAAAATGTTTGAATAGAACCACTTACCGATTGATCAAAGGAGTGAGTGTTAATACGGATGAGAAGAACGATAAAAAAGAAATGAAGGGTTCGATTTTTCCAAAGGAAAACGAGTGAACAATTTGATCTCCAAGGCTTAGGTACTTTCGGAAACAAGGAAGAAAAGAAGAAACAAAAATGCACACTAAAGGCTTGAAAATTCGGCAAAGAGAAGAGGAAATTTGGAGAGAAAGAGAATGATACAAAAAAAAAAAAAAACTAAAGAGGACAACCTCTCAAGCACTAGCTTTGCCAAAATCTCCTAGCAAAATTCGGCTATCACCCCTTTTAGCCCCAAAACCGTCCACATTCATGTCCCTAATAGTCAAAATTTTGCCAACCACCCTTTCCATAACATTCTCCATGAAATAAGCCACTTGTTCCCCTTACTTACCTATTTCTCTTGATTCCTTTCCCCAACTTCAACCTTGCCTTTTTCTTTTAGCCACCTTACCAATATAATGAAGTCAACCTTGCCATGAATGCCTCTTAGCCGACACTTAAGGAAAGGGTGCAAAAATAATAGTTAAAGTTTGAACACAATGGGATTTGAACCTCTTCCCTCAAAGTCCATCACTTGATGCCATAACCTCTTTACCAATTGCTCATTTATGCTAGCAATTTACTCTTTTATTTCCATAAGCCTTGATGCCACTTACTATCTCTCCTTAATAGGCTTAAACACAAAATTTTACTAAGGCCCAACTTGAACCCGGAACTTCATAGAAACCTCGTAACTTTCCAAAATTACCTTATAATAAGTCCAACTTGAAATAATGCCATTCTCTTGTTCTCAAAATTTGAAAACGCTTCTACGCTCAAGGCCCATTGGGCCCAATCCTACTAGGCCAAATTTTGGGATGTTACAATTCTACCCTCCTTAAAGAAATTTCGTCCTTGAAATTTCCAACCAACTACTAAATGCATCGCTCAAATCACACCACTAAGTTTTATTGCGCAGACTCGATCTTAATAACACTAATGTACCTTTAACATAATCTTCAATCCTTTTTCACACAACCAAACATCTAGTCATAGAAGCAAGCAGTTATCTACCACTTATACCGAAAATTTTCTACATTCAATCATCACGTCCAACCAAAACATACCTGACTTGATGGTGATGAAACAATCCCGAGCCTTATGCTCTTTAGACCCGCATCTCAAGCATGCTCCTAACCTCCTACGGCATTCTCCCGGATGACGCCTTCCGCAATAATCACAAGCCAGAAAGTTTGGTCGTGCCTTGACATGCTTTACGGAATGAGACTGCGACCCAAAAGAACCACAATCTCTTTTCTTCTTACAGTCCACAAACCCAACTTGAAGTGCTTCGCTGATCTCCTTAACCTCCTTTAATACCTTCTTAACTATCTGTGTCAGCTCATTAACCCCAACTCGATCATGAGATCCCGTCTCAGCCTCTGGCGATGCCAACTCCTCCCTTTCGGGCACACGCCCCGATGTTGAAGATCTAGTCCTAGCACCTCGGCCTCTACCACGTCCACGTCTACCGCGTCCACATCTTCTAGCGTTCATGCTCACTAAGTCGATTTAATCATGATTACGAGTTTTATGAATCAGTATACTATTCGATGTTTATTAAACGATGTTTTATGGAGTATGAATAGAAAAGTTGTTTTCGAGTGTCAAATCTGCATCCTAGAGTCTCAATCTCTATAGTTTCAACTCCTAAAGCTAACAGTTCTAGAGTATTCTATTTCGTAGAATTTTCGTACCACAGTAATAACACAATAATCATAAAATGAAAACAAATACTTACTTGACTTGGTGTCGGATACTCGTGGTGCCATACTTCCTTTAGAACATATATTTATAAATCAAAATTCTAAATGACTTTGGAAAATGCTTTTGAACCCAAAACCAGTACGAGTTTTGCAACTGGGCTCGATACCATAAAATGTAACACCCCAAACCCGGCCCATGCGTTATGAGCGGATTTGGTATGTCACACGAGCAAAACATGTTAAACCCTTTTTAGTTCGTACTAAAATATTGCTTTGTTAAAAATCAAGAAAACAAGTTTGATTTGATAAAATACTACTAACCTCAAAGATTTGATTGATAAATCGATACTTTTGAACTAATGATCTTACAAAACCGTGACTTTTGAAAACGACGTTGAAAATTCGAAAGAGAATCCAAGTCTTTTGAAAATATCGATAATAGTTCGAGAGAAAATATCCGTGTTAAAAATATTTGTAAAAGTTTATTTTGAAATCCATTTGTTAATCGATTTTGGAAACCATTGTTTAAGTTTTTTAGAAAATTCCCCTTTTTAAACAATTTAAGAAAAATAATAAAAACATCCCAACCAAAAAGCAAAAATAAAAATAGTCCAGAGGCCTTATTACAACATTTAATCCAAAATAGTAAAGTAATAAAATAAACGAGAAAGAAGTCTAAAGTCCAAATAAACCATTTTCGAAGTATGGCCTCCCTCGAGTCATCCATAGCCCAAGTCCATATCATCAAGCATTACCTACAAGGGTTAAGAGAAAGGGGGTGAGTTACAAGAACTCAGTGTGTAACCCACTTACCGTTATTCATTGGGCCGGAACCCAATTAGTAATATTTTGGGCCTAAGCCCATTTACAACAACAATAATGTATCAAATATAATATGCATATGATATGCAATTCCCAAACCAAACCTAGTTTTCCATCCGCTACACACCGCCCATACCAACCAGCACACCTGTGGGGAGCTTTAGTCACCCACCCCGCCAACACACCAAACATAGGCATTAAGTCGATTATATCAAATTTGTGGACAAGCCACCAGATTAACAGAATTTACATGGCATCGCCATTTTTCATATTTGTGGCAGAGCCACCAGAATTATGTAGCAGAGCTACCAGAACTTCTCTTCATCATTATCCCATCCCATGTAAATCATGTATATAATGCATAGCCATTCACAACAATTTATTCAGAAATTTATTACAAAATTATGGCCCATTACAGCAATTAATCAAAAGGCCCATTAAGCAAAATATCAGATTGGCCCATATAGCAAAATATCAGATTGGCCCATTTATCAAAATATCATATTGGCCCATTTATCAAAATATCAGATTGGCCCATTTATCAAAATATCATATTGGCCCATTTATCAAAATATCAGATCGACCCATTAAACAATTTCGTAATTCGGCCATTTAGGGGCATTTTCATAATTTCGACCCATAGGGGCATTTTCGTAATTTCGATAATTTACCCACTAAGGGTAATTCGGTAATTTTGCAACCTAAGGGTATTTTGAAAATTTCGCAACCTAGACTTAACTACTAATGTGAAGCATAAGAATCGAAACTGTCCATCTGCGTCGTACTAACTAAATTGAATATAAATTGAGTTAGAAATATCGAAATTTAAATCCGTAAATTTTCCTTGAAACTAGACTCATATATCTTCTTACTACAATTTTTCCAAAACTTTTTGCTTAACCATTTAGTACAGTTTATTCCTTGAAGTTTCCCTTGTTTCACTGACCAACGATTCTAACCTCTCTTACCCAAAATTCAAATATCTCACTGTACAGTTTTCATATATTGCTTCCACTTGTTTCTATTGAAAATAGGTTCAATAAAGAATCCATACATATTAATTATAACTCTTAATTTACTTTGTACAATTTTATACCATTTTTCCAAGACAGATCAGGGAACCACGAAGTCATTCAGAACTAGTCTCACTCAAATTAACATATCTCAGAATATAAAAATCCTTTTCCTTCTTTGTTTCTTCCATATTAAAATAGACACAGTAAGCTTTAATTCGATATCTTATTCACTTTCTAATTCCATTTCTCCTATTTTTCGTGATTTTCCAAAAACACATCACTGCTTCTAACCGAAACTGTTTTATTACAAAATACGATTACCACTGCGATCATACGCACGCCCGAGTGATCACGGATGCCAATTTTTGGTGTTCTTCGGTATTTTGACCGATACACAGAATATTTCATACAAACTTTTAGAGAAGTGTGAGATTACACATCATTTCAGATATGTATACGAAAGGTACGGGATTACACACCTTGATTAGGATTTCCTAAAGAACCACTCTTCGATGACCCACTATATCCGAAGGATTTGCAAATAGGATATATCGAGTGGTTTCGTCCCTAAAACATAATTGATTAGTCGAAACTTCAATCCGATTTGCAACATAGCCAAATAGAGATATAACGAAAAATCCAAAATGAACCCCCTTACTTTATCGATATTGGACCCAATTTCCACCATTTGACTTCGGCTAGAACAATACACGGTCTCCAACTTAAAACACTACGAAAAAGAGAAAATAATCTCGTTTGAGAGGGTAGAATAAAATGATGGTCTCAGTTAAAAGGACCATCCCATGCCAAGACATATATTCGGCTAGGAGAAAGAAAAATAAAAAATGTTTGAATAGAACCACTTACCTATTGATCAAAGGAGTGAGTGTTAATACGGATGAGAAGAACGATAAAGAAGAAATGAAGGGTTCGGTTTTTCCAAAGGAAAACGAGTGAACAATTTGATCTCCAAGGCTTAGGTACTTTCGGCAACAAGGAAGAAAAGAAGAAACAAAAATGCACACTAAAGGCTTGAAAGTCTATCAAAGAGAAGAGGAAATTTGGAGAGAAAGAGAATGATACAAAAAAAACTAAAGAGGACAACCTCTCAAGCACTAGCTTTGCCAAAAAATCCTAGCAAAATTTGGCTATCACCCCCTTTAGACCCAAAACCGTCCACATTCATGTCCCTAATAGTCAAAATTTTGCCAACCACCCTTTCCATAACATTCTCCATGAAATAAGCCACTTGTTCCCCTTACTTACCTATTTCTCTTGATTCCTTTCCCCAACTTCAACCTTGCCTTTTTCTTTTAGCCACCTTACCAAAATAATGAAGTCAACCTTGCCATGAATGCCTCTTGGCCGACACTTAAGGAAAGGGTGCAAAAATAATAGTTAAAGTTTGCACACAATGAGATTTGAACCTCTTCCCTCAAAGTCCATCACTTGATGCCATAACCTCTTTACCAATTGCTCATTTATGCTAGCAATTTACTCTTTTATTTCCATAAGCCTTGATGCCACTTACTATCTCTCCTTAATAGGCTTAAACACAAAATTTTACTAAGGCCCAACTTGAACCCGGAACTTCATAGAAACCTCGTAACTTTCCAAAATTACCTTCTTAATAAGTCCAACTTGAAATAATGTCGTTCTCTTGTTCTCAAAATTTTAAAACGCTTCTACGCTCAAGGCCCATTGGGCCCAATCCTACTAGGCCCAATTTTGGGATGTTACAGCCCAAGTCTCCGTCACTGAGCATTACCTGAAAGAAATAAGGAAACGGGGTGAGTTACTAGAACTCAGTGTATAACCCCCTTACCGTTGTTCACTGGGCCTGAACCCATTTAGCAATATTTTGGGCCTAAGCCCCCTTTATGCATAATAATGTATCAAATAATTCATATGAATGTAATGCAATCCCAAACCAACCTAATAATCCATCCGCTACACACCACCCGTACCATCCATCACACCTGTGGGGATCAAGTCAACCCACCCCGCCAACACACCAATCGCAGGCATTTAGCCATTTATAATATATTCAAATTGTGGTCAAGCCCTCAGAATCATAGCGAATCAAATTATCAAACATATTTGTGGCAGTGCCACCAGAATCACTTCTCTTCAACATTTTCCCATCCCATGCAAAGTCATGTAAATGCATCATACATAGCAAATCATGATATTTACAATATAACAATGATAATTAATAACTCGGAGATTTATTACAAACAATTTGGCCCATTAACACTTTGCAAAATCGGCCCATTTGGGCATTATGTCAAATCGGCCCATCAAGCCATATATCAAATTGGCCCATTAAGGCAATTTATCAAATCGGCCCATTAAGCAATTTATCAAATCGGCCCATTAAGTAATATATCCTTTCGGCCCATTAAGGCAATTTCTTAATTCGGCCCTTTAGGGGCATTTTCGTAAGTCTCATAGTGTTAATACCGATTTTGACCAATTTATCAAAACAATGCAATTTAAGCCACTTTTCCCGGTTTATGCCATATTACGATTTTAATCATAGCGATTTGTTTCCAATACGATATCAACCTTAAACCCACAAAAAACGGTATGAGATTACACACCTGATTACGGTAAGCACGAAGCCTTCTTGATCGTCGACACCTAAGATATCGTAACACTCGATTAGTCGACATACGTGATTTATTAATCAACTCTAAAATGAACGATCTAAGGTGTTTACCCTTGGAATCGTGAATGACCACGATTTGTCGGTTCTCCTCGAATGATGGTCCACAACCTGGTGGAAAATCCCGAACCACCGATACCGCCCTTCGCTTGAATTTAGGAGTAGGAATCTTACATCCACTCCTTTTGAGTTCTCCACTCGCCTTTCCTTTCGAATCGGCACCACAAGCCTCCATTCGATTAGATCTTAGTTAGATCGATATGAGATGATTGACTAAGGAAAAGATTGGCTTACCACTAGAATCGTATGATCTCAAGTCGATAGATCAAGTGATTTAGTCCCTAAAACATATAGTCAATTATTTCAAATCATTACTCTGTTAACAACCAATCGAATCTTGAATAATATCAATAATTCATAAGAACTCCTTACCTTATCAATGTTGGATCCGATTTCACCGTTCAACTTAAGGCTAGAATGATGTTCGGCCTCCCTCTAAAATACTACAAAAGGGAAAGCAATCTCGTTTGAGAGAGTAGAATAAAATGATGGTCTCGGTTAATATGACCATCCCAAGCCAAGGCATAAATTTGGCATTAAGAGAAAGAAAAATAAAATGTTTGAAAAGGACCACTTATCGATTGATCAAAGGAGTGAGTGTTAATACGGATGAGAAGAAAAGATAAGGAAGGGGTGAAGGGTTCGGTTATAGAGGAAAATGAGAAATGATATTCGTCTATGGAGGATATGGATTTGAGAAGAAGAAAGGGTTGGACAATTTTGTAAAAAGGAGAAGAAAGATGAAAAGGAGTGTTTATGAGAATTTGATTTTCCAAAAGAAAACGAGTGAAACAAATTGGTCTCAAAGACTTAAGTACTTTCGGCAAACAAGGAAGACAAGAAGAAACAAAATACACACTCAAGGCTTGAAGATTCGGCAAAGAGGAGAAGAAATTTGGAGAGAAAGGAAAAAATGACACAAAAGGTTGCAAGTAGGAATTTTGGCCAAAACAAACACCAAAGTTTTTACCAAAAGACAAAGAAAATTTGGCTAAGCCCTCCCTATGCCAAAACCGTCCATGCCTTTGCAAATAGGCCAAAATTTGCCAACCAAAACTTTCCATAACACTTTCCTCTCTTTGTGCCAACATGTTCCCCATACTTTCCCCTTTCTTTTGATTTCTTTCCCTACCTTCATCCTTTTCTAATTTCCTTAGCCACCTTGCCAAAAATAAAAAGTCCAACT
Source organism: Gossypium sturtianum (assembly GCA_025698515.1). NCBI lineage: Eukaryota > Viridiplantae > Streptophyta > Magnoliopsida > Malvales > Malvaceae > Gossypium > Gossypium sturtianum. The sequence goes on along the minus strand of CM046949.1, from coordinate 48,133,837 downwards.
TGCCTTATTTACAAGCTTGGCCGACACTTAGGGAAAGAGTACAAAAATAATAGTCAAGATTTGCACATTATGGGATTTGAACCTCTTCCCTTAAAGTCCTTCATGTGGCGCCATAGCCTCTTTGCCATATGCTCAATTATGCTAGCACATTACTTATTTATTTCTATAAACATTGAGGTCACTTACTATATCTCCTTAAAGTGCTAAAACACAAAATTTTTACTTGGGCCCAAATAAACCCCAAGCCTTCTCAGGAACCCTAAACATACACAGTTAATAATTTAACTAGCTTAACGCAAGAAATAATGCAACTCATAAAATTCCAAATTTTAGGATGTTACAGGATTTGGGCCATGGATGACTCGATGGAGGCCATACTTCAGTAATGGTGTTATTGAACTTTAGATTTCTATTTCCGCTTATTTTACTACTCTTACTATTTTGGGTTTTTATGTTGTAATAAGGCCTCTAGAATATTTTATTTTTGCTTTATGTTTGTCGTACTTACTATTTTGCTTGAATGATTTTTAAATGGGTATTTTTTTTCTAAAAACTTAATAAAGGTTTTCCAAAATAGATTAACAAATGGATTTCATAACAAACTTTTACAAATATCTTAACTCGGAACTATCAACGATATTTTCAAAAGTCACGATTTATAAAGATTTCTAGTTCAAATTATTGATTTATCAAACAACCTTCCAGGTTAGTAGTACTTTATCAAATATTTCAAATCAACTCGTTTTCTCAAAAGGATTTAACATGTTTTTCTCATGTGACATGTCAGATCCGGTCTTAACGCATGGGCCGGGTTTGGGGTGTTACACACGCTATTACCAGTGTCGAAACCATTTTTAAAGTTGATTTTAAAAACGGGGGTCGACTTTAAAAACAAAAATGGAGTCGCCACCAATCCCTTTTTACTTATGTGTGATTGGATCACCTTGTAAAATATTTTATTTCAAAATGTTGATTTTGGTCCACGAAATACAGGAAAACGGGTTCGGGAGTCGATTACGCATGAGGAAGGGTTAGCACCCTCATAGCGCCCAAAAGTTGGTACCTAATCGATAAAATCATGTCCAAATGTTGAAAATTTGAAAAATTTTAGAATATGATCCTTTTATTAGAAAAAAAAAACCAAGACTTACCTATTTCAAAGAAATAAAACACTATACCCAGTAAGTTAGGATATAGCATCTCATGATTTCGAAACTAGGCACGTCTTTATTTTAGAAAATTCCTACCTCGAGACACAAAACATCATATCCAGTAAGTTAGGATTTAACGTTTTGAATTCCCAAGAATAAGTTTTTGATTTAAAATTTGTAAGTTTCGGTTTTAAAAGAGAAGGGATATCTTAATACTTTAAGTTCCACGAGAAAAAATCGAAACCCAGTAAGTTAGGGCACAATTCTTCTCGAAGTCCCCAAATATCACATATCACCGTATTTCTAAAACTATTTGAATAAAATGCTTTAATTCAAAAGGTATTTTTATAAAAACGATGGTCTGAGTAAGATATTACGACATACATATCTAATAGCAATTCTACATAACTACAAATTATACTAACAATAAATAATAAAGAATAACATAACATGAATAAATAAATAATGAATTATGTTAACCAATAATAAACAATTAAAGAAACATAAACAAATAAACATGGGAAATAAATAAATTAATACTACGTTTAAACAATGAATTACGACAGAAATAATAAAAAAAATATGATAATTTTTAAAAACAATTAATATATACAAACAACATATTTTATAAAAAAAAAGGATAAATACATAATTTTAATAATTTAGTACGTATATAAATGATTATATATAATAAAAATGATTAATAACTAATATATAATAGTTTTAAATAAAAACATATATATAATACCCTAGTCATAAAAACAATATAAATAAAATATGTTATATAATATAAATAGATTTTATACAAAATAAAATCATGTATGATATAATATAATATTATATAATATAAAATATATATATAATATTATAATTAATATAAATCATAATATATAATAAAAATAATATTAAATCAAATGAAATATTAAATAATAATAATTTAATATATATAAAGATAACACATACAAAAATATATTTTTATATTATTAACAAAATTAATAAAATAATAAAAATAATATAACATTTTAATATGATAAAAATAATATAGTATTAGAATAATTTAAAAATAAAATAAAATAATAAAAAACAAAGAAAGGAATATTAGATAAATATAAAAGGATTGAATTAAAACATGTGTCACATTATAAGGATCAATATGGCAATTGTGCCAATTTTTTAAAACGACATCGTTTGATATTAGCCATTCAGTGACCTTCGGACCAAATTGAAACAGGAAGGGAGATTTAGGGCTAAATTATCAAAAATAAAAATTCAAATTGAACTTAATTTAAAAAAATTGAAATAGCGGAAGGACCAAAGTGGCGATTAGCCCTTTTATCAAAAACGCGCGGATCCTCCCCGGGCTTTCGGGTCAACTCGCGGATCCTTTCTTTAAACGATGCCGTTTTGGTTACTAATGGGATATACCAAAACGACGTCTGTAACATCCCCAAACCCAGCCCATTCACTACGACCGAATCTGGTTATGTCACTGGGAAAAGACGGTTGAAAATCTTCTTAATTTAAAATAAAACATCGTAATTTGCTGAATTTTGGAAAACATATCTTTGGAATAAAACTTTGCTATTAAACTCATTCATTTTTAAAACTTTAGTTTATAATATCCAATTTGAATAAATAGGTTGCAAACCATAAATCATTTTCACGTAGCAATTTAATTTAAATAAACCATAGTTAAAGTAATACCAAAAACATAAAATGGCCTTTATTACAACCCAACAATTCAAATAAAGTACTTATATCAAAATCAAGCATGAAATAATTGAACATCATCTTTGGCATGGGCCACCTTGTCCTCTCCAATCCCGGTCGACTTTATGCACTACGAAATGGTTAAGGAAAAGGTGAGTCACCCGACTTCGATGTGCTACCCTTTTTCGGATTAGCAAAATATCACATACAAACATAATCATGATCATCATGCATCCCAATCATATGCACCCAATCCTAACCGTCCATACACCTTTTCTACCGTGTGGTACCAAACCTTTGGTGGTGCCAAACCACCGTGACGTATAGTCACAATGTGTTACCAAAACACTTGGTGACCGAAGTCACAAATCCAATGATGGGGCCAACCCATCGTGTGATACCAAATCACTGGCGACAATCCCGTATCTCAAAAGTGGGGCCAACCCACGGTGGTGTTAACCACAGGGACAAGTCGCTATGAGGTACCAAACCTCTGGAGGTACCAAACCTCTGGTGACCGTAGTCACAAAGTTGTGTTACCAAAACACTGGTGCTCGTCAGCACAAAATATCACTGCCCCCTCCACTCATATCACCCATCATCATACCAACTCATGTATAGTATTCAAATCATGCAAACATGTTTAACGTTGCATCTCATAGCACATACATCATAAATCATGACATCATGTATCAATAACAGTACTCATAATGAAACGGACTTACGAATCGTGCACATACCCCCCATAGGGTATCATATCACTCAACCATACTATTTCGGTTTTACCAATCAATCGATTTATCAAACATATACAAAGCAAGAAGTGTGTTAGCTTACACACACGATTACTAATGCGACTATCAAATCCAGTAGATCAAGATCTAACGCACTAGATCCCCCATTCCTTAACACTTTTCGAGCACTAGCCACAACCCGAGATATGCGAGATCAAGCCTTCCCCTACAATCGGCCAAAACTAAACAACATAATCATGCTAATCAACCTTTAAGGGTAAAATCGTAATTTTACCTACTAAGGGTATTTTTAAGTAAATTCACACTGCAATGGCCTTTTCGAAGGCCTAATGTCGCCACTAGCGACTCGGCTACCACTTCCGGTCGAAATGGACTATTGGGCCTAAAGCCCAATTTCGGCCCATTCGGGCCCACTGCGCTCGTGTGGCCCACCTAACACGAATCTAGCCACGTATATAACTTCCACCTAGTCTAGTTCAACATATACTAACCAATCATGCAATTTACTCATATGGGCCCACGGGCCCATTGGGCCCACTTCGCCCATCGAGGCCCCAGCGACCCCAACCCACGAGAATACTGCGATGGCCTCAACTATCGCGGCCGAAGCCCCACGCGTGCGTTCGCGCGCTCGTGGCTACTAATGCCGTGTGACCGGCATTTCGGCATTTGCCGCTCTACAACTAGTAGAGAGAGTTACACACCGATAGGACTCACGGTGCTAATCCGCGCTCCGACCACTCCTGCGCCCAAACGCCTTCCAAGGTGTGTCAACCCTCCTCTGGAATGCTCTTTATATAGCTAGCTTTTCACCTTCATTCTTTGTGTCTTTCCGATGTGGGATCCCCGTCGAGAGAGTTTAAATTCAATGAAACTCTTGCCGCCCAATCGCAAAAATAAATACTCCATTGCTTGTCATGAGATTCGAACCTGTGCTCCTTGCACGCTTCACGCCTTACTTCCAACGCCTGTGCCACTCGGCCACTTTGATTTTTATGCCATAAAGCCACACCATTTAATCTTTAAACCCTTCCTACTCAAGCCCATAACCGCCTAAAAATAAATCACGCCCAAAATGCTGCTCCAGCCCTCGAACCCGCGCCTTATCACTCCTCCAGCGCCTAAGTGCATGACGAAACCACTTGGCCAACGAGTTCTTTGTGTCTTAAAGTCGCCCCAGCTCTTTTTAAAGCCTTCTTTCACTTGTAACGCCACACCCAAAAATTAAAACGTCCCTTGTAGCCGCCTGGACTCGAACCCAGGCCCTCACTGGCGTCCTCCCCAAGCTCTTAAGCCGCGCACGGAGACCACTCTACCACCGCCTTCCTTGTGCCAAAAATTACAGAAAATTATTCTTAAGACCTCCCTTGGCCCGATTCCCTTTTCCACTAAAAATCCAAAATTTTCCAAAATCTCCCCCTTTCATCCAAGCATTCTTAAAACCCCAAAACACATCCAAGCACACCCAAGAACCTTCCAACACCTACATTATACTCAAACCGCATAGCCCCTAAACCGGGGTGTTACAATTCTACCCTCCTTAAAAATAATTTCGTCCTCGAAATTACTTTACTAGCGAACGTCCGCACAACCTATCTTACCACCTTACGCTTATGCTGCGCACTCTGATCTTAACAAGTTGTCATTCCACCTAGACCATGCCGCGACAACACGTCCCCTAGAACTCATATCTAGCGTCGCGATTTAATCGATTAAAATTTTTATGCATTAGAAATTTTGTTCCACTTTATTTAATCCACGAGCAAATTTTATGAACAGAAGTTTCTGGAAGTCGTTCTTTCGAGCAATCAAAGTTTCAATTTCTAAAGTAATCCACTATTGCAATCATCCGATCACATCAATAACTCACAAGCAATAGTAAGGGTACTTACCAGTGGACTTCGGTCGGAGGTACAGTGCCATGCCGACTAACACGAAAACCTTTTCATAAAAACCCATATTTTTGAAAAGCCCATTTTGAAACGTTTTGGGCCCAAAACCCTCAAAGCCGAGTTTTGAACCGGGCTCGATACCAAATCTGTAACATCCCCAAACCAGCCCATTCACTACGACCGAATCGGGTTATGTCACACAGGAAAAGACGGTTGAAAATCTTCTTAATTTAAAATAAAACATCGTAATTTGTTGAATTTTGGAAAACATATCTTTGGAATAAAACTTTGCTATTAAACTCATTCATTTTTAAAACTTTAGTTTATAATATCCAATTTGAATAAATAGGTTGCAAACCATAAATCATTTTCACGTAGCAATTTAATTTAAATAAACCATAGTTAAAGTAATACCAAAAACATAAAATGGCCTTTATTACAACCCAACAATTCAAATAAAGTACTTATATCAAAATCAAGCATGAAATAATTGAACATCATCTTCGGCATGGGCCACCTTGTCCTCTCCAATCCCGGTCCGACTTTATGCACTACGAAATGGTTAAGGAAAAAGGTGAGTCACCTGACTCGAGTGTGCTACCCTTTTCCCGGATTAGCAAAATATCACATACAAACATAATCATGATCATCATGCATCCCAATCATATGCACCCAATCCTAACCGTCCATACACCTTTTCTACCCCGTGTGGTACCAAACCACCGGTGGTGCCAAACCACCGGTGACGTATAGTCACAATGTGTTACCAAAACACTTGGTGACCGAAGTCACAAATCCAATGATGGGGCCAACCCATCGTGTGATACCAAATCACTTGGCGACAATCCCGTATCTCAAAAGTGGGGCCAACCCACGGTGGTGTTAACCACGGGGACAAGTCGCTATGAGGTACCAAACCTCCGGAGGTACCAAACCTCCGTGACCGTAGTCACAAAGTTGTGTTACTAAAACATTGGTGTGCTCGTCGGCACAAAATATCACCGCCCCTCCACTCATATCACCCATCATCATACCAACTCATGTATAGTATTCAAATCATGCAAACATGTTTAACGTTGCATCTCATAGCACATACATCATAAATCATGACATCATGTATCAATAACGGTACTCATAATGAAACGGACTTACGAATCCGTGCACATACCCCATAGGGTATCATATCACTCAACCATACTATTTCGGTTTTACCAATCAATCGGGTTTATCAAACATATACAAAGCAAGAAGTGTGTTAGCTTACACACCTGATTACTAATGCGACTATCAAATCCCGTAGATCAAGATCTAACGCACTAGATCCCCCATTCCTTAACACTTTTCGAGCACTAGCCACAACCCGAGATATGCGAGATCAAGCCTTCCCCTACAATCGGCCAAAACTAAACAACATAATCATGCTAATCAACCTTTAAGGGTAAAATCGTAATTTTACCTACTAAGGGTATTTTCGTAAATTCACACCTGCAATGGCCTTTCTGAAGGCCTAATGTCGCCACTAGCGACTCAGCTACCACTTCCGGTCGAAATGGACTATTGGGCCTAAAGCCCAATTTCGGCCCATCAGGCCCACACTGCGCTGCGTGTGGCCCACCTAACACGAATCTAGCCACGTATATAACTTCCACCTAGTCTAGTTCAACATATACTAACCAATCATGCAATTTACTCATATGGGCCCACGGGCCCATTGGGCCCACCGGCCCATCGAGGCCCAGCGGCCCCAACCCACGAGAATACTACTGATGGCCTCAACTATCGCGTCGAAGCCCCACACGTGCGTTCGCACGCTCGTGTGGCTACTAATGCCGTGTGACCGGCATTTCGGCATTTGCCGCTCTACAACTAGAGTAGAGAGAGTTACACACCTGATAGGACTCTGGTGCTAATCCGCGCTCCGACCACTCCTGTGCCCAAACGCCTTCCAAGGTGTGTCAACCCTCCTCCTGGAATGCTCTTTATATAGCTAGCTTTTCACCTTCATTCTTTGTGTCTTTCCGATGTGGGATCCTTCGCCGTCGATGAGTTTAAATTCAATGAAACTCTTGCCAGTCAATCCGCAAAAATAAATACTCCATTGCTTGTCATGAGATTCGAACCCGGGCTCCCTTGCTGCGCCGCACGCCTTACTTCCAACGCCCAGGCCACTCGGCCACTTTGATTTTTATGCCATAAAGCCACACCATTTAATCTTTAAACCCTTCCTACTCAAGCCCATAACCGCCTAAAAATAAATCACGCCCAAAATGCTGCTCCAGCCCTCGAACCCGCGCCTTATCACTCCTCCAGCGCCTAAGTGCCGCACGAAACCACTTGGCCAACGAGTTCTTTGTGTCTTAAAGTCGCCCCAGCTCTTTTTAAAGCCTTCTTTCACTTGTAACGCCACACCCAAAAATTAAAACGTCCCTTGTAGCCGCCTGGACTCGAACCCAGGCCCTCACTGGCGTCCTCCCCAAGCTCTTAAGCCGCGCACGGAGACCACTCTACCACCGCCTTCCCTTGTGCCAAAAATTACAGAAAATTATTCTTAAGACCTCCCTTGGCCCGATTCCCTTTTCCACTAAAAATCCAAAATTTTCCAAAATCTCCCCTTTCATCCAAGCATTCTTAAAACCCCAAAACACATCCAAGCACACCCAAGAACCTTCCAACACCTACATTATACTCAAACCGCATAGCCCCTAAACCAGGGTGTTACAACGTCGTTCCTATAATCTATATAAACCAAGAAATTGATAAAAAAAACATTTAGTTAGGCATATTTAAAAAAAAAACGAGAGAACCTTCAGAGAAAAGCTCGGCCATCACGGATCGTCCGATCTCCGGCCACCTCTGCACGCGCTTCACGCGCGTCGTCGCGATCGTTCTTGATGAATCGCCCTTTCGAGAGGTAATCTCCTTCTTTTTTTGTTTTTTAATAGTATTTTATACATAAAATGTGCATGAATCTGAAAGAAAGAAAGAAAAACATAACGAAATAAAAAAAACACCTTCTGTTTTCCGATTGGTTGTAAACTCCTCTATATTTTTATTGTATTTTCTCTGTGTATATCTCTGCTCTTTTTTTGTGTCTGTTTTTTTTTTACATATTTGTTTGGGATTTTATAACCCCAAAAATAAATAAAAAGGAAATACAGAAATTTCGTTGTTTCTTGCCATTTTGCTGTGTTCTTTCCCTCTTTGTGCAGGTCCATGGCGAGGATCTCGGTGGTGGGGCGACATGCGCGCTGATTTCGGCGCGAGAACAGGCTGGACGAGGCTGCGGGGCGAGGGGCTGGACGAGGTTGCGGTGCCTAGGGTTTTCCAAAAACCCTAGGCTACTGAAGCTTGCAAGCTATTTGGGCTTTTTGGGCCAGCTTAGCTTTGGGTCTATTGGGTCTGGGTCTGAGGGTGTATTCGGGTAATGGGTAGTATTTGGGCTTGGGCTTTATGGTTGTAAATGGACTGTTAAAAAAATAGACTTTATTTATTATTATTATTATTATTATTTTATTTTGGCTTTTGTCTGAATGGAATGGGCTCGGGCTAAATTGGGTTCCTACAGCTGCCCCTCTTTGCTCATTATCGTGTAACGAGAATAGAGCAAAGACTATAAAAGGACCAATTTTGCCCGGTCTTGCCAAGCCTTGCCTTCTTGGTCCTCGTCTTCTTCAAATGGCTTCCAACTCCACTGCAACTTCAATAGTATTGGAACCTCCTCTTGATTTCAATAAGTCTAATAGCTTCAATCTGCTTCACTGTAACTTCAGGAAGGCAATATCAGCTATCTTTAATCTGCTCCACTGCAAACTCAGGGATGCCAGATTAGTATCTTCGATCTGCTTCTCGCAAACCGGGAATGCCAAATCTCTTTGTCTTCGATCTGCTCCACTGCAAACTCAGGAAGACAAGATCTGATGTCTTCGATCTACTTCCTGCAACTTCAGGAATGCCAAATCTACTATTTTAATCTGCTCCCTGCAAACTCAAGTATGCCAGATTGGTATCTTCGATCTGCTTCACTGCAATCTCAGGAATGCCAGATCTACAATCTTCAGTCTGCCCCACTACTATCTCGAGAGGACAAAATCTGAACTTTTTAGTCTACTTCCTTACTATCTCGGGAAGACTTCAATCTTCAGTTTGCTCCACTACCATCTCGAGGGAACAAAACCTGAACTTTACAATTTGCTTCCTTACTATCTCAGGAAGACTTCAATCTTCAGTCTGCTCCACTACCATCTCGAGGGAACAAAATCTGAACTTTTCAATTTGCTTCCTTACCATCTCAGGAAGACTTCAATCTTCAGTTTGCTCCACTACCATCTCGAGGGAATAAAATCTGAACTTTTCAATTTGCTTCCTTACTATCTCAGGAAGACTTCAATCTTCAGTTTGCTCCACTATCATCTCGAAGGAACAAAATTTGAACTTTTCAATTTGCTTCCTTACTATCTCAAGAAGACTTCAATCGTCAGTCTGCTCCACTACCATCTCTAGGGATTAAAATATGAACTTTTTAATTTTCTTCCTTACTATCTCAGGAAGACTTTAATCTTCAGTCTACTCCACTACCATCTCTAGGGAACAAAATCTGAACTTTTTAATTTGCTTCCTTACAATCTCTAGAAGACTTCAATCTTTAGTCTGCTCCACTGCAAACTCGGGGATGCCAGACTGGTATCTTCAATCTACCCTACTACATTGTCCTCTAAGGGACATAACCTATAGAATGGGCATATGCTTATGCAAAATGATTAGGATGTTATGATCAGAATAAATTAAATGCTCCTAACTGAATGTGTTATGCAAAATGTCATGAGAATGATTCCTTTTTAAAGTGTCATCACTCCTCATGGTTTCATTTTTGTTCCTCTCGAAGTATCAATCATATTCTTCTCTAATAATTTGCCCCATGGTAATTTCAGGGCCCACCCCACTTGAACCAAGGCTTGTACCACCTTCAAACCATCCCACCATGATTTTTGAAACTTTTTAATCCATTCCTATTGCAATTTAAGGGCACAGGATCTGTTCCAACTTTAATCCATTCCACTGTAATTCAAGGGTTTTGAATCTTTTTCCATCAATTTGGTCCATCATACCATTCCCGGAATATTATGACCTAACGAGAATGCTTTGCAAAATGATCCTCTTTTAGGATTGATATTGCTCAACTTATTATTTTGACCAATCACCATTTGGACAAAAAAATGAAAGAAATAGTCTCAATCTAAACTTTTTCTCAAGTATTTCCAATCCTTACACATGGAAATTTTTAAATAATTGTCCTGTTTCAGTTTCTTGTATTATCTAGAAGCTTCCAGGGTAATATGCGAAACTCCTTTTATGAAAGTATTATTAGTCCATTAATCGTTATTTCAATAAAAAATGCTTGAAAAAGATCACAACAATGGACGAGAAAAAAAATCAGGAGCATAGCTCGAAACAAATAAGTTATTCAAAGATAACCAAGGTCCTAAAAGGAAATTGATTGGGGTGTATCTTGAAAAGAATAAAATAATCAAAAATATCCAATTCAAAATGGGTAAGATAGAAGTTAGGTGCCCCAGATATCGCAGCCTGAGCTTCTCTGTACAAACTTCTTGAGGACTATTTTAAGCTCAATACGTGTTTAAAAGATCTGGAGTACTTTGTCGATGCCCCAAGACATAGCATACTTCCTCATTGTTAATTCAGGCGTAGCAAGACTACCACATGCCCTATCTTTGATCAAAATTTGAGCCGCCCTTTTTGGGTTTTTGGCTCAAAACCCCTTTGGTCTCAAAGTGCCCTTTGCGGGTTTTCGCATTGGCCTCTCCTCTTTTCCCCTTTTTTTTTTGAATTTGAACTCGAGGTGCCCTTTGCGGGTTTTCACCTTGGCCTTTCCCCTTTTAGATAAAATACTTCTTGAATGAACCTGAATTCACTGGATTGAGCAAATATTTGGCATCTTTCTCAGTCAATATCAATGCTCTTCTAGAACAAGCCCTTTTTGCTACATAAGGTCCTTCCCAGTTTGGCATCTGCTTTCTTCTGAGATCTTTTTGTATAAGAAAGATCTGTTTCGACATCAGGTTCCCCTTGTGGAATTCTCTAGGATTAACCTCTTTGTCGTAAGCTCGCATCATCTGACCGTGAGGGATAACTTTTAACCTTTTCTTCGATAAGGTTCAATTGGCAACAATGCTTCCATTCCATAAACCAATGGGTAAGAAGCTGCCCAGGCAAAAATCCTGGCCAACGTTCGATAACCATAGAAGATAAATAGTAACTTCTGTAACATCCTAAAATTTAGGATTTTATGTTTTGCATTATACCATGCGTTAGACTAGCTAAGAGTGTCAGTTGTGTATGTTTAGGGACCCTAAGAAGGCTTGGGGTTGAGTTTGGCCTTGGTAGAATTTTTATGTTTATACACTTAAGGGGGAGAAGGCAAGTGACGTCAAGACTTAAAAGAACAAGTGAGTATTTTGCTAGCACAAGAAGAGCTAGTAGCAAAGTGGTGAGGCGTCACATGAAGGGGCTTAAGGGGTGGAGTTCGAATCTCACCTATTGCAAATATATTTTTTTTTGTGCTAATCAGGTGGAAGATGGTAAGTGTCGGCCATGGCTCTATAGAAGGAAAGGAAGACTTTCAAATGATGGAAAGAAGACTAAAGAAAAGAGAAAGGAGGAGATCAAGGGAAAAATAAGGAAAGAAGTAAAGGAAAGAGATAAGGGGGGATATGTTGGCCGAACTTTGGGAGGTGCTTGGGGAAACAAAATTTGGTCAACCATAATCTTTTTGGTGTTAGGGACTTACGGTTTTGGTAGGGGAACTAGGGAGCCGAATTTCCTATAGCCTTTTTACAAGTTTTGTGCATGAAAAGTTTTTCTCTCTTTTTGAACCTTTTTTTTTTGTGCTTCTTTTCCAACCTTTTCCTTTGTTTGTCGAAACACTCAAGCCATTTTGCTCATCTTTTCCTTAGTGTAGGCCGAAACTCTCTGACACCTCTTTTTCCATCTCTTCTTTTCTTTTTCACCATTTCTTCAACCCTTCTCTCTTTTTCTTTAGTCAATATTTTGATGGTCGAGTCTTGCTTGTTCTTTTCTCTCTAAGTAGCCGAATCCTCCTAGCTATTCTCTCTCCTCCATCTTGTGTGTTGATCACTTTCTTCCTTGGTTGAATCGGGTAAGTGGCTTCATTCTTTTCCTTTCATCTTCTTTTCTCCATAACCGAAGGTGTGACCATCATCATTGGTTGTCTCACTTTATTTCTAAAACCAAAACACCATTTCCTTCTACTCCCTCATATCATGATCATCTCCTTTTTGTAGTGTTCTTGTGGGGTTGACCGAATCTCACATCCTTGCCGACTCATCCTTAGTCATAAGTTAAATCGGTGGGAATCGAGTTCATCATCGATTAAGGTAAGGAGTCTTTTCTTAGTCCATTCGATATCGCTACTTGGTTATTTTGCCAAACGGATCGATAGATTTGACTAATCGATTATTATAGGGACTAAATCACTCGATCTTCTCTACTCGTCGATCCTTTAGAAGTAGTGGTAAGCTGAAACCCTCTCCTTAGATAACTACTTTCTCTCATCGTAGTATTATTCTGATCGAGACTCTTTCAATGGAGGCAAGTGGTAGCGTTATTAAAGGAAAATCGATATAAGGGCAAAAGGGAGTGGACTTGCAATCTCTACTCCCAAGTTCAAATGTAGGGCGGTGTAACATCCTGAAATTCGAGATTTTATAATTTACTTCACATCATGCGTTAGACTAGTTAAGAATGTTAATTGTGTATGTTTAGGGGTTCTAAGAAGGCTCGGGGTTAAGTTGGGCCTTAGCAAAATTTTTGTGTTTAAGCACTTTAAGGAGAGAAGGTAAGTGGCATCAAGACTTAAGGAAATAAGTGTGCATTTTGCTAGCACAAGGAGTCTATTGGTAAAATTGGAAAGTGGCGTGTGGAGTGTACTAATGGTCTGAGGTTCGAATCTCATCTATTGCAAAATTTTGGATTTATTTTTGTGTTCCTATTCCAAGTGTCGGCCATGGTTCTAATAATGGTATGGGAGACTTTTTATTTTTGGAAAGATGGCTAAGAAATAAGGGAAGGAGGAAAACAAGGGAAAAGGAAGGAAAGAATTAAAGGAAAGGAGCAAGAAGGGGGATATGTTGGCCGAATGTTTGGAAGGTGCTTGGGATAGAATTTTGGTCAACATTCATCCTTTTGGCTAAAGTGATACATGGTTTTGGGAAGGGGTTTTGGTAGCCGAATTTTGCATTAGTCATTTGGCAAATTTTGGTACTTGTAAGGCTTGTTTTCTCTTAGCATTTTTTGGTACTCTTTTCCAACCTTCCTCCTTTTTTGCCGAAACACCCAACTCTTTGTGTCCAATTCACTTTGCTCATTTTTCCTTGGATAGCCGAAACCATCTAGTACTCTCCTCCATCTCTTCTTTTCTTTTTACCATTTCTTCAACTTTCTCTCTTTCACTCAAAACAGCATTACCTTGTGCCCGAATCTTCTTGCTCATTTCTCTCCTTAGCCGAACTTCTTAACCTTCCATTTCTTCTTCATTATTTCTTTCTCATTCGTGTTGGCACTCAATTCTTTGATCGAATAGGTAAGTGGTCTTATTCTTCTTCTTTTTTTTTATTTTCTTTTCTCCCTAGCCGAATGTGTGTCTATAAACATTCGGATGTTTCACTTTTGGTCAAAACCGAAATATCATTCTCTCATAATCCTTCATATCGTGATCATCTTCTAATGTAGTGTTATAGTGGAAAGCCGAATCTCATACCCTTGTCTCGTCCGTAGCCATAAGTCAATCGGTGGAAATCGGATTCATCATCGTTAAGGTAAAGGGTTTCTTATTGGATTTTTTCGTTATATCTCTATTCGGTTATGTTGCTATCAGATCAAAGTTTCAACTTATCGATTATTTTTTTGGGACGAAATCGCTCGATATTCTCTACTTGTTAATCCTTCAAAAATAGTGGTAAGTCAAATCCTATCACTAAACAACTACTTGCACTCATCATAGTACCTTTCTAATCGAGACTTTTTCAATGGAGGCAAGTGGTAGCAATTTGAAAGGAAAAGCGTTAGGAGAACACAAAAGGAGTGGATTTGCAATTCCTACTCCTAAGTTCAAACGAAGAGCGGTATCGGCAGTTCGGGATTTTCCACCGGGTTGTGGACCATCATCCGGTAAAAATAGACAAATCGTGGTCATTCACGATATTAAGGGTAAGCGTTTCATTAGATCGTCTGATTTAGATATTAGATTAATAAAATCTCATTTATTGGTTAATCGAGTGTAATGGTGATTTAGATGCCGACGATCAAGAAGGTTTAATCCTTACCGTAATCAGGTGTGTAATCTCACACCAAAATCCCGTAGATTTGTGATTCGATGTCATGTTGGAAAATAGATCGTTATTATTTACAAGGCTAGAAATTGTAATATGGCATAGATTGAGTAACTTGCTTAAATTACATTATTTCTAAAATCTATTAAAATCGGTATAAAATTTGTAAAATTACCAAAATGCCCCTATGGGACGATTTACCAAAATGCCCCTATGGGCCAATTTACTAAAATGCCCCTATGGGCCGAATTGCTAGAATGCCTTAATGGACCGAATTATTATTGCTTTAATGGGCTGATTCTCTGAAATAAATTACTAGATTAATGGTTGTTAATTATATGTGAACCATTTATTATGTATGTTGCATTTCCATATCATGCATGGGATGGGAAAAATGTATGGAGAGCAGTGTAGCCTGGTGGCATTGCCACAAAATGTCCATTATTATGCTTACATATGATTTCGGTGGCATGGCCACAATAAAAATATATGGTAGCAGCTTGACTGCAAATTTTGGTGTGAGCGGCGGGGTGGGTTGACTTGATCCCCACAGGTGTGATTGGCTGGTCGGGGGTGTGATGGATGGATGGGTTGGGCTGCATACATGTCATTTTAAATACTATTATGTAAATGGGCTTAGGCCCAAGTTATTGCTATATGGATTCAGGCCCAGTGGATGACGGTAAAGGGATTATGCACTGAGTTCTAGTAACTCACTGTAATATCCCGGGTTAGGGGCTATTTTGTGGTTGCATGTTTTGCATGTGTTTAGTGTCTTTGTGTTCTTTGTTTGTGTAGTTTGGGGCTTAATTGTAGGTTAGGAGTGTGCTGAGTAGGTAGGAGAATTTTTGTTTTTAGGCTTTATAGGAGAGGAGCTGGGGAAGCTGGGGTTTAAGAATATTATTTGGTGTTTGGTTGCACAAATGAGGAGCTGGCAAAGTGGCAAGGCATGTGCCACTTGGGGCTTGAGTGTGGCGTCAACTACAAGGGGAGAGATCCACGAGTTCAAGTCGTAGAGCTCCCATTTTGGTTCCCATTTTGGGACGGCATGGGGAAGAGGTAGAAGGCAAGTGGAATTCTACCTTGGACCAGGTCAAACCGTTCAAAAGAAAGGTGGAGAGTGATTGTAGGAGTAAGACTTGGTCCACTCATTTGAAATGAGTGGTGGTGAGTGTGTTTGGGGATTATGGCCGAATTTGTGGGGTGTTGGAGTGGGGGAAGTGGGACGGCTTGGGTTGGTAGTGTGGCATTGGGGTTGTGCTTGAGAAACTCTTTTGGGAATTTTGGGTGCACAATCGGTTTTGGGAGGTAGCAAAAAGGCAAACCGAAATTGCTAGTGAGTTCTCCCTTCTTTCTTTTGCAAACCGTAAGTCCAAAGGCATACTCGTCGAATTTTTGCTTTTGTTTTCTACACTTGGTGTTGTTGGCCGAATGCTTTTCTCCCTATTTTCTTCTTCTCTTCATTTTGTATAAGCCGAAACCTATATCACTTTTTCTCACACTTTCTTCTTCTTTCTTTAATTGTGCAAGCCGAAACTTACCTTGTTCCTAAACCAAAATCTCCATACATTCTTTCCATTTCTCCTCTGGTAGACTCTCTTTTATTCTCATACAAAGCCGAAAGTAGGGGTGTTAAACACTCAAGCCGAACCCTTCTCATCTGTTGGCGATTTCTTCTCATCTCTTAAACCATATTTTTCTTTGTTGTACTTACGAGTTCTAAGCCGAATACCTCCCTTCTCTTAGTGTTTGGTTGGCGAATTCTTTCCTTCTTTTGATCAAGGTGTTGGCGAATCTGTCCCTTCTTCTAGTGGTTTACTTGGCCGAATATCGTGGGGTATTTGGGGCCTTGTTTCAATCGTTTGGAATCTGGTAAGTGATTGGCGAATGGTCATTTCCTTCTTCTTTATGCATTGCCGATGTTGGTTAATTAAGAGCCGAATGTGGCCTTGTTGTGAGTGCTAATCTTTTGGTGATGGAACCGATTGTGTTATAGGGCATCGGGGACTTCAAGGCAGTCAAGCGGAGTCTCCATTGTTGGGTAGTCATTTGGGTGGTGGCCGAATATCAAAAGAACCACTGTTGGTTCGAGGTTTGGTTGGAAACCAAATCATCTTCAAGGAGCTAGTAATCGAGGGACTTAGATCGTTTCGTTGGGATTTTAGACTCGTGATTACCAGGTGTGTAACTAACACACCCATATTTAGTGATATTATTATAAAACCTATTTGCCTATTAAAATCATGACAGTATGATGGATTATTGGATACCCAAACGGGGTATGTGTACGTATCCGGGTAAGTTTAATTTATTACAAGTTCTATTATGGATACCTTGGGTATTATGATCCATGTTATGTATGCTTTGAGATGTAATGCTAGACATGTTGGCATGATATGCATGATTTGTATGATATGCATGGTTACATGAGTATGGTATGTTGATGGGTTATATGAGAGGAGGAAAGTGATATTTTGTGTCTTTGTGAGCACCGGTGTTTTGGTAACACACTTTGTGACTTTGGGTCACCAAAGTGCTTTGGTAGCACATTTGTGTCTTTGGGACACCAGAGGTTGGGCACCTCATTGCGACTTGTCCCCGTGGTTAACACCACCGTGGGTTGGCCCCACTTTGAGATATGGGATCGTCGCTAGTGATTGGGTATCACACGATGGGTTGGCCCCATCATTCGATTATTGTGACTACGGTCACCAGTGCTTTGGTAGCACATTTGTGTCTTTGGGACACCAGAGGTTGGGCACCTCATTGCGACTTGTCCCTGTGGTTTGACACCACCGTGGGTTGGCCCCACATGAGATATGGGATCGTCTGCTAGTGATTGGGTATCACACGATGGGTTGGCCCCATCATACGATTATCGTGACTACGGTCACCAGTGCTTGGGTAGCACATTGTGTCTTTGGGACACCAGTGTTTTGGTAACACATTGTGACTATATGTCACCAGTGGTTTGGCACCACCAGTGGTTTGGTACCACACGGGGTAGAAAAAGGAGATACGGATGGTTAGGATCGGGTTGCATTAATTATGTTGCTATGTATGATGTGTGTTAGCATGTTGTTTCATCGGGAGCGGGATTTATGCCTTTGAGTCACTCGACTCACCCTCTCCTTTGACATTTCAGGTGACTCGTAGGCGCGGACATGGAGCCGGGATGGACTCGGGGTGCTCATGCCATGCTTAATAAAGTTTTACTCAAACTCTATCATTTGGGTACTTTAGCTTACTTATTTCGATTTGAGATTTAATTTGGATTTGTAAAAGGCCTTTAAATTATGTTTTTTTTGATGGTTATGTTTTAATTAGATTCTCAACCTGCTTAACAAATAACTTGGCATGAAATTTACTAAAACATGGAAAGACAACGTTTTCAAAATTATATCGCAATGTGTTTCAAACTATACCATCGGGTATCTCGCTATGCTTTGCTATACAGTAAACTCAAGTGATTTTCAAACCAAACTCGATATTCGACTAAGTCGGGAAGGTTTCAAAATAGCACTAAGAAACTATTGGAAATGCTAAATGAAATCAACTCGTTTTTAACTATATACCTCGGACGAGTTTTCAAAATCTAATCAAACAGGCCAACTCAAATTTTCTTCAAGTTCACTATGTTTTCGCCCCGCTTTTTAAAAAAAAAATGATGATGATCACTCAGAGACGTTTTCCCCGTAACATAACAGATTCGGTCGTGGTGTCTTGTCCGAGTTTGGGGTGTTACAATTGTGGTATCAGAGCCAAGTTCAAAGGCTCAGCTGTGGGCCTGAGGCCCAAAATGTTTTCAAAAGGTTGTTTTGTTAGTCTTTAATCTTAAAGTATGGTTTGAAAGGCATGGCACCGAGTCTCGGCACTGATTCGCCTGGTAAGTACCCTTACTATTGCTTGTGATTTGGTTGGGTGTGATATGATTTGATGATTAGCAATAGTATGCTACTGTAGAGATTGAGACTGATAGGATTCTGTGAACTCGCGAGAACAAATCCTCTTAAAATATTCATAAGACTTGCTTTTAAACAAGTGGAATAAATACTGATGCATAAAAATTCTTAATCGATACGTAGGAAGATTAGTCATGAGCGCTAGAGGTGGACGTGGTCGTGGGCGAGGTCGTGGTAGGATGACGTTTCGAGCCCGTAGGATGCAGTCGGGGTTCGAAAATGAGATACGGTTCGCCGCCTTGGAGGTGGTGAGTTCAAAGATCGGACCGGGACGACGCAGATGTCACAGAGCGATCTTTGCGAGTGTTAGAAAGAGTGTTTGGTGTAGGTGGTGGTTCGGGAGTTAGGAAATGTTCTGGCGACTTCGGGCAAATGGGGCGAATTCTTCCGAGGTGTTTCGGTGTTGCTCCAGCCTTTGCTGAATATTGGTTGGAGGCAACCGAGCGGATCATGGATGATCTGGACTTGACGGTGAAGAGAAGGTGAAGGGCATCGTATCGCTTCTCGGGATGAGTCATATCGGTGGTGGCTCACGGTTCGAGACGATGTGGTGGCGTGAGAGGATCTAACATGGGACTATTTCAGTACGCATATCAAAAGAAGTACATCGGAGCTAGTTATGTCGACTCCAGCCAAAGGCATTTCGAGGCTTGTTCAGGGGAGTAAATCTGCATTCTTGAGTCGCAGGTGAGTTCTGGGTGAGTAGGTATGCCAAGGGCATTGTGGCCATGAGCATGAGAGGTGTGTTCGTTTCGAGGATGGTGCGAGACGACTTGAGGTTTGTGATTGCTCCTCAGCGAGGAGCGAGTTTCTTGTCTTAGTTGAGAAGGCTAAGGTAGCCGAGGGTGTTAAGTCGAGTCGCGAGGCGGTATGGACGAGAAATAGGCATAAGAGGAGCTTTGGGTCTTCGGGGCGTCGGGTAATCCGCAGAAGAGGGCTAGACCGAAGTGGGCGAACCAGACTGCTAGGTTTGTTCTTTGCTAGGCGAGGACCGCCGCATGATGTGATCGATCGCGGAAAATCTCATTGGGGTGGCTCTTTGGATGGAGGAAAAGGTTGCCAGTGTGGTTCTCTGGAGCATCGTGTGAGGATTGTCGCGTAGGTTGGCTAGGATTGGCCCGAGAGGTAGGGCCGTAATCGGTTCAGAGGTAATGGACCGCCACCGCAGAGGGCCGTGGTAATGGCGAGAGGTGGTAATGGGTCCAGTCGGGGCCGTGGAGCACCGGGCGAGAGGTGCGAGTAGCTCGATGCTAGACGGCTGGATTAGTGTATCTTTGCGAGGCGCCGAGAGGGAGGCGACGTCATCGGATGTCATAACCGTGACGTTTTTGATTTTTAGTTCTCCTTATCCGCTTTGATTGATGTGGGTTCGACGCACTCTTATGTTGCCAGTAGTATAGTAGAGACCATGGATTTAGACTCTGAGATATCTTCTAGGCAGATGACTGTGATTAGCCCTCTAGGTCACTCTGTAGTAGTAGATAAACTGTTTAGAGAGGTACCCTTAGAACTCCAAGGGGTAGTGTTTTTTCTTGATCCGATGGAAGCGCCGTTTGGGGAGTTCGATCTGATTCTTGGGATGGATTGGTTGGTCAAGTACCAAGCGAGGTTGGATTGCGCGGCCAAGCGCATGGTTCTTAAGACGGTTGATGGTGATGAAGTGGCTATGATAGGTAATAGGAGAGATTACTTATCAAATGTGGTATCTGCTTTGAAAGCGGAGAAGATGGTCAGGAAGGGCTGTGAAGCATATGTGGTTCATGTGTATGCCTTGGAGGCTAAAAGAGGCTGTGGAGAAGGTTAAATGCACCGTTAAGGAGTTTGCTGATGTTTTTCCGAGGAACTTCCAGGTTTGCCGCCAGATCGCGAGGTGGAGTTCGGGATTGATCTGTTACCCGGAACTGCGCCAGTGTCTATTGCCCCGTATAGGATGGCGCCAAAGGAGTTGGTGGAGCTTAAGGCTCGAGATCCGGGAGTTATTGGATAGAGGTTTTATTAGGCCAAGTGTTTCGTGGTAAGTGCGCGGTACTCTTTGTCAAGAAGAAAGATGGCTCGATGCGGATGTGTATAGACTACGCCGATTGAACAAAGTGGCGATTAAAAACAAGTATCCGTTGCCACGGATAGATGACTTGTTTGATCGGTGAAGGCGCTACGGTATTCTCGAAGATCGACTTGAGGTGCAGGTATCATCGTTGAAGGTTAAGGAGGTCGATATCCATAAAAAAAGCAGCGTTTCGGACTCGGTATGGGCACTACAATTTACGGTAATGCCGTTCGGGTTGACTAACACCGGCGGCGTTTATGGATATGATGAATAGGGTGTTTCAACGAAGATCTGGATCAGTTCATCGTAGTTTTCATAGACGACATCTTAGTGTACTCAAGGGCGAGAGGAAGAGCATGATAAGCATTTGCGAGTGGTGTTGCAGATTTTGAGGAAAGCGGCTCTATGCTAAGTTCGATAAGTGCGAGTTTCGGCTTAGAGAAGTGACTTTCTTGGGTCATGTAGTGTCGGTGAGGATTCGGGTAGATCCTCGTAAGATTGAGGCGATTTTTGACCGAAGCCGCCTAAGTCGATGGGTGAGATTCGGAGTTTTCAGGTTTGGCCGGATACTACCGAAGGTTTGTTGAGGGTTTCTCGTTGATAAGCGCGCCTTAGATGACCAGATTCTGCCGAGGAAAGAAGTTCCGTTTGTATGGACCGAGAAGCGGCGGGAAAGCTTCGACAAGTTAAAGAAGATTTTGAGTGAGGCTCGGTTTTAATTCAACTCGAGGTGGTAATGAATTCTGATCTATTGCGATGCATCACATACGGGCTTGGGTTGTGTCTTTGATGCAAGAGGGTAAGGTTGTGGCTTACGCTTCTCGGCAGTGAGGCCACATGAGGTCAACTATCCGACGCTTACGATTTGGAGCTAGCGGGTGTGGTCTTCGCTTTAAAGATTTGGAGGCACTACTTGTGCGGAGAGAGATCGATAGTCTACATGGATCATAAGAGTCCAAGTACCTTTTGACTCGGAAGGATTTGAATTTGAAGCGCAGATGGGTTGAGTTGCTAAAAGACTACGATTTATTCGATTGAGTATCATCGGGCAAGGCTAACGTGGTGGCGAGACGCGTGAGTCGCAAGGTTGTTTCGGACTTAAGAGCATTGTTTGCCCACTTGAGTTTGTATGACGACGGGGAGTATTCTCGGCAGAGTTGCGAGTTAAGCCTACTTGGGTTGAGCAGATCATCGAGAAAGCTTGATTATTGGATGAGGTTCGAGTGCACGAAGGTTGCAAGTGCGGATGGTGGTTTGGAGGGATTCTGACTTGTCTAGTGATGAGGTTCTGTTTCCAAGGTAAGGCTTGTATGCCTAAAAATGTTGAGTCGAGGCAAAAGATTCTTCAGGACGCACATAGCGATCCTCATGCTATGCATCCTGGAGGTAGCAAGATGTATAGGGATCTTAGAGAGCGATTTTGGTGGCACGGCTTGAAGAAGGAGGTGACAGAGTTTGTTGGGAAGTGTCGACTTGTCGCCAGTCAAAAAGTGAACATCGATTGCCGTCGGGTTTGCTTCACCCGTGAAGATTCCTCGATGGAAGTGGGAAAGGATAACCATGGATTTAAATCGGTGGGTTACCGCTTACGCCAAGCAAGAAGGATTGATTTGGGTAGTGGTGGATCGACCGACTAAATCAGCTCACTTTATTCGGTGAGGTTGACTACTCACTTGAAGCTAGCAAAGTCGTATGTGTCGAGAGATAGTGAGGTTGCACGGCGTGCGGTTTCGATAATCTCGGATAGGGATCCTAGATTTACGTCAAGGTTCGGAAAGCACCGCATCGGGCTCTGGGTACTCGTTTGGATTTGATGACGGCTTTTCACCCTTGATCGACGGTCAATCGAGAAAGGGTTATTCGAGTCTTAGAGGATATTTGAGAGGTTGTATCTTGGATTTG
Organism: Gossypium sturtianum; assembly: GCA_025698515.1. Classification (NCBI taxonomy): domain Eukaryota; kingdom Viridiplantae; phylum Streptophyta; class Magnoliopsida; order Malvales; family Malvaceae; genus Gossypium; species Gossypium sturtianum. The sequence continues at coordinate 48,111,053 of CM046949.1, read as the reverse complement.
AGAGGTAGTTGGGAGGAGTTTTTGCCATTAGGTGAGTTTGCCTACAACAACGATTACAAGCGAGCATCAAGATGGCACCGTATGAGGCGTTGTATGGTAGGAAGTGTCTCTCACCTACGTGTTGGGCGGAGTTAGGTGAGCGTCGGTTGTTAGGACCCGAGTTGGTTCTTTGAGACCGAAGACAAGGTTAAGGCGATTCGATCTAGATTGAAGGAAGCTTCGGACCGGCAGAAGTCTTATGCCGATCTTAAGCGAAGAGATATAGAGTTATTTGTGGGGATCGAGTGTTTCGAAGGTCTCGCCTTGGAAGAAGGTGTTGAGGTTCGGGAAGAAAGGCAAGCTAAGTCCGAGGTTTATTGGGCCATATAAGGTATTGAGACGAGTTGGACCAGTAGCGTATCAACTTGAGTTGCCAGCAGAGCTTAGTCAGATTCACGACGTTTTCCACGTTTCGATGCTTCGGAGGTATCGTTCAGATCCATCGCATGTAGTAGCAGTGGAAGAGATCGAGGTAAATCCAGATTTGACTATGGAAGAAGAACCTGTGCAGATTCTTGATCGGGATGTGAAGGTTCTGCGTAGGAAGTCTGTGCCTTTGGTTAGGGTACTTTGGCGGAATCATGGCGTGGAGGAAGCCACGTGGGAACCCGAGGATGTGATGAAACAGCAATACCCGCAACTCTTCTGATCGGTAATTTCGAGGTCGAAATTGTTTTTAAAGGGGTAGAAGCTGTAATATCCCGGGTTAGGGGCTATTTTGTGGTTGCATGTTTTGCATGTGTTTAGTGTCTTTGTGTTCTTTGTTTGTGTAGTTTGGGGCTTAATTGTAGGTTAGGAGTGTGCTGAGTAGGTAGGAGAATTTTTGTTTTTAGGCTTTATAAGAGAGGAGCTGGGGAAGTGGGGTTTAAGAATATTATTTGGTGTTTGGTTGCACAAATGAGGAGGCGGCAAAGTGGCAAGGCATGTGCCACTTGGGGCTTGAGTGTGGCGTCAACTACAAGGGGAGAGATCCCTGAGTTCAAGTCGTAGAGCTCCCATTTTGGTTCCCATTTTGGACGGCATGGGGAAGAGGTAGAAGGCAAGTGGAATTCTACCTTGGACCAGTCAAACTGTTCAAAAGAAAGGTGGAGAGTGATTGTAGGAGTAAGACTTGGTCCACTCATTTGAAATGAGTGGTGGTGAGTGTGTTTGGGGATTGTGGCCGAATTTGTGGGGTGTTGGAGTGGGGAAGTGGGCGGCTTGGGTTGGTAGTGTGGCATTGGGGTTGTGCAGAAACTCTTTGGGAATTTTGGGTGCACAATCGGTTTGGGAGGTAGCAAAAGGCAAACCGAAATTGCTAGTGAGTTCTCCCTTCTTTCTTTTGCAAACCGTAAGTCCAAAGGCATACTTGTCGAATTTTTGCTTTTGTTTTCTACACTTGGTGTTGTTGGCCGAATGCTTTTCTCCCTATTTTCTTCTTCTCTTCATTTTGTATAAGCCGAAACCTATATCACTTTTTCTCACACTTTCTTCTTCTTTCTTTAATTGTGCAAGCCGAAACTTACCTTGTTCCTAAACCAAAATCTCCATACATTCTTTCCATTTCTCCTCTGCTAGACTCTCTTTTATTCTCATACAAAGCCGAAAGTAGGGGTGTTAAACACTCAAGCCGAACCCTTCTCATCTGTTGGCCGATTTCTTCTCATCTCTTAAACCATATTTTTCTTTGTTGTACTTCTGAGTTCTAAGCCGAATACCTCCCTTCTCTTAGTGTTTGGTTGGCCGAATTCTTTCCTTCTTTTGATCAAGGTGTTGGCCGAATCTGTCCCTTCTTCTAGTGGTTTACTTGGCCGAATATCAGTGGGGTATTTGGGGGCCTTGTTTCAATCGTTTGGAATCTGGTAAGTGATTGGCCGAATGGTCATTTCCCTTCTTCTTTATGCATTGCCGATGTTGGTTAATTAAGAGCCGAATGTGGCCTTGTTGTGAGTGCTAATCTTTTGGTGATGGAACCGATTGTGTTATAGGGCATCGGGGACTTCAAGGCAGTCAAGCGGAGTCTCCATTGTTGGGTAGTCATTTGGGTGGTGGCCGAATATCAAAAGAACCACTGTTGGTTCGAGGTTTGGTTGGAAACCAAATCATCTTCAAGGAGCTAGTAATCGAGGGACTTAGATCGTTTCGTTGGGATTTTAGACTCGTGATTACCAAGTGTGTAACTAACACACCCATATTTAGTGATATTATTATAAAACCTGTTTGCCTATTAAAATCATGACAGTATGATGGATTATTGGATACCCAAACGGGGTTATGTGTAGTATCCGGGTAAGTTTAATTTATTACAAGTTCTATTATGGATACCTTGGGTATTATGATCCATGTTATGTATGCTTTGAGATGTAATGCTAGACATGTTGGCATGATATGCATGATTTGTATGATATGCATGGTTACATGAGTATGGTATGTTGATGGGTTATATGAGAGAGGAGGAGCGGTGATATTTTGTCTTGACGAGCACCAGTGTTTTGGTAACACACTTTGTGACTTTGGGTCACCGGTGCTTTGGTAGCACATTTGTGTCTTTGGGACACCAGAGGTTGGGCACCTCATTGCGACTTGTCCCACGTGGTTAACACCACCGTGGGTTGGCCCCACTTTGAGATATGGGATCGTCGCTAGTGATTGGGTATCACACGATGGGTTGGCCCCATCATTCGATTATCGTGACTACGATCACCCGGTGCTTTGGTAGCACATTTGTGTCTTTGGGACACGGAGGTTGGGCACCTCATTGCGACTTGTCCCCGTGGTTTGACACCACCGTGGGTTGGCCCCACATGAGATATGGGATCGTGCGCTAGTGATTGGGTATCACACGATGGGTTGGCCCCATCATACGATTATCGTGACTACGGTCACGGTGCTTGGGTAGCACATTGTGTCTTTGGGACACCAGTGTTTTGGTAACACATTGTGACTATATGTCACCAGTGGTTTGGCACCACCAGCGGTTTGGTACCACACGGGGTAGAAAAAGGAGATACGGATGGTTAGGATCGGGTTGCATTAATTATGTTGCTATGTATGATGTGTGTTAGCATGTTGTTTCATCGGGAGCGGGATTTATGCACTGAGTCACTCGACTCACCCTCTCCTTTGACATTTCAGGTGACTCGTAGGCGCGGACATGGAGCCCGGATGGACTCGGGGTGCTCATGCCATGCTTAATAAAGTTTTACTCAAACTCTATCATTTGGGTACTTTAGCTTACTTATTTCGATTTGAGATTTAATTTGGATTTGTAAAAGGCCTTTAAATTATGTTTTTTTTGATGGTTATGTTTTAATTAGATTCTCAACCTGCTTAACAAATAACTTGGCATGAAATTTACTAAAACTTGGAAAGACAACGTTTTCAAAATTATATCGCAATGTGTTTCAAACTATACCATCGGGTATCTCGCTATGCTTTGCTATCTGAGAAACTCAAGTGATTTTCAAACCAAACTCGATATTCGACTAAGTCGGGAAGGTTTCAAAATAGCACTAAGAAACTATTGGAAATGCTAAATGAAATCAACTCGTTTTTAACTATATACCTCGGACGAGTTTTCAAAATCTAATCAAACAGGCCAACTCAAATTTTCTTCAAGTTCACTATGTTTTCGCCCCGCTTTTTAAAAAAAAAAATGATGATGATCACTCAGAGACGTTTTCCCCGTAACATACCAGATTCGGTCGTGGTGTCTTGTCCGAGTTTGGGGTGTTACACTCACCCCTTTTTCCTTAACCCTTGCAGGTGATGCTCAGTGATGTGGACTTGGGCCATGGATGACTCGGTGGAGGCAATACTTTAGAAATGGTGTTTTCGAACTTAGTAAATTCCTTTTTCGTTTATTTTCGTTACTTTTACTATATTGGGTTAAAGTTGTAATAAGGCCTCTGGGATTTTAAATTTGGATTTTATGTTTGACTATTTACTTTTTATCATGGTTTGATTTAAGCGGGATTTTTCGAAAATCAAAATCATAAACAAAATTTATTTCATAATAAAATATGTTCGAATAATTTAACTTGGACTTTCCTTCGAAATATCAATATTATTTTCAAAAATTACGGATTTAAAAGATTACTAATTCAATTATCGATTCTTCAATTAACCTTTCAAGAATTGTAGTATTTCTATCAAATATTTCCGATCAAAATTTGTTTTCTTAAACTAAATTCTAATCTTTAGTAAGAAGCACAAGTTCTTTACTCATTTTCTTCATGTGACATGTCGATTCCGGTCATACCGCATAGGCCGGGTTTGGGGTGTTACAAGCGGTATCGGTAGTTCGGGATTTTCCACCAGGTTGTGGACCATCTTCTGGTGAGAGTAGGCAAATCGTAGTCATTCACGATACTAAAGGTGCCGACGATCAAGAAGGTTTAGTCCTTACCGTAATCAGGTGTGTAATCTCACACCGAAATCCTGTAGATTCGTGATTCACCATCATGTTGGAAAATAGATCGTTGTTGCTTACGAATCTAATAATCGTAATATGGCAAGAATCGAGTAACTTGCTTAAACAACATTAATTTTAAGATCTGTCAAAATCGGTATTAATTTGTAAAATTACAAAAATACCCCTATGGGTCGATTTACCAAAATGCCTTAACGGGCCGATTTGCTAAAATGCCTTAGTGGGCCGATTTACCAAAGTGCTTTAATAGGCCGATTCATCAAAATATTTCATTAGATTAATGGTTGCTATATATGTGAATATACTTTTCTTATGTTGCATCTTTACATATTGCATAGGTTGGGAAAAATTGTATGGAGAGCAGTGTAGCCTAGTGGCATAGCCACAATTCGCTTATTATTGTGCTTAATTATGATTTCGGTGGCATGGCCACAAAAATAATATACTTTAGCAGCTTGACTGCAAATTGGTGTGAGCGGCGGGGTGGGTTGACTTGATCCCCACAGGTGTGATTGGCTGGTCGGGGGTGTGATGGATGGATGGGTTGGGTTGCATTCATTTCATTTAAATACTATTATGTAAATGGGCTTAGGCCCAAAATGTTGCTATGCGGGTTCAGGCCCAGTGGATGACGGTAAGGGGATTATACACTGAGTTCTTGTAACTTACTCCTTTTTCTTAATCTTTGCAGGTAATACTCAGTAATGAGGACTTGGGGCTATGGATAACTCGGTGGAGGCCATACTTTAGGAATGATGTTTTCGAACATTAGTAAATTTCTTTTTCGCTTTATTTCGTTACTTTTACTATTTTAGGTTTAAAGTTGTAATAAGGCCTCTGATATTTTTATTTTGCTTTATGTTTTGATGAACTTATTATTTTCCATGATTTGTTTTAAACGGAGATTTTTTCTAAAAACATAAATATCAATTTTCTAAGAATGAACAACAAACGGATTTTATAATTATGGATATATTTATATGTATGTATTAATAATTAAACTTAGATTTTCCTTCGAGCTACAATAAATATTTTCAAAAGACACGATTTTAAAATTTCCTATTTCGGTCTTCTGTAATACCAAACAACCTATCGGGATAAGAAGTTTTTTTTTTTTTTTTTTTACATCTATAGACCATACATGTTTTTCTTAATTATATCCAAATATCACCAACTTTAAAGTAGTCAGAAGTTTATTTTCGCACTCTCTTCATGTGACATGCTAGATCCGGTCGTAACGTATGGGCCAAGTTTGGGGTGTTACATTTTATGGTATCCGAGCCAGGTTGCAAAACTTCAGCTGGGGTTTGGGTTCAATAATTTTTCCTAAAACTACTTGAAATTTGATTTATAAATACATGTTTTAGAGGAAGTATGGCACCACGGGTATCCGGCACCAAGTCATTAAGTTTTTATTTACATTTTATGATTATTGTGGTATGACTGTGGTAAGAAGACTCCACAAAGTAGAAATACTCTAGAACTTTTAGCTTAGGAGCTGAAACCATAGAGATTGAGACTTTAGGATACGTTTTGCGAAAACAACTTTACTTCCTATACTCTATAAAACATTGTTTAATAAACATTGAATAGCATACTGATTCATAAGACTCGTAATCAGATTAAATCGACTTAGTGAACATGAGCGCTAGAGGACGTGGACGCGGTAGACGTGGACGTGGTAGAGGCCGAGGTGCTAGAGTTGTATCTGAGGCATCGGGAAATATGCCAGAAATGGACGCACCCGCCTTCGCCGATGGATCAAATCGGGTCACATGATCGAATGGGAGGGACGACGCTCTGTCCCAAGCGATGTTGCGTGGTGCTTGGAAAGGGTTCTTTGGGGCAAGAACTGGGTCGGCAGCTTGTGGGTCGATATCTAAGCGACTTAGATCGAATGGGGCCAAAGTTTTTTAGGGTATTTCGGGTGTAGCCCCAAGTGTAGCGGAGTACTGGCTTGAGGCGGTGGAGCGGATTATGGACGATCTGGATTTGTACAAACGAGAGGAACCGAAAGGGGTTGTGTCATTACTAAGAGACGAGGCGATCGGTGGTGGCTCTTTGTTCGGGGAAGGTACTCGGTGAGCGAACGACGTATTACACGGGATTTCTTTAAGACATCATTCCAGGGAAAATATGGCGGTGCTAACTATGTGGATGCCCGAAGAAAGGAATTTCTGAATCTGGTCCAAGAAGGTAGATCTGTGGCAGCATACGAGGCGGAGTTCCTGCGTCTGATTCGGTATGCTCGGGGAATAGTACCGACTGATTACGAATGTTGTGTGCGTTTTGAGGACGGGTTGCGTGATGAGTTACGGGTATTGATAGCCCTACAGAATGAGAGGAATTTTGCTACACTAGTGGAAAAAGCTAAGATTGCTGAAGAAGTAAAACTTTCAGAATGGCAAAATCGAGACAAGGATAGGGGCAGGAACAAGAGAGACTCTGGATATTCAGGTCCTGCTAGAGGGTTTCAGAAAAGGCCCAGGAATGAGAGGCCAGTTCGAGTGGGTGCTCCAGCTACTATCAATCAATTACAGCCTTGTGTGGATTGTGGGAAACTTCACTCGTGTGAGTCTTTGGAAGAGAATGGCGGTTGTTTTGAGATGTGGATCCAAAGACCATCGGTTTAGGGATTACCCTCGAGAGCCCGCTCGGACTCGGGTAGTGTAATATGATTTGCGCGACGGCCAGGAGGCGCCAAAGAGCCGAGAGGGCGTGGGCAGTCGAGGTGGTAATGGTGTAGGAGGAGGTCGGTGCACCGGGTAGAGGTACCGTGTGCAATGGGGTAACATGGAGGCGAGATAGCCGAGTTTGGTCTATGTGGTCGACGTTGAGAGAGGAGCGGCGACGCCGGATGTCATAAGCGTACGTTTTTCATATCTGATGTACCTTTTACCGCTCTGATAGACATTGGATCCACCCATTCGTATGTTGCATGTATTGTGTCTGGAACTTTGAATATTAGAGAAACAACTGTGATTAGCCCTTTAGGACAGTCGGTGGTAGTAAATAAGTTGTTTAGGGATGTGCCCTTAGAAGTTCAGGGGGTAGTTTTTCTGGCGGATTTGATGGAACTGTCGTTGGGGGAGTTCGACCTTATATTGGGCATGGACTGGTTGGTTAAGCATCGTGCGAACTTGGATTGTGCTGCAAAACGGATGGTACTAAGAACTTCAGAGGGTAAGGAAGTGATGATGATAGGTGAAAGAAGATATTATCTATCTAATGTGGTATCTGCTTTAAAGGCGGAAAGGTTGGTACGAAAGGGGTGTGAAGCGTTTTTAGCCTTTATTAGTGCTTTGGATGCCAAAGAGTTGTCAGTAGAGAGTGTTAGAATGGTGAAAGAGTTTTCAGACGTCTTTCTCGGGGAGCTTCCAGGATGGCCTCAAGATCGAGAAGTGGAATTTGGTATTGAGCTGTTGCCAGGAACGGCTCCGGTGTCCAATGCTCCTTACAGAATGGCGCCGAAGGAGCTAGTGGAACTTAAAGCTCAAATTCAGGAGTTGTTGGACCGTGGATTTATTCGACCAAATGTGCCACCGTGGGGAGCGCCGGTTTTGTTCATTAAAAAAAAGGATGGGTCGATGCGTATGTGCATCGATTATAGACAATTGAATAAGTTGACGATCAAGAACAAGTACCGCTACACGAGGATCAATGACACATTCGATCACCGCAAGGAGCGGTCTTCTCGAAGATAGATTTGAGATCGGGGTATCACCAGCTAAAGGTCAAGGAGGCGGATATTCATAAGACTGCGTTCCGAACTCGTTATGGGCATTACGAGTTTTTGGTGATGTCGTTTGGGTTGACAAATGCATCAGCTGCATTTATGGGCATGATGAACCGAGTCTTCCAACCCTATCTAGACTAGTTTGTGGTGGTGTTCATAGATGACATCTTGGTGTACTCAAAGACTGAAGAGGAGCATGATTCGCATTTACGGGTTGTATTGCAGATATTAAGGGAGAAGCAACTGTATGCCAAATTCAGTAAGTGTGAATTTTGGCTGAGGGAAGTGACCTTTTTGGGGCATGTTGTGCCTGCCGAGGGAATTAGAGTTGATCCCCAGAAGATCGAGGCTGTATTGGACTGGAAGCCACCGAAGTCAGTGGCAAAAATTCGGAGTTTTCTAGGTTTGGCTGGGTATTATAGGCGATTCGTTGAGGGGTTTTCATTGATTGTTGCACCCCTAACTAAACTATTGCGTAAGGGAGTACCGTTTGTGTGGTCAGATAAGCAGCAAGAAAGCTTTGAGAGATTGAAGAAGATTCTGACAGAAGCGCCAGTATTGATTCAGCTTGAGGCTGGTAAAGAGTTTATTGTTTATTGTGATGCGTCACACACGGGCTTGGGATGTGTATTGATGCAAGAGGGGAAAGTAGTGGCTTATGCATCTCGTCAATTAAGACCGCATGAGGCGAACTATCCCACTCACAATTTGGAGCTAGCTGCAGTGGTGTTTGCTCTGAAAATATCGAGACACTATCTGTACGGAGAGAGGTCGATTATTTAATCGGACCATAAGAGTCTGAAGTACCTCCTTACCCAAAAGGAGTTGAATTTAAGACAACGGAGGTGGATAGAATTGTTGAAAGATTATGACTGCTCAATCGAGTATCATCCAGGTAAAGCTAACGTAGTGGCAGATGCGTTGAGTCATTAGGTGATATCGGATTTGAGAGCGATGTTTGCTCATCTCAGCCTTTATGAAGATGGTAGTCTGTTAGCTAAACTTCAAGTGAAGCCTTCATAGGTAGGTCAGATTAAGGAAAAGCAGTTGATGGATGAAGTGTTGGGTTCTCGACTTCAGCAAGTGGAAAGTGGTGAGATAGGGGATTTTGGATTAAATAGTGATGGAGTATTGTGTTTCCGCGGAAGAGTTTGTATGCCCAGGGATTTGGAATTGAGACAAATGATTCTGCGTGAGGCGCATAGTAGCCCATATGCTATGCACCCCGAGGGAAACAAAATGTACCGAGACCTCCGTGAGCAGTATTGGTGGCGTGGTTGAAGCGGAGGTTACCGATTTCGTGAGCAAGTGCTTGACATGTCAGCAGTGAAGGCGGAACATCAAGCGCCTTCGTGGTTGCTATAACCGGTGAAAATCCCACTATGGAAATGGGAAAGGATAACGATGGATTTTGTTAGTGGGTTACATTTAACGCCTACTAAGAAAGATTCAGTATGGGTAATAGTGGATCGGTTAACGAAGTCTGCTCATTTCCTACCTGTTTGTACGGATTATACGTTGCAGAAGTTGGCCAAGTTGTATATAGCAGAAGTCGTGAGGTTGCATGGGGTACCAGTGTCTATTATATCGAACAGGGATCCTAGGTTTACTTCACGGTTCTGGAAGGCTTTACATGAAGCTTTGGGTATAAAACTAAATTTTAGCACGGCATTTCATCCGCAGACTGATGGTCAGTCGGAGAGAGTAATCCAGATTCTAGAAGACATGTTAAGGGGCTGTGTAATCGACTTCAGGGGTAGTTGGAAAGATTTTCTACCATTGGCAGAGTTTGCATAAAACAATAGTTATCAATCCAGCATCCAGATGGCACCCTACGAGGCGTTGTATGGTCGTAGGTGTCGTACTCCTACCTACTGGACTGAGCTAGGAGAGCGACAGTTATTGGGTCTAGAGTTAATCTCGGAGATGGAGGAAAAAGTTAAGGTAATTCGGGCTCGGTTAAAAGAAGCCTCGGATAGACAAAAATCATACACGGATCTGAAGCGGAATGAGATAGAGTTCTCTGTGGGTGATCAGGTCTTTCTGAAAGTCTCACCTTGGAAAAAGATCTTAAGATTTGGACGGAAGGGCAAGTTGAGCCCTAGATTTATCGGACCTTACCGTGTATTGAAGCGTGTTGGGCCAGTGGCTTATCAGCTTGAGTTACCTCCAGAGTTAAGTCAGATACATAGCGTATTCCATGTGTCGATGTTAAGGCATTATCGTTCGGATCCGTCTCATGTAGTGCCAGTGGAGGAAGTTGAGATAAGACCTAACTTGTCTTTTGAAGAAGAGCCAGTGCAGATTTTAGATTGGGATATTAAGGTGCTGAGAAGGAAGTCGATTTCGTTAGTCAAAGTATTATGGCGTAATCACGGGTCAGAGGAAGCTACATGGGAGCCTGAGGACACGATCCGGCAACAATACCCTCATCTCTTTTAATCAGGTAAATTTCGAGGCCGGAATTTCTTTAAGGGGGTAGAATTGTAACATCCTGAAATTCGGGATTTTATGTTTTGCATTATACCATGCGTTAGGCTAGCTAAGAGTGTCAGTTGTGTATGTTTAGGGACCCTAAGAAGTCTTGGGGTTGAGTTGGGCCTTGGTAGAATTTTTGTGTTTATGCACTTAAGGGGGAGAAGGCAAGTGACGTCAAGACTTAAAAGAACAAGTGAGTATTTTGCTAGCACAAGAAGAGCTAGTAGCAAAGTGGTGAGGCGTCACATGAAGGGGCTTAAGGGGTCGAGTTCAAATCTCACCTATTGCAAATATTTTTTTTCTATCCTAATCAGGTGGAAGATGGTAAGTGTCGGCCATGGCTCTATAGAAGGAAAGGAAGACTTTCAAATGATGGAAAGAAGACTAAGGAAAAGAGAAAGGAGGAGATCAAGGGAAAAATAAGGAAAGAAGTAAAGGAAAGAGATAAGGGGGGATATGTTGGCCGAATTTTGGGAGGTGCTTGGGGAAAGAAAATTTGGTCAACCATAGTCTTTTTGGTGTTAGGGACTTATGGTTTTGGTAGGGGGAATTAGGGAGCCGAATTTCCTATAGCCTTTTTACAAGTTTTGTGCATGAAAAGTTTTTCTCTCTTTTTGAACATTTTTTTTGTGCTTCTTTTCCAACCTTTTCCTTTGTTTGCCGAAACACTCAAGCCATTTTGCTCATCTTTTCCTTAGTGTAGGCCGAAACTCTCTGACACCTCTTTTTCCATCTCTTCTTTTCTTTTTCACCATTTCTTCAACCCTTCTCTCTTTTTCTTTAGTCAATATTTTGATGGCCGAATCTTGCTTGTTCTTTTCTCTCTAAGTAGCTGAATCCTCCTAGCCATTCTCTCTCCTCCATCTTGCGTGTTGATCACTTTCTTCCTTGGTTGAATCGGGTAAGTGGCTTCATTCTTTTCCTTTCATCTTATTTTCTCCATAACCGAAGGTGTGACCATCATCATTGGTTGTCTCACTTTATTTCTAAAATCAAAACACCATTTCCTTCTACTCCCTCATATCGTGATCATCTCCTTTTTGTAGTGTTCTTGTGGGGTTGATCGAATCTCACATCCTTGCCGACTCATCCTTAGTCATAAGTTGAATCGGTGGGAATCGGGTTCATCATCGATTAAGGTAAGGAGTCTCTTCTTAGTCCATTTGATATCGCTACTTGGTTATTTTGCTAAACGAATCGATAGATTTGACTAATCGATTATTATAGGGACTAAATCACTCGATCTTCTCTACTCGTCGATCCTTTGGAAGTAGTGGTAAGCCGAAACCCTCTCCTTAGATAACTACTTTCTCTCATCGTAGTATTATTCTGATCGAGACTCTTTCAATGGAGGCAAGTGGTAGCGTTATTAAAGGAAAATCGATAGAAGGGCAAAAAGGGAGTGGACTTGCAATCTCTACTCCCAAGTTCAAAGGTAGGGCGGTATCGGTAGTTCGGGATTTTCCACCAGGTTGTGGACCATCTTCTGGTGAGAGTAGGCAAATCTTAGTCTTTCACGATACTAAGGGTGCCGACGATCAAGAAGGTTTAGTCCTTACCGTAATCAGGTGTGTAATCTCACACCGAAATCCTGTAGATTCGTGATTCACCATCATGTTGGAAAATAGATCATTGTTGCTTACGAATCTAATAACCTTAATATGGCAAGAATCAAGTAACTTGCTTAAACAATGTTAATTTCAAAATCTGTCAAAATCGGTATTAATTTGTAAAATTACAAAAATGCCCCTATGGGTCGATTTACCAAAATGCCTTAACGGGCCGATTTGCTAGAATGCCTTAGTGGGCCGATTTACCAAAGTGCTTTAATGGGCCGATTCATCAAAATATTACATTAGATTAATGATTGCTATATATGTGAATATAGTTTTCTTATGTTGCATCTTTACATATTGCATGGGTTGGGAAAAATTGTATGGAGAGCAGTGTAGCTTGGTGGCATAGCCACAATTCGCTTATTATTGTGCTTAATTATGATTTCGGTGGCATGGCCACAAAAATAATATACTTTAGCAGCTTGACTGCAAATTGGTGTGAGCGGCGGGGTGGGTTGACTTGATCCCCACAGGTGTGATTGGCTGGTCGGGGGTGTGATGGATGGATGGGTTGGGTTGCATTCATTTCATTTAAATACTGTTATGTAAATAGGCTTAGGCCCAAAATGTTGCTATGTGGGTTCAGGCCTAGTGGATGACGGTAAGGGGATTATACACTGAATTCTTGTAACTCACTCATTTTTCTTAATCCTTGCAGTGTAATGCTTAGTAATGAGGACTTGGGGCCATGGATAACTCGGTGGAGGCCATACTTTAGGAATGATGTTTTCGAACATTAGTAAATTTCTTTTCCGCTTTATTTCGTTACTTTTACTATTTTGGGTTTAAAGTTGTAATAAGGCCTCTAATATTTTTATTTTGCTTTATGTTTTGATGAACTTATTATTTTCCATGATTTGTTTTAAACGGGGATTTTTTCTAAAAACATAAATATCAATTTTCTAAGAATGAAGAACAAACGGATTTTATAATTATGGATATATTTATATGTATGTATTAATAATTAAACTTAGATTTTCCTTCGAGCTACAATAAATATTTTCAAAAGACACGATTTTAAAATTTCCTATTTCGGTCTTCTGTAATACCAAACAACCTATCGGGATAAGAAGTTTTTTTTTTTACATCTATAGACCATACCTGTTTTTCTTAATTATATCCAAATATCACCAACTTTAAAGTAGTCAAAAGTTTCTTTTCGCACTCTCTTCATGTGACATGCCAGATCCTGGTCGTAACGTATATGGGCGGGTTTGGGGTGTTACAACTTCTTTATGCCAATATTTACAAGTCTCGGTCATCTTTTCTGCAATCCTTTTTTTTTTTGCTTTCTTTTGACATCTTTTGCTACACTGTGATATGCTGCCTGATATTTGAGCAAAATGTAATCTTTGACATTGTACAGTTATGCATTATTAAACATGATCCTTTCTGGCATTCTTTGCTGGCATCTGATCCTTTCCTTTTTTTTTTTTTTTTTTTTTGAGAATTCGATGACTATCGACTTTGTAACATTGGCATATGAAGCAACATTCCCCCTCTTAGTGAAATAACCGATGACCACAAAGATAATTCAATGTCAACTAGAAGCTTTTGATGAGATCGATCCCATAACATCCATGCCCCCCATATACAAAAGTCTGTGAAGAAAGTGGAAGAGTCACATAAATCTCGTCTTCTTCAATTCGGTATTTGCAGTATAACTGATGCAATCCCCTTCCATGGTAGACCAACAGTGCCCGATCCTCATGTTGTCTTATTAGCCCAGGCATGTCCTGATATGATTGTGCGAAAACATCTTTGAATTCTTGAAAATAACTCAATGATGTCTCGCCTTAGTTTTGTGATGAGCTAGGCTATAATCTTCACCTCTTTTCTAGGCTCATGATATCCACTGACCCTTTGTTGAGTGAGATCTATTTTTCATCTTGTTCTACCGTTCCTAACAAAATCAGAAGATAGGTTACAATCTCTGTCATCTTCAAAGTCCTGAGATCCCTCTAGACACATAAATTACTCGAAAGGAGACTCTGAGTAAGTAGCAGCGTTGCTCACATCGTTGATATCTAGAGACCTTATTGTAGGTCTGAAGAAAGATTCCAAAGAATAAATAATTCAAAGAATGAATGATTATTTGTATGGTCATGAATAAAGAATGAAAGAATATTTTAAAGAAAGTCCAAAGAACAAACAAAAGAAAGAAAAAAAAACTAAGAACAATTTTTTGTACAATATGAAATGGAAAATGTAAAAGAATATTTGCTCAAAAAGATGCATTTTATTAAAATAAAAAATTCTGGACACAAGCCTATTTCACAAAAGGGTTCTTATTGCCTCTAGGCTTAAGGCAACAAGCGTGTTTCGAATATTACTCTAGATCCGCTCTAAAAATACAAGGATCCCTTCCATAGTTCCATTATTTAAAATCTTCCCAAGTATGTAAGGGCAGATGCTTAGAAAAATCCAATTTCTTTCTTCAGATACGTCGTTAATATTCTGATTTCCCAATATCAGGTCTTTCACTAAAGCCCTGAACTCGATGCATTCTTGGATCTCATAGATCTCGTCATATTTACCCTTTTACCTAGATGATTGGGTGACGGATTTTCTGCCCCAGAGGGATCATGTAATTTGACAATACCCATTTTGAAAAGTCTTTCGATCATCTTTTTAAAAGCGTTGCAGTTTTCGATCGAGTGTCCTGTGATTCCCGCATGGTATTCGCATTGAGCGTTCGTGTACCATTTAGGGTATGGAGGTTGTATAGGTTTTAGGTAGAAAGGGGATACTATATGTGCATCAAACAAAATTTGGTACAGCTCCCTATACGTGATTAGGATGGGCGAGAACTGAGGTTTCTCTGAGTTCGGTCTTGAACTGGGTTCTTGCCTTGGGGAGACTTGATGGCTGGTAGTTATGGTCCTTAGCTGGCATACCGTAATCGGCTCTAAATGACCCTTGTTATACCTTCTCATACTATTCGCTTTATTTTCCTTTTTCTTTGGAATTTCTGCCAGTACAATCGGTTTGGCTTGATCATCATCCAGGTTAAGACCTGAACCCATCGATAGGCTCAGTAGGGCCGAAGTATTAGGCTTACATTGGGGTCCAATAATGACAGGTACCCCATGCGAATTTGTGGCTGGTTGAGTTGGGACACCAATTGGGGAATAAACGATGTTTTCATCATTATCCACACTGGTGATCACTGGGCCGCTCCTTTTTTCAAGTCCTCCGGCTAGTAACTGGGTTAGCTGGCCTATCATATTTCTTTGGAATTCTAGCATTTGTTCTCGCATTTCTTGTTGAATCTTGGTCAATTGCCCCTGCATCTGTATTTGCATTTGCTCTATTCTCACCAACCTTTGTTCCATTTTTCCAGGTTAACTAAAATATTTTTTCTTAATTAGGGTCCTTTTGTAAAAGTCTAATGCAAATGATGCAATGTAATGCAAATGCATGAATGCAAAGAGGTATCGATTCAGATTCAACTTCATTTTAGAAAACCTTATTAGAAAACAAAATCCTTTACATAAAACGGACTACAAATATGCTTTCGCCCTAAGGCCCAAAGTCTTGATTTTCCCTAACAAAGAGATTAGCTCTTGACCACGAGCCGATTGTAGCTCATACTTCATGCTCAATATATCAGCCTGCGCTGCCAAAGTCTATAGGTGATCAACTACCTCTCGAATCTGAACTATTGCTTCACTCATGAGATAATCCCCACTTTTAACTTGATCATGGGAATTGTGGAGCTCTTCCTTCCAATTCCCTTCTCTTGTTTCAAAATGCTCGATTCGGAGTTCATAATCCTGCAATGTCAATTCTAATCTTTCAATCTTGCCCTTCATTTCCTCGATCTTGTTCAGAATCGACTTCAGCTCGTTTGCAGAATTACGGTTTCGATGGTGGTGAAGAGACCGTCCCAATTCAGCCACTCTAGCTTTTAATCCACTCTTTTCCTTTTGGCTTTCTGCTAACCTCTTTTTTAGGGCCTCGTTTTGCATCTGCATTTCTAGGAACTTCTTCTCCCAATGGTCAGCTTTGGCCTTTTCCTCTTGAACCTCATGTTGGCACTGTTCTGAAGTCTTCCCCAATCCAGCATTTTTTTTCGACAGACACAACTTCTTATATTCTGTCTTTAAGTTATTCAGATCTTTCTCGACCCTTTTCTTCCCTTTAATTTATCGGCCTCTGATTTCTGAACATCCACGTCTAGCCTCAAATGCATTTTCTCCTCTTCCAGCTCATCCTCTTTCCAAGCTCGGAACTCATCCTCTCGAAATCTTGTTTCACAATCTCTAACCACTACAGCAAAACAGACTTTTAGCGGCATTTTTTTAGGCCTTCAGCGGCGTTTATAAGCGCCACTAATAGTATTTGTGGCACTTTTAAAAGCGCCGCAAAAATGCCGCTAAAGCAAACGCCGCAAACTTTAGTGGCATTTATGAGAGAAAAACGCCGCTAAAGGTCATGACTTTTAGCGGCGCTTTCACACAAACGCCGCTAGTCATGACCTTTAGCGGCGCTTTCCCTACAAACGCCGCTAAAGGTCATGACCTTTAGCGGCGCTTTCCCTACAAACGCCGCTAAAGGTCATGACCTTTAGCGGTGCTTTCCCCTCAAACGCCGCTAAAGGTCATGACCTTTAGTGGCGCCTTCCCCACAAACGCCTCTAAAGGTCATGACCTTTAGCGGCGCCTTCCCCACAAACACCGCTAAAAGTCATGACCTTTAGCGGCGCTTTCCATACAAACGCCGCTAATGGTAATGACTTTTAGCGGCGCTTTTTTTACAAACACCGCTAATTTGTACAGATTTGCAATGTACAATTTTTCCAATATCATACCCCTCCTGCACTAAAACCAACCAATAACAGCAAATATAGCATATAATTCCAACCCAAAATAGCAAATGTAGCATAAAAATCACACCAAATACATTAATTCTAAATGATACTTGAAATTCAATAAATTAAATGAATTATAACTGAAAATATTCTTACAATAATGTTAAGTGTAATAATGTTAAAAATAATCTTACCACGAGAAACTAAATATCTAAGATGGCGGCTTCTGCGACTGCTGAAACATCTGCATCATATGCTGAAGCTCATCGTACTTTTTGTTCTGCTCTGCTAGCATCGATGCTGCCTCTGCCTCTCTCGCACCGCCATCGCCTCCTCATTCTTCTTTGCTGCAGCATCCGCTCTAAGTATTCTTTGGAGTTCTTCATATTTTCTTTAAACATCAGCAATTTGTTGTTGCTAATGGTAAGAATTTGTTGTTTCAATAGAATTTCAGAAATTAGGAAAATGATTTGCTAGACTTACACTAATGCATGTTTCAATAGTTATAATTTGTTGTCTTGTACATACATGCAAGCTCAAAATTATTATTATTTAGGATGATCAGTATACATCCTTTTTACAGAATCACACGAAAATCCAGTTTGTTCAATTCAATGAGAAATTGAACCAAAGCAATTAGAGAGAGAAATTAATAATATTATACCAGTTGTAACAATATAATAAACAGCAACATATTAAACAGAATATATAGCAGTTCAAACAATATAATAAACAGCAATTTGGACAACAATTTGGATAGAAATTTTTTAAGATTCATCATACGTGGCATTGTTACACTGGGGAGGATCCGTTATATCTTACAATGAGATATAAGACAACCCGTTACGTTTCCAGCCTATATACTTTGAATCTTTTTTTTTTTTGGACAGCAATATAACAAACAACATATATACCAACCAAGCAGAATAATAAACAGCAATTTGGATAGCAATTTGGACAGAAATTTTTTAAGATTCATCATACGTGGCATTGTTACACCTGGGGAGGATCCGTTATATCTTACAATGAGATATAAGGCAACCCGTTAGGTTTCCAGCCTATATACTTTGAATCTTTTTTGGACAAAGAAGATAATAAATAAGCGATATATACCAACCAAGCAGGATAATAAACAGCAATTTGGATACCAATTTGGACAAATTCATCATGATATAATTGTTACTGATCAGAATTTTGAACTAAAACGTACCTTAATAATTTCAAGAAGATGGTCTACTCCACTCTCACCAAGAAACAGGGGCTACAGTCAGAAATACAAACAACATTAACTCACTAATACTTTAAATTAAAAAAAAAATAAAATAAAAAAAAACATTAACATGAATGATGAAAATTTATAAATAACTATCTGATGGATATAAATATCCAAAGGCGTTGTTGTTGTCGGAAAAGAAGAAAAAGAAAAAGAAACCATCCTTAATGTTCTCAAACATGAACGGAAATGGGGTTGAAGAATGGCAAGAAGATGCATTCATTAAGAAAGAAAAGTAGATATTGTTCCACCTATTAATTAGTTTACTTGCATTTTAAATTGGCCAAATGTTCTTAGAAACAATGCAAACTTAGATTGATTCTCTTCCTTCTAATTCAAAATTAAAGTGCAACTTAGATTGATTGCCTCTCATTATTTGCCAGTATATATATATTCTTGATCTATGCTCTGTGAATGTGGCTTTCAATCCTTTATGACATCAAAGAACATGGTTGAATTTCTTTAACTAGAATTTACCAAATGCAGTTCATTTTTCTTAGTTCTAGTCATGATTGGATTTCTGTACATCATAAATCTGTATTTGTGCTTGCCCTGTATTTTGTTTCATCTAAAAAGGGCAGCACTCAAAAAGGTTTCTTTTGTGATGATTCTAACATTCATGACATTGCATCTTTTATCCTTTTAAAGCCTTTGGCTACATTCAGTGTGATAATGACACCTTTATTATAAAAAGGAAAATTAAGCAGTATAAATCAGTATAAATAAATCAATATCTTTGATTAAGTAGTATTGGTGCAAGTATTGGTGCAAATGAATATAAATCAGTAAAATGAATATAAATAAGAATAGTAATGATTTTATACCTGTTAAGTTATTACCACCAAATCCAATCCAACAGTTGCAGGAGTAGTAGGAAGCAGTAACTGAAATACAAACAACATATGAATTAACAAATGCTATTGATTGATTACAAAATGCTATTTACTAAAAATTAATACTCACATTCTTTGACTGAAAGAAAAATAGTCAATTCAGTAGTCGATCTAAGTCCTCTTCAGTTCAACTCACTTTCAAACTTACATGTGAAGCCAAAATTTGAGCTTTCAGATCAGCAAATATCTGCAGCACGAAAATAGTTCTGTGAATTAAACAGCAGAAGGCTTGCATGATTTTTAAGATGCTAAACATTCAACAACAAATTCACTTGATACTTTCATTGGTTTCCTAGTATCAGCAAGCACATGCCAATAACATGACATTGGAATAGCATTGAAAGAATCGCACACTATTTTATCATGCCAATAACATGACATTGGAACAAGAGACTGCATTGTCGCATGCAACATAAAAAAATTAACATCCAACTCTAGAAGCTAAAGAAAACAACTGCAATTAACCCCCTACAAGAAATAAAGATGCTAAGTTTCATGAACAAGATAATAACATTAACGCCAGAAGTACCTCGATTGTACTGCTGTACCTATCTATGTGGTAAATATATTTCCTGTAACACCCCAAACCCGGCCTAAACGTTACGACCGAATCTGGCATGTCACATGAAAGGAATGTCTAAAAACTGTGCATTCGTTAAAAAGCTCATATTCTTTATAGTTGTGGTGAGAAATCGAGTTTAAGAAATTTTGAATAAGAAATGGTTTATTGTCATTTTAAGAAAATCTCATATTGATCATTTAATAATAAGCAATAAACAAATTGAAAGCTGAAACCAAATAAAATACCCAAGGCCTTATTACATAACAAAAACTCAAATAAAAATAAGTCCAAATAAAAGAAACGAATTTACGAGTAAACATATGTATGGCCTCCACGAGTCCACCTCGGCTCCCAAATCCGCGATCTAATGATTACCGCAAAATTTAACTAAGGGGTGAGTCATCGAGACTCGGTGTGTAAATCCCCATCCAAATGAGCCCTTACACAATTTCATATGAAAATATGCATATCATGCACCCAAACCTAGCCATCCGCAACTCCTTTTTCTACCCAGTGTGGTACCAAACCACTTTGGTGGTGCTAAACCACCGGTGACTTAAAGTCACAATATCCGTCAATACATGTGGTGCCAAACCATTGGTGACTTAAAGTCACAATATCCAGTCAATACATGTGGTGCCAAACCACCGGTGGTGCTAAACCACTAGTGACCCGAAGTCACAAAGCAAATGATGGGGCTAACCCATCGTGTGATACCATATCACCGCGCAGACGATCCCATATCTCAAAGTGGGGCCCAACCCGGTGTGGTATTAACCACGTGGACGAGTCGCTATGAGGTGCCAAACCTCCGGTGTCAGAAGACACGAATGTGATACCAAATCACCGGTGGTGCCAAACCACCGGTGTCCGAAGACACGAATCATCAAGTTGTGGGGCCAACCCACGTGTGATACCAAATCACCGCGCACGATCCCATATCTCAAAAGTGGGGCCAACCCACGGTGGTATTAACCACAGGGACGAGTCGCTATGAGGTGCCAAACCTCCGGAGGTGCCAAACCTCCGTGACAGTAGTCACAATGTGGTACCAAACCACCGTGCCCGTCGACACGAATATCACCGCTTCTCCACTCATATAACCCATGCAATATGACATAATAATTCGTGTATGCGAAGATGTCATGTATGCTAGACATATATCAAATATAAGTATAACATGAATTACCATCATAATCGGATAGACATAAAACAACATAATAACCCTAATCAACCTCTAAGGGTATAAGCAGTAATTTTACCTACCAAGGGTATTTTCGTAATTTACCCACCAAGGGTATATCGGTAATTTTGCACCGCAATCGCCTTTCCCAAAGGCCCAAATGTCGCCCGAGTGACTCGGCTACCATTTCCGGTCGACTTGGGACAATTGGGCCTAAAACTCAGTCTCGCCCATTCGGCCCACACGCTTCGTGTGGCCCACCTAGCACAAATCTAGCCATGTATATAAGTTCCACCTAGTCTAGTTCACTACATTCTACACAATCGCACAATTTACTCATAAAGGGCCTACGGGCCCATTGGGCCCACCGCCCATCGCGCCCAAGCGACCCAACCCACAAGAATACTATCGATGGCCTCAACTATCGCGCGTGAAGCCCCACACGTATGCTCGCATGCTCGTGTGGCTACTATTGCCGTGGACCGGCGACTTCGGCATTTGCCGCTCTACAACTACTGATGAGAGAGTTACACACCGATAGGACTGCGGTGTTAATCCGCGCCCGACCACTCTCGTGCCCAAACGCCTTCCAAGGTGTGTCAACCCTCCTCCTGGAATGCTCTTTATATAGCTAGTTCTTCACCTTCCTTCTTTGTATCTTTCCGATGTGGGATCCTCCGTCAAGAGAGTTTAAATTCAATGAAACTCTTGCCGTCTGCACCATAAAATAAATACTTCCTTGCTTCTCATGAGATTCGAACCTGTGCTCCCTTGCAACATAATCCACGTTGCTAGCCACTTGGCCACAAGCTCCTCTTGTGTCTTAAACCATGCGCAACTAAATATAAATCTATAGCCAAATTCCGAGGTCCAAGTAAAAAGAAAACCAAAATGCAAAAGCCAAGACTTGAACCTTAGACCTCCTTCCTTCCTTGTGGCGTCACCCCCTTGTTCCTTAAGTGGCGTCACTTTGCCACTACACCACACACTCCACTTGTGTCATTTTTCCCCACATTTTATTCTTAAGGCCTACCGCCAACTTCCGTGGTTTTTTTCACCTAAAACCAAAATTTCCCCAAAGCTAATATTTGATCCGGGACTTCATAGAAGCCTTCTAACCTTCCAAAATCACTTATCCAATAGGTCCAACTTGCATTAATGCCGTTCTCAAAAAAATTTAAATCAAGGCCCATTGGGCCCAATCCTACTAGGCCCAATTTCGGGATGTTACAAATCTACCCTCCTTAAAGAAATTTCGTCCTCGAAATTTCCAACTACTGAGAACATTCGTACCACCTAACCTACAACGCTTGTGCTCACGCTGCGCACTCTGATTCCAATAACCCTAATATACTTTTAACTAGAATTTAGAAACCCTACACATACTAAAAAAACCTAACCATTAAAGCAGACAAATATTTTGTATGCAATCAACTATATATCCGAACATCACATCCAACCCAAACACACAGAATAGATATTCAAAATACAAAGATATAACAAAGCAAAGTATCAGGAAACTTACTGCATGCGGATTGGTGCCGGAGACTCGGGTGCCATATTTCAAAAAAAAAACAGATATATATTTTTCTAAACCATTTTCCAAACCATCTTTTGAAAACTTTTTTGAACCCAAACCCACAGCCGAGTTTTTAAACCTAGGCTCTGATACCATAATTGTAACACCCCAAACCCGGCCTAAACGTTACTTAACCGAATCGGCATGTCACATGAAAGGAATGTCTAAAAACTGTGCATTCGTTAAAAGCTCATATTCTTTATAGTTGTGGTGAGAAATCGAGTTTAAGAAATTTTGAATAAGAAATGGTTTATTGTCATTTTAAGAAAATCCCATATTGATCATTTAATAATAAGCAATAAACAAATTGAAAGTTTGAAACCAAATAAAATACCCAAGGCCTTATTACATAACAAAAACTCAAATAAAAATAAGTCCAAATAAAAGAAACGAATTTACGAGTAAACATATGTATGGCCTCCACGAGTCCACCTCGGCTCCCAAATCCGCGATCTAATGATTACCAAAAATTTAACTAAGGGGTGAGTCATCGAGACTCAGTGTGTAAATCCCCATCCAATGTGCCCTTACACAATTTCATATGAAAATATGCATATCATGCACCCAAACCTAGCCATCCGCAACTCCTTTTTCTACCCGTGTGGTACCAAACCACTTGGTGGTGCAAAACCACCGGTGACTTAAAGTCACAATATCCGTCAATACATGTGGTGCCAAACCACCGGTGACTTAAAGTCACAATATCCCGTCAATACATGTGGTGCCAAACCACTGGTGGTGCCAAACCACCGGTGGTGCCAAACCACCTGGTGACCAAGTCACAAAGCAAATGATGGGGCCAACCCATCGTGTGATACCAAATCACTGACAGACGATCCCATATCTCAAAGTGGGGCCAACCCACGGTGGTATTAACCACAGGGACGAGTCGGTATGAGGTGCCAAACCTCTGGTGTCCGAAGACACGAATGTGATACCAAATCACCGGTGGTGCCAAACCACGGTGTCCGAAGACACGAATCATCAAGTTGTGGGGCCAACCCACGTGTGATACCAAATCACGGCGCACGATCCCATATCTCAAAAGTGGGGCCAACCCACGGTGGTATTAACCACGTGGACGAGTCGCTATGAGGTGCCAAACCTCCGGAGGTGCCAAACCTCCGTGACCGTAGTCACAATGTGGTACCAAACCACGGTGCCCGTCGACACGAATATCACCGCCCCTCCACTCATATAACCCATGCAATATGACATAATAATTCGTGTATGCAGTATGTCATGTATGCTAGACATATATCAAATATAAGTATAACATGAATTACCATCATAATCGAGATAGACATAAAACAACATAATAACCCTAATCAACCTCTAAGGGTATAACAGTAATTTTACTCGCCAAGGGCATTTTCGTAATTTACCCACCAAGGGTATATCGGTAATTTACCCACCAAGGGCATTTTCGTAATTTACCCACCAAGGGCATTTTCGTAATTTACCCACCAAGGGTATATCGGTAATTTTGCACCTGCAATCGCCTTTCCCAAAGGCCCAAATGTCGCCCCGAGCGACTCAGCTACCATTTCCTGGTCAGATTCCAGGACAATTGGGCCTAAAACTCAATTACGCCCATTCGGGCCCACACGCTCGTGTGGCCCACCTAGCACAAATCTAGCCATGTATATAAGTTCCACCTAGTCTAGTTCACTATATTCTACACAATCGCACAATTTACTCATAAGGGCCTATGGGCCCATTGGGCCCACTTCGGCCCATCGCGGCCCAAGCAGCCCCAACCCACAAGAATACTACTGATGGCCTCAACTATCGCGTCGAAGCCCCACACGTATGCTCGCACGCTCGTGTGGCTACTATTACCGTGACCGGCACTTCGGCATTTGCCGCTCTACAACTACTGATGAGAGAGTTACACACCCGATAGGACTCGTGTTAATCCGCGCCCGACCACTCCTCGCGTGCCCAAACGCCTTCCAAGGTGTGTCAACCTCCTCCCTGGAATGCTCTTTATATAGCTAGTTCTTCACCTTCCTTCTTTGTATCTTTCCGATGTGGGATCCTTCGTCGAAGAGAGTTTAAATTCAATCTGAAACTCTTGCCAGTCAGCATCGCAAAAATAAATACTTCCTTGCTTCTCATGAGATTCGAACCTGTGCCCTTGCAACATAATCCACGCGCTGCTAGCCACTTGGCCACAAGATCCTCTTGTGTCTTAAACCATGCGCAACTAAATATAAATCTATAGCCAAATTTCCGAGGTCCAAGTAAAAAGAAAACCAAAATGCAAAAGCCAAGACTTGAACCTTGGACCTCCTTCCTTCCTTGTGGCGTCACCCCCTTGTTCCTTAAGTGGCGTCACTTTGCCACTGCACCACACACTCCACTTGTGTCATTTTTCCCCACATTTTATTCTTAAGGCCTACCTGCCAACTTCCAGGGTTCTTTTTTCACCTAAAACCAAAATTTCCCCAAAGCTAATATTTGATCCCGGGACTTCATAGAAGCCTTCTAACCTTCCAAAATCACTTATCCAATAGGTCCAACTTGCATTAATGCCGTTCTCAAAAAAATTTAAATCAAGGCCCATTGGGCCCAATCCTACTAGGCCCAATTTCGGGATGTTACATTTCCAGTTGAACGAACACAAGCAAGGATGTTTCACTGTATTGCAGGGTGAAGAGTATAGGGCCGAAAAGGTGTCTTTGATGGGCTTACCCTGCATGTGAAATAGCCAACATAATCACAATTTTTAGGGAAAGTTTTGAATCTTATAACCAAAAAAACATGTAACACATCAGCTGCAATAGCACTTTCAGCCTGTAGGAGAGGCAAAATAAAACAAAAAGATCTTTCTCAAACATTGCATCAAAGTAAAATGTTGTGTCTTAAACAAGATTGATTGCATTTCAAGTTGTTTCAGCATGATTAAAGTTCAGAGTTACTCAAACACTAATTAGATATGCATATACAAATAAAAAGCATGCATGTTGTTTCAAGTCTTCATGTATTACATTCTAGCATCCTCCAAATATAAGGAAGAAAAATTCGAAAAAAATTAGATATTTTAGAGTTATGATACTTATTATTTTATTCTTTCTTAAATTCATCAAAACCTTCTACATAAAATAGAGACTCTTGTATAAACTAATACACAATTCACAATATCAATGAAATAACCCTAGCTATCACTAAATCACAGATAAAGTGACAAAGGGCATAAGTTTAAGTCTTTCGATTAATATCAGTCTCAAATTCAATGGATGAACAACCTCAACCCACTAAACCATATATATAATGTAACACCCCAAACCCGGCCCATTCGTTACGACCGAATTTGAAATGCCACTGCGGAAAAACGTTTGAAGACTGATTTCACTTTTGGGAAAAACATTAAAAATTTTGTCATTTGAAAACCATGTCCAATTAAAAATTCTAAATAATATAAGCTTGACAAAAATATCCAAATTAAAAGCACTTCCAAATAATAATTTAATGGTCGTCTAGCTTAAACATAATAAAAATACTCAAATAGAAATACTTAAATACTTTAATCTGGGCCTTATTACAACAAATAATTAAACAAAAGTTCTTAGTAATAAAATGAATAAAATAAAGAAGATGTCTTCTCGCATGGGCCACCTCGTATCCACTCCAACCCGGTCCAATCACCACGAATCATCTGCGATGTTTAATAAAAATTGGGTGAGTTATATGCACTCGAGTGTGTAATTAGTCCATCGAATTCCACCCACATGTTAACCACATATTAACTCATATATCGGATATCAATTATCAAATTCACATGTTATCACATTCTAGGCTTGGCCCATATTCATATCACATTCATCTAATAGGGTAGTTAACCACATAATTTCCACATACCGGGCTTAGCCCATTTCCACATCGATCCACATTCATATACTGGGCTTGGCCCATTTCAACATATGTTCACATACGAAATCATGCAATTATGAAGCCCAACCCAAACCTAGGGTCCATCCGCTACACACCCCTTATCCAAACCTACCACACACTGGGGATTATCAAATCACCCTCTCCTTTTCACTCCAAATGCAATCACTTCCGCCCACGTGCAATTAAGCACAATAGTCCACAACGCGACCTCGATCAGCGCCAATCCACGATGTAGCCGTAGCTAACACCAAAACCACGATGGGACACATAGTCACTCATCAACCACGATATGGCACATAGCCGATATCAACCATGATGAGGCACATAGCCACTCATCAAGCCACACGGAACTAAATCGCAATTAATCCACAACGTGACCTCACCAACGTCAATCCACGATGTAGCCGTAGCTAACACCAAAACCACGATGGGACACATAGTCACTCATCAACCACGATATGGGACATAGCCGATATCAACCACGATGAGGCACATAGCCACTCATCAAGCCACGCGAACTAAATCGCAATTAATCCACAATGTGACCTCTCACCAACGCGTCAATCCATGATGTAGCCGTAGCTAACACCAAAACCACGATGGGACACATAGTCACTCAAAGAACCACGATATGGCACATAGCCGATATCAACCACAATGAGGCACATAGCCACTCATCAAGCCACGCGAACTTAATCGCAATTAATCCACAATGCGACCTCAGTCAACGTTAATCCACGATGTAGCTCAAGGCTAACATCAAACCACGTACTCGAAGTACACCCGTACCTTCTTTCATATCCCAACCCATGCACATGCCACATAAAATAATGATACAATGTAATGATGCATGAGCATGTTCATCAAGCATATTATCACATATTCATATTAATAATCACATATCATCAGGTTTGGTACTTACCGGATTATCGACATACCCCTTGAGGGTATCCTTATCACAATTTCCACTGCACTAGTTAGCACATTCATAACACATACACATTTCACATACATATCATATATCGGAAAACGGTGGGTTAATCACACACCGATCACTTGGAGAACTATGCTTTCGATCATCGAGGCTATCACTAGGCGATACTACGGCTATTTGACTACTTTCTTGTTCGACGATTTGGTCCACACCCGGTGGCCAATCCCTAATCGCCGAGACAGATCTCTTCTTAAACTTCGGGATAGGACCTTCCTTTCCCTTCTTGAATGGTATTCGCCTCCATCAACACACTTAATCAGAACAATCGATTTAATCATCAATATACGAATTCTTAACCAAATATCCACAACTTATCATACTTACCAAAAGGGTCTTGAAATCCCGAAAAGCTTGATCTAATGCTTAGATCCTTAATCCCTACATTTGATTAATCACCTACTACTTTAATAAAAAGCCATTCGGCCATAAATCCAAATCCTAGTAGGATTAGTATACTTAAACTTACCTTGTTGCCGTTTGACTTAAGAATCAAGTCTTGAAATCTCTGCTATACTCTTCTTGCATTCGGCCAAGCATTGAATCAATTAACTTGGTTAGTTTTCGGCTTTTGAATAATTAATGAACACATATATTTACCAAACATGGCCTTGGCCGAATACTATAGACACTTACCTTGTGGATTTTAAATCCCGAAACTCACCGAATAACTAGGGAACACGTGGCCTATGGTGTACCTTTGGGAAAAGAACTTCTCCTTCCTTGTAGTCGACACTTAGTAAATCCCGAAAGATCTCTTCAAAGTTTTGGCAACAAGATATTAATGGGGTTAGTCCTAGATTTGGCAAATCTTAAGAAAAAGGATGAAACCGAATGAGATCTTACCCTTACTTGAAGAAATCGATTGCACCTTCGCTTCAACCTTCAGAGATTCGGCTATGGCTAGATGATGATCTCACAACTTTCGGCTTTTGGAGGGATTAGAAAGAAAAGAAAAGGAAGAATAAAGATGGAGGATCTGGCTATGGCTTCTAATGGAGAGGAAAATATTCGGCTAGGTTCCAACAATTACTTAATTTCGGCTTGACAAAAGAAAAGAAAGAAAAGAAGAGAAGAGAGCACTAAGAATTCTGCGCAGAGAAAGGAGGAAGCACAAATTGATGAGTAGCCCTCCTTCCTTCCTTTTATAGCCGAAATTATCATCTAAGGAGTCCCTTACTTGGCCACCACTCCTCTATCCGATAACTTTATCCTTTAATTATCACTTAAAATAAAAGATAATTCAGCAACTATCCTTACTTAGCCGAAATTATTAAACTCAAAGTCCCTTACTTGGCCATCACTTCTCCCTTATTTTCCTCTTTATCTCTTTATTCAAATTAAAAGAATTTAATCCAACAATTATCTCTTGAAAATAATGATAAATAAATCCCTTATTTATCCACTATTTATAAAATAATAAAAGCTCCTAATTTATAGCCATGTGCCGTCCACCTCTCTCTGCTCCTTGTAGCAAAATAAAATTTCTTTTATTTGCTTCCCATGTGACTCGAACTTAGGCCCATTCCTCTTGCATATGGCGCCATTTCCATAGGCCCTAAGTGGCATCTTCTGACCACTTTTCCAAGCCTGTTTGTGTGTCAAATTTCACAAACTTTTTCTTTTAAGGCCACCTTGCCTTAATTTCCCCTTTAAACCTTAAAACTCGTCATTTCTAGGTCATTTCTAAGTTTCCAAAAATTTTCGATCGGCTCAGTAAACTTGACATTTCCTTACATTTCCATGACATTTCCTTACAAGACATTTCCTTACATTTCCAAGACATTTCCTTACATTTCCATGACATTTCCTTACAAGACATTTCCTTACATTTCCAAGGTTCTAAAATGTTCACTTTCCTCTTTTAAACTTAACATTTCCATACATTTCGTGTTTCCAAAAATGTTCATTTCTAACTTATTTTCACTCATTTCCGGGTTTCCAAAAATATTCAAAATTTATTCATAATACTTAAAACATGTCACTTCATACAATTAAACCGAAAATGCATAGGCCCTATTTTAGGATGTTACATATAAACCATAACCCTACACGAACTAAGTATTCCTAGAATCCTGCTTCTTTTTCACAGTTTAAAACACAAGAACTTCTTTTAACATGAAATTGCAGCTGACTTTAACAAAATTATACAAGTATATACCAAGATCTTCAACTTTCTTAGACTATTGCCTCTTCGTATTTCTTTTCTTTTGTTAAAAAATAAACCTCCTATACAGTGTCTTCAATGGTGGAAATTTAGGATATCTAACTTATTAAAAAATATATATTTCCCTTTATACAAGTACAACAAATAGGTTTAATTAAGTTGTTGTTCTTTAAAAAAAACCAAGTAAAAGAAATGGGGTTATCACCTGATTTTGCAGCACCCTCCAAGCAAAGGCGCAAAGAATCAGAGAAAGGGGGTTATCACCTGATTTTGCATCAAACTCGTAATCAAGATCAAAACATATTTTTTGAAAAAAATGGCTAAATCAATAACATAAACTAATACTAATACACAAATATCAGTAAATACCCTAACACTAACCTTCAACTGTTTTCTTCAACCCCAAAGCCAACTTCTGAAACCCTTGCCTTTGTTAATCCGATTTTCTATCGATGGGAAATCAATGGCAGGTAGGAAGGGTGAACTTTAGGGATTTGAAATTGGGGAAAAAGGGGTTATTACGTTAGGGATTTCGGATGTCGAATGGGGGAAAAAGGGGTAATAATACTTAGGGATTTAGGAGTAGGGAAAAGGGGGGGAAATGAACTAGGCAGAACGAAATGGGAAACACTGTAAGTGTTATCGTGTGGGTAAAAAACAAGAGAGCAAAACGACACCATTTGGCCCAAAATAATTTAACATTTGCGGCATTTTTACTCGAAGCGCCGCTAAAAGGGAAACCTATTGCGGCTTTTACCAAAACGCCACTAAAAATCTAATAAAACGGCGCCGTTTTGTTTAAAACATATCTTTTGCGGCGTTTTTTAAACAAAACGCCGCTAATGCCTTTACAAATTAAAATTATTTAATATATAAAATAAAAACAATATAAATTAATAAACAATCAGTTATATACCCAAAAAACTTTAAAATTATTTTAAATAAAAGTATTTTAATTTTTTCATTTAAATAAATATTTTTTAAAAATTTAAATAATATTTAAAAGAATTAGATAAAATTTGAAATCTTGAAAATTATTTAAAATTTGAAATTATTTAATATATAAATTAAAAACAAATTAGTCATATACCCAAAAAACTTTAAATTTATTTTAATAATAGTATTTCAAATTATTAACATATATTTTTCACACAAAATATCCTAAACCCCTAACCCTTGTCCCATTAACTCCAAAACCCTAACCTCTGTCCTCTTAACCCATAAATCCCTAACACCTAACGCATAAACCCTAAACCCATATCCTTTAATCCCTAATCCCTAACCAATAACCCCTAAACCTTAAATCATGGACTCTAAACCTTAAACCTTAAATCTTGAACTCTAAACCCTAAACCTATAACCTTCTAAACTTATAAACCTTAAACCCTAAACCCCTCACACTAAATCCCTAAACCATAAACATTAAATCTTAAACCCTATACTTTAAACCTACCTAAACCCACTAAACCGTAAACACTACACCCTAAACCCTATACCATACACCACACACACTACACACTACATCCTAAACCTTAAACCCTTAAACTATAAACACTACACCTTAAACACTATACACTCTAAACCCTAAACACTAAACCATTGAACCATTAAATTATAAACACTAATGCTGAGTTTTTTTTTTCTTTCAATTTTTATATTGATACCAAAATGGCGCCGTTATATTCTGGAATAAAATAGCTATTTGCGGCGTTTTTAACGAGAAGGCTGATATTTCTATACATTTAGCGGCGTTTATGAACAAAAAACGCCACTATTTTATTTTTATATTGATACCAAAACGGCGTTGTTTTATTTAAAAATAAAATATTTTTTTGCGGCATTTGTTAAAAAATGCCGCTATTGCTATACCTTTAGTGGCTTTAGTGGCGTTTTTGTACAAAACGCCACTAATGCTGAGTTTTTTTTTCAATTTTTATATTGAAACCAAAACGGCGTCATTTTATTTTTAAATAAAATAGTTTTAATAGATTTTTGTGGCATTTTAGGAAAAGCGCCGCTAAAAGCTCGATCTTTAGCGGCATTTTTGGGGAAGCGCCACTAATGCTCAGATTTATAGCGGCGTTTTTAAGGAAGCACCGCTAAAAGCTTGATCTTTAGCGGCGTTTTTGGGAAGCGCCGCTAATGCTCATATTTATAGCGGCGTTTTTAAGGAAGCGCCGCTAAAAGCTCGATCTTTAGCGGCGTTTTTGGGGAAGCGCCGCTATTGCTCAGATTTATAGCGGTGTTTTTAAGGAAGCACCGCTAAAAGCTCGATCTTTAGCGGCGTTTTTGGGGAAGCACCGCTATTGCTCAGATTTATAGCGGCGTTTTAAAGAAGTGCCGCTAAAAGCTTGATTTTTAGCGGCGTTTTTGGGGAAGCGCCTCTATTTTTCAGATCTATAGCGGCGTTTCTACGGAAGCGCCGCTAATGCTCGGATCTATAGCGGCATTTGGTAAAAAACGCCGCTATTGCTTCTTTTTAGCGGCGTTTGGCACAGAAATGCCGCTATTGCTTAAGTTTTTACAGCGTTTGTATAATATTTGCGGCGTTTTATATTAAAACGCCACGAAAAATGCCGCTAAAAGCCTGTTTTGGTGTAGTGAACTCTGATGGGACCACTTGCAAGCATTCTTCTCTTGATCGGGCGCCTTTTGGATTCAGCTCGGGGATGTTATCATTAATCCTTCTAATCCTCCATCCAATGTATTCTGGGGTTGTCATTGGGCCTGGGGATAACCTCTTCATCCTATGAATCTGATTCCAAGCACCAGAAATCTCCTTAACCCTCTTTTTATATTTTTTCTCTCTGTAGGAGAACTCACACTGTGCCAGCCCATATGTCGTTGGTACGAACTGTCTCGACCCATAATGCCTCAATACGAGCAAAGGGGCATATCCAATGGCTCCCCAAATTCCAAGTAAAGGAACCCAGTCAAAACTCCCACACCGATAAAGGATTTCATCGGAAATCATCCAAGGAGCCCTCTACTCGATGTCATCTTCTTGAAGGTTTTGAAGGAGCGCCATCCAACTTTCCTCGGACACGTCTTCTTTCCTTGGTGTAGCTACTATCTCTTTCAACGGAGAGTAACTCTCAGAAAAAACCCGATAAGAAACTTTCTCCACCTTTTAGAAATGACTGTGGAACCAAGCCAATAACAACTACGCGCACCCAATGAACCTGCCTTCACCTGTTCTCCGACATGCATTCAAATATCTAAACGTCTCGGCTAAGATCACAGGTATAGGTGTGACTCCTCTATCAAGTCGATCAAATAAATCGGTAACTGCTTCATCTACATGTCTTAGAGCTTTAGGAAGATTACCAAACCGTAAATACACAAGGCCAAGACGTCAACCTTCTTCTTTACATCTGGATGTGTTAGGACCAAATCCCTCAAATTCTCCCAAGGAATGCATTTACCTTCACCTTTCTCTTGAATTTTGGTTGCAACCCATTGTTCACTCATCCCCGTGATATTCATTAACTTCTTCACAAAGGTTGGAACATTAGCAGCCCTAGAATAAACTCTGTCGACTTGGATCCTCGAACAGCAAAGCAAGGTCGTATATTCCTCCACCGTGGGCACTAAATCTACTTTCCCGAAAGCGAAACAACTATAAGCAGAATTCCAAAACTTAGTCATAGCGCGGAACAGATACTTATCTATTTTGACGCCGAGCAAGTAAGGTAGATCACCATAATTACAATAGAACAGCTGCTTTGCTTCATCGTCCCACTGGGTCCATATTCCCTTCAACTCCTGAAGCTTATTTTGCTTGACACTGATGCAAGCGAAATCCCGTAGTTCTGACACATGCCCCTCAGCTAAGCTATCTCCTTTCTCTAATTGGCTTGGCTTTGACCATATACAAACGATTGTATTGTCTTCCACTTTATCAAGGAATTCGTTCTCCATAACCAGCTTTCTAACTTCAGAAACTGACTGTGAATCGATACCTCTTTAAATATGAAATGATATGCATAAGAATGAAACACAACAAATTAGTACCATATAATAAAATATAAAGCAAGTAAAACGAACACTTATCTGGGTAACTACTAAAGTTTGGCATAGCTCTACCTAAGGTGAGTTCTTAGGGTTTACTATATGCGGTTTAGCTCTAAAGTTGAGGTACCCAAACCAGTAAATTCCTTAATCCTCACCCATTATAGGCTCATATAGATCGAGTTCAGTTCAGGGGAATACATTTCCCTATGGCCATGCGGAAGTGAAAACTTCACGAAGAAATAGGTACAGATGTATTCCGGAAGCAGTCCACTAGCCCATGCGGAGGTGAAAACCTCACGAAGGCATAGCTTCTTGCTCCCACTTAAGGGTGCGACCACAACGGTCATGCAGTGTAATGCAGAAAGATATATTTAAAATTAGAACCAAATGCAAAAAAAGGATCGTATTTTTAAAACCAAAATTTTAAATTAGGACAAAAGGACATGAAATTATCGATTTTACGGCTTGACTCTCTTATTTGTCCCCAGTGGAGTCGCCAAGCTGTCGAAACCATTTTTAAAGTTGATTTTAAAAACGGGGGTCGACTTTAAAAACGAAAATGGAGTCGCCACCAATCCCTTTTTACTTAGGTGTTATTGGATCACCTTGTAAAATATTTTATTTCAAAATGTTGATTTTGGTCCACGAAATACAGGAAAACGGGTTCGGGAGTCGGTTAAGCATGAGGAAGGGTTAGCACCCTCATAGCGCCCAAAAATTGGTACCTAATCGATAAAATAATGTCCGAATGTTGAAAATTTGAAAAATTTTAGAATATGATCATTTTATTAGAAAAAAAAACTAAGACTTACCTATTTCAAAGAAATAAAATACTATACCCAGTAAGTTAGGATATAGCATCTCATGATTTCGAAACTAGGCACATCTTTATTTTAGAAAATTCCTACCTCGAGACACAAAACATCATATCCAGTAAGTTAGGATTCAACGTTTTGAATTCCCAAGAATAAGTTTTTGATTTGAAATTTGTAAGTTTCGGTTTTAAAAGAAAAGGGATATCTTAATACTTTAAGTTCCACGAGAAAAAATCGAAACCCAGTAAGTTAGGGCACAATTCTTCTTGAAGTCCCCAAATATCACATATCACCGTATTTTTAAAACTATTTGAATAAAATGTTTTAATTCAAAAGGTATTTTTATAAAAACGATAGTCTGAGTAAGATATTACGACATACATATCTAATAGCAATTCTACATAACTACAAATTATACTAACAATAAATAATAAAGAATAACATAACATGAATAAATAAATAAGGAATTATGTTAAGCAATAATAAACAATTAAAGAAACATAAACAAATAAACATGGGAAATAAATAAATTAATACTACATTTAAACAATGAATTATGACAGAAATAATAAAAAACTATGATAATTTTTAAAAACAATTAATATAT
Source organism: Gossypium sturtianum (assembly GCA_025698515.1). Lineage (NCBI taxonomy): Eukaryota > Viridiplantae > Streptophyta > Magnoliopsida > Malvales > Malvaceae > Gossypium > Gossypium sturtianum. The sequence goes on along the minus strand of CM046949.1, from coordinate 48,075,979 downwards.
ACAAACGACATATTTTATAAAAAAAAGGATAAATACATAATTTTAATAATTTAGTACATATATAAATGATTATATATAATAAAAATGATTAATAACTAATATATAATAGTTTTAAATAAAAACATATATATAATACCCTAGTCATAAAAACAATATAAATAAAATATGTTATATAATATAAATATATTTTATACAAAATAAAATAATGTATGATATAATATAATATTATATAATATAATAATTAATATAAATCATATTAATATATATAATATAAAATAATATTAAATCAAATGAAATATTAAATAATAATAATTTAATATATATAAAGATAACACATACAAAAATATATTTTTATATTATTAACAAAATTAATAAAAAAAAATATATAACATTTTAATATGATAAAAATAATATAGTATTAGAATAATTTAAAAATAAAATAAAATAATAAAAAACAAAGAAAGGAATATTAGATAAATATAAAAGGATTGAATTAAAACATGCGTCACATTATAAGGATCAATATGGCAATTGTGCCAATTTTTTAAAACGACATCGTTTGATATTAGCCATTCAGTGACCTTCGGACCAAATTGAAATAGAAAGGGAGATTTAGGGCTAAATTATCAAAAATAAAAATTCAAATTGAACTTAATTTAAAAATTTGAAATAGCGGAAGGACCAAAGTGGCGATTAGCCCTTTTATCAAAAACGCCCAGATCCTCCCCGGGTTTTCGGGTCAACGCGCGGGTCCTTTCTTTAAACGACGCTGTTTTGGTTACTAATGGGATATACCAAAATGACGTCGTTCCTATAATCTATATAAACCAAGAAATTGGAAAAAAAAAACATTTAGTTAGGCATTTAAAAAAAAACGAGAGAACCTTCAGAGAAAAGCTCGGCCATCACGGATCGTCCGATCTCCGGCCACCTCTACATGCGCTTCACGCGCTTCACGCACCGTCGTTCGCGACGGTTCTTCGGTGAGAACTGCCCTTTTCGAGAGGTAATCTCCTTCTTTTTTTTTTGTTTTTTAATAGTATTTTATACATAATATGTGCATGAATATGTAAGAAAAAAAAAAACATAAAAAAAAAAAAAACACCTTCTGTTTTCCGATTGGTTGTAAACTCCTATGTATTTTTTATTGTATTTTCTCTGTGTATATCTCTGCTCTTTTTTTTTTGTGTGTCTTTTTTTTTACAAATTTGTTTGGGATTTTATAACCCCGAAAATAAATAAAAAATGAAATACAGAAATTTTGTTGTTTCTTGCCATTTTGCTGTGTTCTTTCCCTCTTTGTGCAGGTCCACGGCGAGGATCTCGGTGGTGGGGCGACATGCGCGCTGATTTCGGCGCGAGAAGCAGCCGGACGCAGGTCGCGAGGCGTAGGGTGGGACGATTTAGGCGGCGCGCTAGGGTTTTCTAGAAACCCTAGGCTACTGAAGCTTGCAAGCTATTTGGGCTTTTTGGGCTAGCTTAGCTTTGGGTCTATTAGGTCTGGGTCTGAGGGTGTATTCGGGTGATGGGTAGTATTTGGGCTTGGGCTTTATGGTTGTAAATGGACTGTTAAAAAAATGGACTTTATTTATTATTATTATTATTTTATTTATTTTGGCTTTTGTCTGAATGGAATGGGCCCGGGCTAAATTGGGTTCCTACAACTAGGTGTGTACAAACACTACACACACACGATATCGACAATGCAGAAAAGCTGAAAAGCCGAAAGTGGCTAAATGGGCCTGCCGAACTTGTGGGCCCAAAACGGCAATGGTTGATATGTGAGCATGAATGATGAATTGGCATGAACGGTTGTATGATTTGATTGTATTCGAGTCCAATGGGCTATATGAGCATGAAATTAGTTTAACGGGCTATATGAGCATGAAATGGGCTTAATGGGCCTTATGGGTTTTTAGAAATATATGTTAGGGTTTAATGAACTCTAGGCCTAGTTTGACAAACTCTTGAATAACATAAAATTCTTGTAATAATTAAACATGTCTGTGGACAAGTCGATAGGTTAGGGTGTGGTAATGGACATATGCATGTCTAGGATTGGATCTAGGGAGAGCTTGGTATTTAAGCGGTCCTAATGGCCCACCTCCTCTTTTTTGAGATCCTACCTGGTGCATAGTGTTTGTTCACTTTAACCGCGAGGACTTGTTGATGGGCCAAAGTTCATAACTAAAACCCGAGAGGACCAAATACCCCTGATTTGAAATTTACTAAAATATCCTTAGATTTGTAAAATTACTAAAATACCCCTGATTTAAAAATTACCAAAATACCCTTAGTTTGAAAATTACCAAAATATCCTTAGATTTGCAAAATTACTAAAATACCTCTGTTTTGCAAAATCACCTAAATACCCCTGTAGGGCAGAATTAAGGAAATACCCCTGTAAGGCAGAATTACGAAAATACCCCTGTAGGGTAGAATTACAAGAATACCCTTGATTGTGAAATGACTAAAATACCCCTATGTGATGAGTATGAGTTTTATGGATGTTACTCATGTGCATGCCGCATTCATATAATATTCTCTTTAGGATGCATATGGGTGGGAATTATGGTATGGAGGAAGAATTTGAGGTTCGCATTGTCGCTTGACGACCGTGGTCCACCAGTGGCTTTAAGCCCATTATATGATTAGCAGCTTTGCTGCAACATTGAGTAGTGTCGTTGTGAGTGCTACCATTGGTGTGTAGCGGAGGGGTGGGTCGAGCTAGAATTCCCCACTGTGTGTATAAGGTTGGAAGGGAAATGGTGTGTAGCGGATGGATTTTGGGGAGGGTTTTGCATTACCTTGTTTTGCATATGATATGATATGATATGATATGATATGATATGATATGATATGATATGAGGTCATTGTGGGCTAAGGCCCAAGACCACTGATTTTGATAGGGCTTAGGCCCAACGTGATAATTGTATATTAAATTGATTGCCAAGGGTCGTACACACTGAATTTCAAAACTCACACCCTTTTATTTAATGTTTCAAGTGACCTTTCGATGAGACGGCTCAACGTGGAAGAGGGACTCGGAGATGGCCACAATGCAAGTTAATTAGAAGTTTTTTTGTTTATTTGTTTCGAATGACTTTAGTTTAAATCCTTTATTTTCATTGGTTGTAATAAGGCCTTGTATCTCCAATTTGTCGTTACTTATGGGTTTTATTATTATTTCCGCTTCTTAATTTTTATTTTAACTTAAATAAATTTCTAAAGTTTAACAAAGTTTTCAAAATAACTATAACCTATGGGCTTTTATTTTAAAACATGGGCTTTCTTCTTAACTTAACAAGATTCAAGGATTTTGGGCTTTTAGGCCTTAGATTTTAACTTAGCAAAATTGTTTGAGATTGTGCCTTTGATGTGACATTCCCAGATTCGGCCATAACGTCTGGGCCGGGTTTGGGGGTGTTACATATTCTGAGATGGCCTCGAACGTCTGTACTTCTCATTTTAATAGCTCTGATACCAAATGATGCGAACCAGCTCGGTGATGTGAGTCGAGTCGTCTTAGTTGCATGATCGTTGATGAGAAAGTATTGTTCCAAAACTTGAAGTTGCTTGTAGTCGGCTATGTAACACCCCAAACCCGGCCTATGCGGTATGACCGGATCTGACATGTCACATGAAAAAAACGAGTAAAGAACTTATGCTTCTTACTAAAGATTAGAATTTAGTTTAAGAAAACAAATTTTGATCGGAAATATTTGATAGAAATACTACAATTCTTGAAAGGTTAATTGAAGAATCGATAATTCAATTAGTGATCTTTTAAATCTGTAATTTTTGAAAATAATATTGATATTTCGAAGGAAAGTCCAAGTTAAATTATTCGAACATATTTGTTATGAAATCCGTTTGTTGACAAATTTTATGAAAAACCGTTGTTTATGATTTTCAGAAAAATCCCCGTTTAAATCAAACCATGATAGAAAGTAAATAGTCAAACATAAAATCCAAATTTAAAATCCCATAGGCCTTGTTACAACTTTAACCCAATATAGTAAAAGTAACGAAAATAAACGAAAAAGGAATTTACTAAGTTCGAAAACACCATTTCTAAAGTATGGCCTCCACCGAGTCATCCATGGCCCAAGTCCACATCACTGAGCATCACCTGCAAGGGTTAAGGAAAAAGGGGTGAGTTACTAGAACTCAGTGCATAATCCCTTTACCGTCATCCACTGGGCCTGAATCCATATAGCAATAACTTGGGCCTAAGCCCATTTACATAATAGTATTTAAAATGACATGTATGCAGCCCAACCCATCCATCCATCACACCTCGACCACCAATCACACTGTGGGGATCAAGTCAACCCACCCCCGCTCACACCAAAATTTGCAGTCAAGCTGCTATCATATATTTTTATTGTGGCCATGACACCGAAATCATATGTAAGCATAATAATGGACATTTTGTGGCAATGCCACCAGGCTACACTGCTCTCCATACATTTTTTCCCATCCCATGCAAGATATGAAAATGCAACATACATAATAAAGGGTTCACATATAATTAACAACCATTAATCTAGTAATCTATTACAGAGAATCGGCCCATTAAAGCAATAATAATTCAGTCCACTAAGGCATTCTAGCAATTCGGCCCATAGGCATTTTAGTAAATCGGCCCATAAGGGCATTTTGGTAATTTTACAAATTTTATACCGATTTTAATAGATTTTAGAAATAATGTAATTTAAGCAAGTTACTCGATCTATGCCATACTTAAATTTCTAGCCTTGTAAATAATAACGATCTATTTTCCAACATGACATCGAATCACAAATCTACGGGATTTCGGTGTGAGATTACACACCTGATTACGTTAAGGATTAAACCTTCTTGAACGTCGGCACCTAAATCACCATTACACTCGATTAACCAATAAACGAGATTTTATTAATCTAATATCTAAATCAGACGATCTAATGAAACGCTTACCCTTAATATCGTGAACGACCACGATTTGTCTATTTTCACCGGATAATGGTCCACAACCCGGTAGAAAATCCCGAACTGCCGATACCGCTCTTCGTTTGAACCTAGGAGTAGGAATTGCAAATCCACTCCTTTTGTGTTCTCCTAATGCTTTTCCTTTCAAATCGCTACCACTTGCCTCCATTGAAAAAGTCTCGGTTAGAAAGATACTATGATGAGTGCAAGTAGTTGTTTAGGGATAGGATTCGACTTACCACTTCTTCCGAAGGATTAACAAGTAGAGAATATCGAGTGATTTCGTCCCAAAAAAATAATCGATAAGTCGAAACTTCGATCCGATAGTAACATAACCGAATAGAGATATAACGAAAAAAATCCAAGAAGAAACCCCTTACCTTAACGATGATGAATCTGATTTCCACCGATTGACTTATGGCTATGGATGAGACAAGGGTATGAGATTCGGCTTTCCACTATAACACTACATTAGAAGATGATCATGATATGAAGGATTATGAGAGAATGATATTTCGATTTTGAACAAAAGTGAAACATCTGAATGTTAATAGACACACATTCGGCTAGGGAGAAAAGAAAATAAAAAAAGAGGAAGAATAAGACCACTTACCTATTTGATCAAAGAATTGAGTGCCAACATGAACGAGAAAGAAATAATGAAGAAGAAATGAAAGGTTAAGAAGTTCGGCTAAGGAGTGAAATGAGCAAGAAGATTCGGCTACAAGGTAATGTTGTTTTGAGTGAAAGAGAGAAAGTTGAAGAAATGGCAAAAAGAAAAGAAGAGATGGAGGAGAGTACTAGATGGTTTCGGCTATCCAAGGAAAAAAATGAGCAAAGTGAATTGGACACAAAGAGTTGGGTGTTTCGGCAACAAAGGAGGAAGGTTGGAAAAGAGTACCAAAAAATGCTAAGAGAAAACAAGCCTTACAAGTACCAAAATTTGCCAAATGACTAATACAAAATTCGGCTACCAAAACCCCCTCCCAAAACCGTGTATCACTTTAGCCAAAAGGATGAATGTTGACCAAAATTCTATCCCAAGCACCTTCCAAACATTCGGCCAACATATCCCCCTTCTTACTCCTTTCCTTTAATTCTTTCCTTCCTTTTCCCTTGTTTTCCTCCTTCCCTTATTTCTTAGCCATCTTTCCAAAAATAAAAAATCTCCCATACCATAATTAGAACCATGGCCGACACTTGGAATAGGAACACAATAATAAATCCAAAATTTTGCAATAGATGGGATTCGAACCTCAGACCATTAGTACACTCCACACGCCACTTTCCACTTTTACCAATAGACTTCTTGTGCTAGCAAAATGCACACTTATTTCCTTAAGTCTTTATGCCACTTACCTTCTCTCCTTAAAGTGCTTAAACACAAAAATTTTGCTAAGGCCCAACTTAACCCCGAGCCTTCTTAGAACCCCTAAACATACACAATTAACATTCTTAACTAGTCTAACGCATGACGTGAAGTAAATTATAAAATCTCAAATTTTAGGATGTTACAATTCTACCCCCTTAAAGAAATTTCGGCCTCGAAATTTACCTGATTAAAAGAGATGAGGATATTACTGCCGGATAATGTCCTCTAGCTCCCATGTAGCTTCCTCTGACCCGTGATTACGCCATAAAACTTTGACTAACGGAACCGACTTCCTTCTTAGCACCTTAATATCCCGATCTAAAATTTGTACTGGCTCCTCTTCAAAAGACAAGTCAGGTCTTATCTCAACTTCCTCCACTGGTACGATATGAGATGGATCCGAGCAATAACGCCTTAACATCGAGACATGGAATACACTATGTATCTGACTTAACTCCGGAGGTAACTCCAGCTGATAAGCCACTGGCCCAACACGCTTCAGTACACGGTATGGTCCGATGAACCTAGGGCTTAACTTGCCCTTCCGTCCAAATCTTGAGATCTTTTTCCAAGGTGAGACCTTCAAAAAGACCTGATCTCCCACTGAGAACTCTATATCTTTACGCTTCAGGTCCGCGTATGATTTCTGTCTGTCCAAAGCTTCTTTTAACTGGGCCCGAATTACCTTAACTTTTTCTTCCGTCACTGAGATCAACTCAGGACCCAATAATTGTCGCTCCCCCAGCTTAGTCCAACAAGTAGGAGTACGACACCTACGACCATACAACGCCTCGTAGGGTGCCATCTGGATACTGGATTGATAGCTGTTGTTGTATGCAAACTCTGCCAATGGTAGAAAATCTTCCCAACTACCCCGAAATCGATCACATGACCTCTTAGCATGTCTTCTAGAATCTGGATTACTCTTTCTCGATCGCCATCATCTGCGGGTGAAACGCATGTCTTTGAAATTTAGTCTTGTTCCCAAAGCTTCATGCAGAGCCTTCCAAAACCGTGATGTAAACCTAGGATCCCTGTCTGATATGATAGACATTGGTACCCCATTTAACCTTACGATCTCTGCTACATACAACTTGGCCAACTTCTGCAATGAATAATCCGTACGAATAGGTAGGAAATGAGCATTCTTCGTTAACCGATCCACTATCACCCATACGGAATCTTTCTTAGTAGGCGTTAAGGGTAACCCACTAAAAAAGTCCATCGTTATCCTTTCCCACTTCCATAATGGAATTTTCACCGGTTGTAGCAACCCTGATGGCAGTTGATGTTCCGCCTTCACCTGCTGACATGTCAAGCACTTACTCACGAAGTCGGTAACCTCCCGTTTGAACCCTGGCCACCAATGTTGCTCACAGAGATCTCGGTACATCTTATTTCCCCCGGGGTGCATAGCATATGGGCTACTATGCACCTCACGCAGAATCATTTGCCTCAATTCCGAATTCCTGGGCATACAAACTCTTTCGCGGAAACACAATACTCCATCACTATTCAACCCAAAATCCCCTATCTCACCACCTTCCACTTGTTGAAGCCGAGAACCCAACCTTTCATCTAACAATTGCTTTTCCTTAATCTGACTTACCCATACAGGCTTCACCTGAAGTTCGACTAGCAAGTTACCATCTTCATAAAGATTGAGATGAGCAAACATTGCTCTCAAATTCGATATCACCTTATGACTCAACGCATCAGCCACTATGTTAACTTTACCTGGGTGATACTCGATTGAGAAGTCATAATCTTTCAACGATTCGCCCACCTTCCTTTTGCCTTAAGTTCAACTCCTTCTGGGTAAGGAGGTACTTCAGACTCTTATGATCCGTATAGATAATCGACTTCTCCCCGTACAGATAGTGTCTCCAAATCTTCAGAGTAAACACTACTGCAGCTAACTCCAAATCATGAGTGGGATAATTCACTTCATGTAGCCTTAATTGACGAGATGCATAAGCCACCACTTTTCCCCCTTACATCAGCACACAACCCAAGCCCGTGTGTGACGCATCATAATAAACGATAAACTCCTTACCAACCTCAGGTTGAATCAATACCGCGCTTCTGTCAGAATCTTCTTCAGTTTTTCAAAGCTCTCTTGCTGCTTATCTGACCACACAAAAGGTACTCCCTTACGCAACAGTTTAGTTAGGGGTGCAGCAATCAACGAAAACCCCTCAACAAAACGTCTATAATACCCAGCCAAACCTAGAAAACTCTGAATTTCAACCACTGTCTTCGGTGGCTTCCAGTCCAACACAGCCTCGACCTTCCGGGGATCAACTCTAATTCCTTCGGCAGACACAACATGCCCCAAAAAGGTCACCTCTCTCAGCCAAAATTCACACCAGGATGTGAATCATGCTTCTCCCTTAATATCTGCAATACTACCCGTAGATGCGAATCATGCTCTTCTTCAGTCTTTGAGTACACCAGGATGTCATCTATGAACACAACCACAAACCAGTCTAGATAGGGTTGGAAGACTCGAATCATCATGTCCATAAATGCAGCTGGTGCATTTGTCAACCCGAACAGCATCACTAAGAACTCGTAATGTCCATAATGAGTTCAGAACGCAGTCTTATGAATATCTGCCTCCTTGACCTTTAACTGGTGATATCCTGATCTCGAATCTATCTTCGAGAAAACCGAAGCTCCACGCAGCTGGTCGAACAGATCATTGATCCTTGGTAACGGATACTTGTTGTTGATCGTCAACTTATTCAATTGTCTATAGTCGATGCACATACGCATCGACCCATCCTTTTTTAACGAACAAAACCGGCGCTCCCCATGGTGACACACTTGGTTGAATAAATTCGCGATCCAAAAACTCTTGAATTTGAGCTTTAAGCTCCGCTAACTCCTTCTGCGCCATTTTGTAAGGAGCAATAGACACCGGAGCCGTTCCTGGCAATAGCTCAATGCCAAATTCCACTTCCCGATCCGGAGGCAATCTCGAAGCTCTCGGAAAGACGTCTCAAAAACTCTTTCACCGTTCTAACACTCTCAACCGACAACTCTTTGGCCTCCAAAGCAAGCGATAAAGGCTAAAAACGCTCCACACCCCTTTTCAGACTAACTTTTCTCGCCTTTAAAGCGGATACCACATTAGACAGATAGTTTCTTCTTTCGCCTATCATCATTTCTTCCTTATCCTCTAAAGTTCTTAGTACCATCCGCTTTGCAGCACAATCCAAATCCGCACGGTGTTTAACCAGCCAATCCATGCCCAAAATAAGATCGAACTCACCAAATGGTAGTTCCATCAAATCCGCCAGAAATACTCCCCCTTGAATTTCTAAGGGCACATCCCTAAACAACTTATTTACTACCACCGACTGTCCTAAAGGGCTAATCACAGTTGTTTCTCTAGCAGTAATCTCAGATCTAACATTTAAAGTTTTAGACACAGTACAAGCAACATACGAATGGGTGGATCAAATGTCTATCAAAGCGGTAAAAGGTACATCAGATATAAAGAACATACCGATTATGACATCCGGTGCATCGCCATCCTCTCGACGCCTGACCGCATAGACCAACCCTAGCTGTCTCGCCTCCGTGTTACCCCTGTTACCGATACTTATACCCGGTTCACCTTGACCTCGTCCTATACCATTACCACCTCGACCTGGCCCACGGCCTCTCAAAGAATCATTGCCGAGCGTCTCCACCGATTGCGCAAATCATTATGAATCTACGAGTTTGATCAAAGCTTTCGAGGGCAATCCTTAAACCGATGGTCCTTGGATCCACATCTGAAACAACCACCAGTTCTTTTCCAGCATTCAACCGAGTGAAGTTTCCCACAATCCACGCAAGGCTATAACTGATTAGTAGTAGCTTGAACTCTCACTCGAGTTGACTCCTCATTCCTGGGCCTTTTTCGAAACCTCTAGCGGGACACGAGTACCCGAGTCTCTCTTGTTCTCGCCCTATCATTGTCTCGATTTTGCCGCTCCGAGTGTTTAACCTCCTCAGCTTCTTAGCTTTTTCCACAAGTGTGGCAAAATTCCTCTCCTTCTGTGGGGTTATCAGTACCCGTAACTCATCACGTAACCCGTCCTTAAAATGCACACAGCGTTCATAATCAGTCGGCACTATTCTTCGGGCATACTGACTCAGACGTAAAAATTTTGCCTCGTAAGCTGCCACAGATTTACCTCCTTGGACCAGATTCAGAAATTCCTTCATTCAGGCATCCACATAGCTAGCCCCGACATACTTTCTTTGGAATGTTGTCTTAAAGAATTCCCAAGTAATACAATCAGCCTGAGTGCCTTCCCGAATAGTGAACCACCACTGATACGCCTCGTCTCTCAGTAATAACACAACCCCCTTCAGTTTCTGCTCGGCGGTGCAATCCAGGTCGTCCATAATCCGCTCCACCGCCTCAAGCCAGTACTTCGCTACACTTGGGGCTACACCCAAAATACCCCTAAAAAATTTAGCCCCATTCGATCTGAGTCGTTCCGATATCGACCCACGAGCTGTCGACCCAGTTCTCACCCCAACAACCCTTTCTAGGACTCACAACATCGCCAGACGTGAAAGGGCGTCATCATCTCTCATTCGATCATGTGACCCGACCTTCAAATGGTAGTGACGAGGGCATCCATTTCCGGCATATATCCCGATGCCTCATATACAACTCTAGCACCTCGGCCTCTACCACGGCCACGTCTACCGCGTCTGCGTCCTTTAGCACTCATGTTTACTAAATCAATTTAATCTGATTCCAAGTCTTATGAATTAGTATATTATTCAATGTTTATTAAACAATGTTTTATGAAGTATAGAAAGTAAAGTCGTTTTCGTAAAATGTATCCTAAGGTCTCAATCTCTATAGTTTCAGCTCCTAAAGCTAAAAGTTTTAGAGTATTTCTACTGATCATACCACAATAATCAAAAAATAAAACATAAACTTACTTGACTTGGTGCCGGATACCCGTGGTGCCATACTTCCTTTAGATCATGCATTTATAATTTAAAATTTTAAACAGCTTTGGAAAACACTTTTGAACCCAAACCACAACCGAGTGTTGCAACCTGGCTCTGATACCATAAAATGTAACACCCCAAACCCGGCCTATGCGGTATGACCGGATCTGTAACACCCCTTACTCGATTTCTACGCTGGAACAGATCCCGAGGCGTTACTAAACTCGAACCACATGGTCGCGGCTTAGGCTTAACGTAATTACTCTCTTAAATCACCTCTACAACCCCATTCTCAACTTACGAGACCTCACTCATACACACGAGGGCTCTCGAGACTAATCCGAAACTTTTGCGATTCTTAAATTTTTTCTCTTTTATACAGGTCTCACACGCCCGTGCAAAATTAGACACGCTCGTGCATAATTAGACACGCCCGTGCATAGGCACACATGCCCATGTCCCGGACCGTACCTAAAAACCCAACATTCTGCCAATCTGCCCACGGCCAAGGCACGCCCATGCTTCCCAATCGTGGTCGACACTGACTAAATCCACACGGCCTGGACACGCCCGTGTAACATGGCCGTGGGGAATTTATAATTTTATGAGTAAGGTGCAGACTTCACACGGCCAGTGCACATGCCCAAGTGCTAACCGTGTGTCAAACACGGCCTAAACACACGGCCATGTGATTAGCCCGTGACCAAATCTGACTTGAAACACTAATGTGCAAGGAACACACGGCTTAGACACAAGCCCGTGTGTCTGTCCGTGTGGGCACTTAGAGGCTATCTACCAAGCCATTGCCACCTTAGAGTGCACACATACATACCTTCATTCAAAAACAATACAACTCCTAACCCTTTTGCAAGTCTAAGAACTCATCCAACATACACAATATTGAAATGAACACAATTCATGAATTTCATCTTCATTAAACAAAAGAGTTTGCCAAGAACTTGTCTAACTCATAGGGCCATTTACAAAATGACTTACATAGCCAACACTTTAACTAACAATTACAACTTGACAAAATACTCGAGTCCTATACATGCCATACTCAAAACAAGTCTAAAATTGTTATACCAAAGTGCTGTCGATAGTGTGAATTTTTGAGCTCCTGCAGTCACGATCCTCGAGTTACCTTGGCAATACTACAAGGAAGAAGGGCAATGAAAAAGGGGTAAGCATAAAGCTTAGTAAGTTGCATGGAAATAAAGAGCAATTCATAATACCCATAAAAAAATAATTCATTCACAGTATTATCCAACCATACACAAACTCGAGGCCTCTTGCCATACTTACTTACAATTGCCCTTGTTTGGAAAATACCATAGCCACACATCGCGACCATTCTTTGTGACTCATTCACCAGTACCTGTATTCACTAGTTCACATGACTTAAATATCATTCACTTCTCTACTTCTAAAATTTCATCTACTTATCCCACCACTCACAAGGGTTGGTCAGAGACATAAGTTTATAGCCATTACTATAAATATAAAGCCAATGCCACGTCCTCGAGGTGGTCTTACATTGAGTCTTCTCTAAGTACCAATGCCATGCCCCGGACATGGTCTTATATGGGATTAATTCTAGGTGCCAATGCCATATCCCGGATATGGTCTTATATGGGATTACCCTTCATGTACGATGCCATATCCCAGATATGGTCTTATATGATTTCCATGTTCGTCACCGAAGCCATATCCCGGATATGGTCTTATACGGTATCTCAACTCGGTGTCGAGGCCATGTCCCAGACATGGTCTTATACGGGACCTTATTTATTTCATATTTCAATGATGGCATTTCTATAATCAACATGGTCCATTTGGACTCAAACATTTCATTCACATTAATTACTCAATTTAGTAATGCATCATGCTTTAATATAAGCCAAGCGTTTATCAACATGCTAATATGAATGTTGCTTAATCACATACAACTTACCTCGGTTTCAAAATGAGCTAGTTCTTCGGTTCAGTCCAAGACTTTATTCTTTCCCCGTTCGAGGTGGATTTTCTTCTCTTCTTGCTCTATAATAGCAAATTAGCTCATTTTAATCATCACATTATTACAAGCATTTTAATAACTATGCTTTGGCAAAATTACTATTTTGCCCTTATGCTTTGGCAAAATGACCATTTTACCCCTAGGCTTAGAAATCAATTCTAATCAAATTTATACCTTTAATGAGCCTAGGTGAACATTTATTTATCTTATGGCTATCATCAAAACCCAACATTCCACATGTTTACTACAAATTTCACAACCTTTACAAAAAGGTTCATTTAGGTGTTTTCATGGCAACAACCTTCACAAAAGTTGTTCATCTAACAACTAATACTCATTTTCCTCCATAAAAGTGCAGCAAATAACTTAAAAGATCTCATGGAAAAACTCTAAACTCTTCACCATTTAACAAAATAATCCCCTCTTTAGAAAGCTTAAGCTTTAGGGGTTCCAAAAGTACAATTTTTATCAAGAAATAATCACTAGAACACTTACTTGTAAGGAGAAGAGTGTACTGAAATTTGGAGCATTCAAAACCCCTATTTGGCTGCTAATTTTTGGTGGAAGATGAATAGAGAAAAAGATGATATCTTTTTCTCTCCTTATTTTATTAATATTGGTCATATAAGTCACCAACTATCACCAACTTTGACCAACAATGTCCATCCTTGTCTCTCATCTAGTCTATGGCCGGCCAAGCATATTTTGGGGGTCTAATTGCCCTTTAATGACCTCCAATTAACATTCTAAGACTATTTGGCACCTTTATCTTATAGAATGGAACTTTCACATTTTATGCGATTTAGTCATTTTTCGCGATTAAACACAACATCGCTAAAATTAAAGCATCAAAATTTTCATGTACATATGCTATCATTTTCTAACTCATAATATATCATGAAAATAAATTTCTCGAATTCTCAGATTAGTGATCCCGAGATCACTATTCTAACTAGCCCCTAAATTGGGCTGTTACAATTCTCCCCCCTTAAGGATTTTCGTCCTCGAAAATCTTACCTGTGAAAAGATTGGGGTATTGATTTCTCATCGATTCCTTGGACTCCCATGTAGCCTCTTCTATACCGTGCCTTTGCCATTAGACTTTTACTAGGGCTATACTTTTATTCCTTAATTGCTTGACTTCACGAGCCAAAATTCTAACTAGTTCTTCACCATATGTCAAATCCGGTTGTATCTCTACATCTGTCGGCTCTATAACATGTGAAGGGTCTGAACGGTATCGACGCAACATAGACACATGAAAGACGTCGTGAATCTTTTCCAGCTTAGGTGGCAAGGCTAACCGATAAGCTACCAGTCCTATCCTTTCGGTAACTTCATAAGGTCCAATAAAGCGCGGACTTAATTTGCCCTTCCGACCAAATCTGAGGACTTTCCTCCAAGGTGATACTTTCAAAAACACTTTATCACCAACATTGAATTCTATTTCTTTCCTTTTTAAATTCGAATAGGACTTCTGTCTATCTGATGCAACTTTCAAACAGTCACGTATCACTTTTACTTTATCTTCAGTTTCCTTCACCAAGTCAACCCCGTGTATCTGCTTCTCTTTGAGTTTTGACCAATACAAGGGCGTTCGACATTTACGCCCATACAATGCCTCATAAGGTGCCATCTTCAAACTTGATTGAAAGATGTTGTTGTAGGCAAATTCCACCAATGGTAAGTATTTTCCCCAATTACCATGGAATTCCAAAACACAACACCGAAGCATGTCTTCTAATATCTGACTTACCCTCTCTGATTGTCCATCAGTTTGGGGATGGAAAGCTGTACTGAAACTCAATTTCGTGCCTAATGCTTCTTGTAGCTTTTTCCAAAACCGTGATGTGAATCTCGGATCTCTATCTGAAATGATCGATAATGGTACACCATGAAGTCTTACTATCTCAGACATATACAAATCTGCCAATTTGTCGAGCGAATAGTCGACTCAAGATTGGTATAAAGTGGGTGACTTAGTGAGTCTATCAACCACTACCCATACTGCATCTTTCTTCCTTGAAGTCAATGGTAAACCCGTCATGAAGTCCATAGCACTACGGTCCCATTTCCATTCAGGAACCATAATGGGCTGAAGTAAACCCGAAGGTACTTGATGTTCAGCCTTCACTTGCTGACAAATTAGGCATTCCGATACATACTCGGAAATATCTTTCTTCATACCAGGCCACCAGTACCATTTCCTCAAATCATGGTACATCTTTGTACTGCCCGGGTGTACATTCAAACACCCGTTATGTGCTTCACGCAAAATTTTACGGATAAGTTTATCATTCTTGGGTACACAGACTCGATCTCAAAATGTTAAGCATCCATCGAGATTTACTCGAAAGTCTGTCTCAACGCTCGACTCACATAAAACTCTCTTGGCTTGCAAACTGTTATCATCCTTCTGAGCCTCACAAATCTCATGGAGAAACAATGGTTTAGCCCTCAACTCGGCTAAAACAGAACCATCATCTAACAAGGTCATCTGAGTATTCATGGCTTTTAGAGCAAGCAAAGATTTTCTGCTCAAAGCGTCAGCGACTACATTTGCCTTTCCTGGATGGTATTCAATTACCAAATCGTAATCTTTAAGCAGCTCTGACCATCTTCGTTGCCTCATATTTAATTCTTTTTGAGTCATCAAATATTTTAGGCTTTTGTGGTCAGTGAAAATCCGACACCTTTCACCATATAAATGATGTCTCCAAATTTTCAGCGCAAACACAATTGAGGCCAACTCTAAATCATGAGTCGGGTAGTTCTTTTCGTGTGGCTTCAATTGTCTAGAGGTGTATGCAATCACTTTACCCTCTTGCATAAGAACACAACCCAACCCGTTCAAGGACGCATCACTATAAACTACAAATTCTTTTTCCCGGTTCTCGTTGCACCAAAATAGGAGCCTCGATCCAATGATGTTTTGGGTTTCTCAAAACTCTGTTGACACTTTTCCGTCCAGTCAAACTTTACATCTTTCTGCAAAATTCTCATCATCGGGGTAGCTATCATGGAAAACCCCTTGAAAAAACACCTATAATAGCCTGCTAGGCCTAGAAAACTCCTCACTTCAGTTACGCTCCTCGACAATTTCCATTCAACAATTGTCGAAATCTTACTCGGGTCAACTCTAATCCCTTCTCCAGAGACAATATGCCCCAAAAATCCCACTTTCTTGAGCCAAAATTCACTCTTACTGAATTTGGCATACAATTGTTTTTCTCGCAAAACTTGTAGAACCATACTCAAATGCTCTGCATGCTCGTTCTCATCTCGAGAGTAAATCAATATGTCGTTGATAAAGATCACAACAAACCTATCCAAGTACGGTCAAAAAATGCGATTCATCAAATCCATGAAAATAGCAGGGGCGTTCGTTAGGCCAAAAGGCATGACCAAAAATTCATAATGGCCATATCTAGTCCTAAACGCATTTTTCGACACATCAGAGTCCTTGACTTTCAACTGATAGTACCCTAACCTCAGGTCTATCTTAGAAAATACTGTAGCTCCTTTCAATTGACCAAATAGATCATCGATCCTCGGCAATGGGTATTTATTCTTCATTGTCACCTTGTTGAGTTACCGATAGTCTATACATAGTCTCATGGAACCATCTTTCTTCTTCACAAATAGGACGGGTGCTCCCCACGGAGAAAAACTCGGCCTCGCAAAACCTTTATCCGTCAATTCTTGCAACTGTGCTTTCAACTCTTTCAATTCGGTTGGGGCCATTCTATGGGGAGCGATAGAAATAGGGGCAGTACCCGGAGCTAATTCAATCCCAAATTCAATCTCTCTATCCGGTGGTAGTCCAGGCAACTCTTCTGGGAAAACATCTAAGTACTCGCATACAATGGGTACTGACTCAACTTTCAATTCATTCTCTTTAGTGTTCAACACAAAGGTAAGATAAGCCTCATACCCCTTCCTTAGGTACTTACGAAATGTGTGGTCGATACCACTATCGGTGACCTATCAAAGCTTATCCGATTCAAAGACGAATAAAATTACCATTTTCATCCTCAACTCGATATGCTTCTTCCCACAGTTCACAATTACACTATGGGTAACTAACCAATCCATCCCGAGAATGACATCAAATTCTTCAAACGGTAATAACATAAGATCGACCGGGAAACAATGACCCTTAATCATCAAAGGGCACCCTTTGCAAATTCTATCAACCAACACACTTGCCTAGGGGATTAGACACTCTTATAACGAATTCGGTAGGCTCTATAGGCATGTTCATGCTAGAGACTAATTTCATGCATATGTATGAGTGAGTAGATCCCGGGTGAATTAAACCTATAACACGAGTATTATGGAGAGAAAAGATACCCGTGATCACGTCGGGGGAAGATGCCACTTCACGAGCACCAATGGCATATGTCCTCGCCGGTGCTCTACCCTCAACTTTAGCAGCTTGCTCTCTGATTGGATTTTTATTTCCCATCTCAATCCCCAGGTTTCTCAATGGTCTTCCCCTTATGGTACTTCCCGATTTCGCATTCTGAGGCCTTCTTTTCTCGTCCACCTCGAGACAGTTTCTGATAAAATGGTCTAAGGACCCACATCTGAAAAAAGCTTTCTCATTAGCTCTACACTCACCAGAATGGTGCTTGCCACACCGAGGGCACTCCGGTCTATTTGGTCGAACGATGCCCACACTAGCAACTGATGTAGTGTGCCCTTTTGATCTCGAGGGTCGCTTGCTTTTATTTCGGGTTGAAAACCCCTCTGAAGTGACTGATCGAGTAGTGAAATCCCTCGATTTATTGGATGAGGATAGGTGAGACTTGTTCAGTTGTCTCTTCCTCGAGTCCCGAGACTCGTATTCAGCTCTTCTCTTCTCTTTAGCCAACTCTTCGGCTTTACAGGCCCTATCCACCAACACTACAAACTCCTTTAATTCAAGAACTCCCACGTATAGGCGGATATCTTCATTCAATCCGTCCTCGAACCTCTTACACATGATGGCTTCGGTAGACACACACTCTCGTGCATACTTGCTAAGTCTGACGAACTCCCGTTCGTAGTCGATCACTGACATACGACCTTGCTTCAACTCCAAGAACTCCTTTCTCTTGTGGTCGATGAACCTCTGGCTAATATACTTCTTCTGATATTCTTCTTGGAAGAATTCCCAGCTAACTCTCTCCCTCGGTACCACCGACACCAAGGTGTTCCACCATCGGTAGGCTGAATCTCTCAGGAGAGACACTGCACACTTTAAGCATTCCTCAGGCGTGTAGGATAACTCATCTAATACCCGAATGGTATTCTCGAGCCAGAATTCTGCTTTTTCCAGGTCATCATCCTTATTTGCCTGAAATTCTTTGGCTCCTTATTTCCGGATCTTATCCACCGGAGGCCTTTCTCTTCTCACCACCTCAACTACTTGAGGGGCTACAGGAGCGGGTTGAGGAATTGGTGGGGGCGGAGGGGGTTGAGCATTAGGGTTTGCTCGGGTATACTCAGTATACCAGTTGCTCATCATATAGAGAAAGGCTTCTCGAGCCTCTTCCCCCTGACTCAAAGTCTCAGGTCTACTATTAACCGGTGCGATCCCTTGAGCGGGAGCCGGCGCATTACTCACAGCATCATCAGCTGCAGTTCGGTCTGGATCAGAATCCATCTACTACATAAAACACAAATTTATACATCAGGAGCCATCACACTATCATTACTCAGACACTCTTACATATGGCATGTATGGCTAGACACGTACTTATGCTACGTTAGTCCTAGAATCGACTAAACCTTAGCTCTGACACTACTAAATGTAACACCCCTTACTCGGTTTCTATGCTGGAACCGATCCCGAGGTGTTACCAAACTCGAACCACATGGTTGCGGCTTAGGCTTAACGTAATTACCCTCTTAAATCACCTCTACAACCCCATTCTCGACTTACGAGACCTCACTCATACACACAAGGGCTCTCGAGACTAATCCGAAACTTTTGCGATTCTTAAAATTTTTCTCTTTTATACAGGTCTCACACGCCCGTGCAAAATTAGACACGCCCGTGCCTAAAAACCCAAAGATAGGCACACACGCCCATGTCCCCCAATTTGCCTAAAAACCCACGATTCAAGGCACGCCCGTGCTTCCCAATCGTGGTTGACACTGACTAAATCCACACGGCCTAGACACGCCCGTGTAACATGGCCGTGGGGAATTTATAATTTTATGAGTAAGGTGCAGACTTCACACGGCCAGTGCACATGCCCAAGTGCTAACCGTGTGTCACACACGGCCTAAACACACGGCCATGTGATTAGCCCGTGGCTAAATCTGACTTGAAACACTAATGTGCAGGGAACACACGGCTTAGACACATGCCCGTGTGTCTGTCCGTGTGGGCACTTAGAGGCTATCTACCAAGCCATTGCCACCTTAGAGTGCACACATACATACCTTCATTCAAAAACAATACAACTCCTAACCCTTTTGCAAGTCTAAGAACTCATCCAACATACACAATATTGAAATGAACACAATTCATGAATTTCATCTTCATTAAACAAAAGAGTTTGCCAAGAACTTGTTTAACTCATAGGGCCATTTACAAAATGACTTACATAGCCAACACTTTAACTAACAATTACAACTTGACAAAATACTCTAGTCCTATACATGCCATACTCAAAACAAGTCTAAAATTGATATACCAAAGTGTTGTCGATAGTGTGAATTTCCGAGCTCCTGCAGTCACGATCCTCGAGTTACCTTGGCTATACTACAAGGAAGAAGGGCAATGAAAAAGGGGTAAGCATAAAGCTTAGTAAGTTGCATGGAAATAAATAGCAATTCATAATACCCATAAACAAAATAATTCATTCACGGTATTATCCAACCATACACAAACTCGAGGCCTCTTTCCATACTTACTTACAATTGCCCTTGTTTGGTAAATACCGTGCCACACATCGCGACCATTCTTCGTGACTCATTCACGAGTACCTGTATTCACTAGTTCACATGCCTTAAATATCATTCACTTCTCTACTTCTAAAATTTCATCTACTTATCCCACCACTCATAAGGGTTGGTCAGAGACATAAGTTTATAGCCATTACTATAAATATAAAGCCAATGCCACATCCTCGAGGTGGTCTTACATGGAGTCTTCTCTAAGTACCAATGCCATGCCCCGGACGTGGTCTTATATGGGATTACTTCTAGGTGCCAATGCCATATCCCAGATATGGTCTTATATGGGATTACCCTTCATGTACGATGCCATATCCTAGATATGGTCTTATACGATTTCCATGTTCGTCACTGAAGCCATATCCCGGATATGGTCTTATACAAGATCTTAACTCAGTGTCGAGGCTATGTCCCAGACATGGTCTTATACGGGACCTTATTTATTTCATATTTCAATGATGGCATTTCTATAATCAACATGCTCCATTTGGACTCAAACATTTCATTCACATTAATTACTCAATTTAGTAATGCATCATGCTTTAATATAAGCCAAGTGTTTATCAACATGCTAATATGAATGTTGCTTAATCACATACAACTTACCTCGTTTTCAAAATGAGCTAGTTCTTCGGTTCAGTCCAAGACTTTATTCTTTCCCCGTTCGAGGCGGATTTTCTTCTCTTCTTGCTCTATAATAGCAAATTAGCTCATTTTAATCATCACATTATTACAAGCATTTTAATAACTATGCTTTGGCAAAATTACTATTTTGCCCTTATACTTTAGCAAAATAACCATTTTACCCCTAGGCTCGGAAATCAATTATAAAATTTCTACCTTTAATGAGCCTAGGTGAACATTTATTTCTCTTATGGCTATCATCAAAACCCAACATTCCACATGTTTACTACAAATTTCACAACCTTTACAAAAAGGTTCATTTAGGTGTTTTCATGGCAACAACCTTCACAAAAGTTGTTCATCTAACAACTAATACTCATTTTCCTCCATAAAAGTGCAGCAAATAACTTAAAAGATCTCATGGAAAAACTCTAAACTCTTCACCATTTAACAAAATAATCCCCTCTTTAGAAAGCTTAAGCTTTAGGGGTTCCAAAAGTACAATTTTTATCAAGAAATAATCACTAGAACACTTACTTGTAAGGAGAAGAGTGTGCTGAAATTTGGAGCATTCAAAACCCCTATTTGGATGCTAATTTTCGGTGGAAGATGAATAGATAAAAAGATGATATCTTTTTCTCTCCTTATTTTATTAATATTGGTCAAATAAGTCACCAACTATCACCAACTTTGACCAACAATGTCCATCCTTGTCTCCCATCTAGTCTATGGCCGACCAAGCATATTTTGGGGGTCTAATTGCCCTTTAAAGACCTCCAATTAACATTCTAAGACTATTTGGCACCTTTATCTTATAGAATGGAACTTTCGCACTTTATGCGATTTAGTCCTTTTTCGCGATTAAACACAACATCGCTAAAATTAAAGCATCAAAATTTTCATGTACATATGCTATCATGTTCTAACTCATAATATATCATGAAAATAAATTTCTCAAATTCTCGGATTAGTGATCCTGAGATCACTATTCCGACTAGCCCCTAAATCGTGCTGTTACAGGATCTGACATGTCACATGAAGAAAACGAGTAAAGAACTTGTGCTTCTTACTAAAGATTAGAATTTAGTTTAAGAAAAAAATTTTGATCGGAAATATTTGATAGAAATGCTACAATTCTTGAAAGGTTAATTGAAGAATCGATAATTGAATTAGTGATCTTTTAAATCTGTAATTTTTGAAAATAATATTGATATTTCGAAGGAAAGTACAAGTTAAATTATTCGAACATATTTGTTATGAAATCCGTTTGTTGATAAATTTTATGAAAAATCCTTGTTTATGATTTTCAAAAAATTCCCCGTTTAAATCAAACCATGATAGAAAGTAAATAGTCAAACATAAAATCCAAATTTAAAATCCCAGAGGCCTTGTTACAACTTTAACCCAATATAGTAAAAGTAACAAAAATAAACGAAAAAGGAATTTAATAAGTTCAAAAACACCATTTCTAAAGTATGGCCTCCACCGAGTCATCCATGGCCCAAGTCCACATCACTGAGCATCACCTGCAAGGGTTAAGGAAAAAGGGGTGAGTTATTAGAACTCAGTGCATAATCCCTTTACCGTCATCCACTGGGCCTGAATCCATATAGCAATAACTTGGGCCTAAGCCCATTTACATAATAGTATTTAAAATGACATGTATGCAGCCCAACCCATCCATTCATCACACCCCCGACCAGCCAATCACACCTGTGGGGATCAAGTCAACCCACCCCGCCGCTCACACCAAAATTTGCAGTCAAGCTTCTATCATATATTTTTATTTTGGTCATGCCACCAAAATCATATGTAAGCATAATAATGGACATTTTGTGGCAATGCCACCAGGCTACACTGCTCTCCATACATTTTTTCCCATCCCATGTAAGATATGGAAATGCAACATACATAATAAAGGGTTCACATATAATTAACAACCATTAATCTAGTAATTTATTACAGAGAATCGGCCCATTAAAGCAATAATAATTCGGTCCACTAAGGCATTCTAGCAATTTGGCCCATAGGGGCATTTTAGTAAATCGGCCTATAGGGGCATTTTGGTAATTTTACAAATTTTATACCAATTTTAACAGATTTTAGAAATAATGTAATTTAATCAAGTTACTCGATCTATGCCATATTACAATTTCTAGCCTTGTAAATAATAATGATCTATTTTCCAACATGACATCGAATCACAAATCTACGGGATTTCGGTGTGAGATTACACACCTGATTACGGTAAGAATTCAACCTTCCTGATCGTCGGCACCTAAATCAACATTACACTCGATTAACCAATAAATGAGATTTTATTAATCTAATATCTAAATCAGACGATCTAATGAAACGCTTACCCTTAATATCGTGAACGACCACGATTGTTTATTTTCACCGGATGATGGTCCACAACCCGGTGGAAAATCCCGAACTGCCGATACAGCTCTTCGTTTGAACTTAGGAGTAGGAATTGCAAATCCACTCCTTTTGTGTTCTCCTAACGCTTTTCCTTTCAAATCGCTACCACTTGCCTCCATTGAAAAAGTCTCGGTTAGAAAGATATTATGATGAGTGCAAGTAGTTGTTTAGGGATAGGATTCGACTTACCACTTCTTCCGGAGGATTAACAAGTAGAGAATATCGAGTGATTTCGTCCCAAAAAAATAATTGATAAGTCGAAACTTCGATCCGATAGCAACATAATTGAATAGAGATATAACGAAAAAATCCAAGAAGAAACCCCTTACCTTAACGATGATGAATCCGATTTCCACCGATTGACTTATGGCTACGGATGAGACAAGGGTATGAGATTCGGCTTTCCACTATAACACTACATTAGAAGATGATCACGATATGAAGGATTATGAGAGAATGATATTTCGGTTTTGAATAAAAGTGAAACATCCGAATGTTAATAGACACACATTCGGCTAGGGAGAAAAGAAAATAAAAAAGAAGAAGAATAAGACCACTTACCTATTCGATCAAAGAATTGAGTGCCAACACAAACGAGAAAGAAATAATGAAGAAGAAATGAAAGGTTAAGAAGTTCGGCTAAGGAGAGAAATGAGCAAGAAGATTCAGCCACAAGGTAATGTTGTTTTGAGTGAAAGAGAGAAAGTTGAAGAAATGGCAAAAAGAAAAGAAGAGATGGAGGAGAGTACTAGATGGTTTCGACTATCCAAGGAAAAAATGAGCAAAGTGAATTGGACACAAAGAGTTGGGTGTTTCGGCAACAAAGGAGGAAGGTTAGAAAAGAGTACCAAAAAATGCTAAGAGAAAACAAGCCTTACAAGTACCAAAATTTGCCAAATGACTAATGCAAAATTCGGCTACCAAAACCCCCTCCCAAAATCGTGTATCACTTTAGCCAAAAGGATGAATGTTGACAAAAATTCTATCCTAAGCACCTTCAAAACATTCGGCCAACATATCCCCCTTCTTGCTCTTTTCCTTTAATTCTTTCCTTCCTTTTCCCTTATTTTCCTCCTTATTTCTTAGCCATCTTTCCAAAAATAAAAAATCTCCCATACCATAATTAGAACCATGGCCGACACTTGGAATAGGAACACAATAATAAATCCAAAATTTTACAATAGATGGGATTCGAACCTCAGACCATTAGTACACTCCACACGCCACTTTCCACTTTTACCAATAGACTCCTTGTGCTAGCAAAATGCACACTTATTTCCTTAAGTCTTGATGCCACTTACCTTCTCTCCTTAAAGTTCTTAAACACAAAAATTTTGCTAAGGCCCAACTTAACCCCGAGCCTTCTTAGAACCCCTAAACATACACAATTAACATTCTTAACTAGTCTAACACATGATGTGAAGTAAATTATAAAATCCCGAATTTCAGGATGTTACAGGCTAAATATGATGGAATTGATAGAAATAGGTTCAAAATAGGTTAGGTATGATAAGAATAAGTTCAGTTTAATAAGAAAAAATGAGATAGATAATTTGATGGATAGATGGAATGGAAATTCAGACTTAAGCATCAAGAACGATCCAACACTTTGAAGAGTGTCGTCTCGTGACTTATATTGCTGAAGGTGGAATGGTGATGAAAGAAATGGGACCTTGACCCGTTACTTAAAGAGGTAGGAACCAGAGGTATCAAGATAGGGATGAACGCCACACCGGAATGGTGATAAGTTCAAAGAGAATCAGGTTGACGCCACTGACGAGCAGATAAGTCAAGATGAGACTCAAATGAAATTGGAGAGGAAGAAACCTCACAAAGAACACTATGTTTATTCAAATTGGAAAAAGTCTGAAATACATGAAAATAACTAAGTATTTATAGTGATAAACCTAAGCTAGCCGAATGGTCAATGAGGCAACTAAATGGACACTTGTGTGCAACTTTAATGAGCTAAAAATTCTATGAAGTTTCCAAGCAACTTCCTTGAAGTTTCCTTGTGCATAGAGGACGTCAATGGACAGTTTCTAGATGCCTTGTTTCAACTAAAACTTAATTGAGGTGTTTGGGAGCTGAATTGACTCAAGTAGGTTCGGCCATGGTGCTTGAATGGCTTTAATTATGCTACTTTGACCAGCTGAATGGGCTTGGGTTTTAATGAGCAGCTTAGGGAAGAATAACCAGCACACTTCTTGGCTCTTGGTGTTTCACGAAAAGACACATAGAGAAGCTAAATGCAGCAGCTGGAGTTTTAATTTAGCTCATTGTCCATTGAGCTCCACGAATAGTCACATGAAAAGAGGAATCATCAGCTCCATCAATGTCGTTCCATGCATGTTGCTGCACATTTAATTTAACAAATTAAAACAGCTTAAGACACATTAAATCGGCAGCTGTTAGGACACATTAAAAACATGTTTAAGCTAAGACACAATAATACATGCACATTAGTTCGGCTAAAACATATTAAAAATATGTAATAGACTAAGACACATTAAAATCATGTACTAACTATGACATACTTAAAACATGCATTAAAATTAAACACATTTAAAACTAAATTAATAAGACACAATTATGAACTGAAACTAAATTAACTAATTTAATTAAACAGCTAAGTTTATTTCAGCAACTTAAAATGCATGAAATTAAATAAAATAGAATCAAGCCAATGAGCTACCATCTAGCCGAATTGAGCTCCATTGAGCTCGAACGAGCTAGATCAGCTTGCAAAAGATTGCAAATGATGCTTGATGAGCTGAACCAAGGGCGTTCCCGGTGTAACATCCCAGTTTAGACCCTAGTCGGAACAGTGGTTCGAGACCACAAATTCGAGGTCGTAAAAATATTTTAATGATATTTTCTGTGTGAATAGTATGTGAAATAGCCCGTGTGAAAATTCCGTTTGATAATTTGAGTGTTTGAGTGTCGAATTAAGAGAAAGGACTTAATTGTATAAGGTGTAAAAGCTATATGCTGAATTATAAGTACTTAAATGTTGATGGCTTTTTAAGGAAGAGGCTTTATGTTGTTAATGAACCATTTTTAAGATAGTGGGGTGTTAAATGACAAACTAGCCTTAAAATGTATTTGTTTTATATGACTTATAAAAGGGCAAAGTTGGTATTTAATTAATAAGTTAATTTATAATGAAACAAAAGTAAAAGGAGTGCTCATCTTTGTTTATATCAACCGAAAATGAGAAAAGAAAAGAAGGAAGAAAAGCTTTGAAAATTTCGGCTAGGGTTAAGCTTGAATTAAGGTATGTTTGAGCTCGATTTTTAATATTTTCTACGTTTTTGTAATCGTTGCTTTGTGCTCTACAAAACCCATGCTTGAAGTTTGTGAATTGATGATGTCTATGAAATGTACCATTGATGAAAGGGTGAGCTTTATGATGAGTGTTGGTGTTAAATGAAAGATATGTGTTTAATGAACATGTGTTGATCTTGAATTTTTGATGAATTTAGTTAATTAGGGCCAAATTGTGAAAATAGCAAATTGAAGGGTTAAGTTGTGAAATAAATGAGATGTATGGGTTTGTATAGACACTAGTAAAATTTGGCTAAGCTTGTGCTAGGTGGAATTTGATGAATTTGATGATTTTGTGAATTAGGGACTAAAGTGTCGAAATGTGTAAATGTGAGGGCTATATTGTAAAATGCCCTAAATATGTGTGTGGACTAAATTGAATGAGTTAGTGATTGAACGGATTGAATTTGGATGTGTATAGACCAAGAGAGAAGAGGTTCGGATCGAGATCGAGGCAAAGATAAAGTACTCGATCAATCAATCGTATAGATAGTCGACGTCCGAGGTAAGTTCAAATACAATACATGTTAATGAGATATGTTTTAGTACTATGAATTGAATAGGTATATGAGTATGAAATTGAGATGCTATGTGCAAGATTTAGTGATGGCACTAAGTGTGCGAAAATGTAAATCGAAACAGAAATGAAAGGCACTGTGTGTGCGATGATATGAAAGCTACGGTTATAGTATTGGCACTGTGTGTGCGTTACCGAGATAAGTCGGTTAAAAGATTAGGCACTAAGTGTGCGATGACAAATATGCTACGAGCATGTATATAGCACTGAGTGTGCGATCAAATTGAATGAAAACTAAAGGATGATCGGCAAATAATATCAAGCATTGATTAGCTTAGATGTTTAATAACTATGTGTGGTTAAGGTACGTATTGAACCTTTGTGGTTGATGAGTATAATCGAGTTATGATTGAGGAAATAAGTATTTTAGCTATGGATGAGAAGGCAAGAATATGAGATAATAGACCTATGTGATTGTTTATTTTATACATTGGTTTAATTTGATATGATAATTGTATTATGTTATGAACTTACTAAGCTTTATAAAGTTTACTGTGTGATTTGTTTCTCTGCATTGCAGTGTCAGTAAAGCTAGCTCGGATCAGGGGATCGTCAGCATCTCGGTCACACTATCGACAAATCTATTTTGGGGTATTTTGGAACAATGTATATAGTTAAATATGGCATGTATAGGCTGGTCATTTGAATCATGTTTGATGTTTGTAAGTAACCATGAGATATGGCTAGATATGTGCTAGTTTAGCTAGAATGAACTTGATATATGTGATGCATCTTTTGGTATGGTTTGTGGGTTGAGAAGTTGACTTATGAATGGTAACTTTGTGTTGGTAAAATGCTAGTATGAGTTAATGAAATTGAGAAGGAATGATGTTTAATATTGAATGTTTTATGCTTGTGATGAGATAAGTTTTGGTATTGAATTTGTTATGGTTGGAATGGGAATTGAATGCATAAGTTGAATGGTCATTTTGATAAGTTTTTGGTTGCCTCATGTGCATGATATGTTTTGGTATGTGTTGCTTGTAGGTTTGATCCTAAGTGGGTGGCATTTTGGCCTTGTAAATGGCCTATAATGTCACACGGTTGAGGCACACGGGCGTGCCTAAGATTGTGGGTAAATTGGCAGAATGTAGCCTAGTATTACACAGCTATGGCGTACGGGCGTGCCTAGTGACCGTTTTAAAATAGTCAGTATATGAACACGAACGGGCACACGGGCGTGCCTAGTGACCGTGTTAAAATAGTCAGTATGTAGACACGAACGGGCACACGGGCGTGCCTAGTGACCGTGTTGAAATAGACAGTATGTAGACACGGATGGACACACGGGGGTGTTTAGTAGCCGTGGAGGGCACACGGCCTCCTCCCACGGGCGTGTCTTCTCTGTATTTTAGAAAAGTTTTAAATCTCGAAGAATTTCTGTATGTGTTTCAATTTAGTCCCTACCCCTCTTTAGCATGTGAATGAGGTTATGTAGACCTCGATAAGGGACACTATGTTTGTAGTTGAATAAGATTGAAGATGATTGACTTTGTGTCGTAAATATTAGATGTTAAATGTTCTGATTGATCGGTAACACCTCTTAACCCTGTTTCGGAGATGGTTTCGGGTTAGGGGTGTTATATTTTATTGGTATTAGAGCTATAGTTTAGTCGATTCTCGGACTAACGTAGTGCGTACGAGTCTAGATATACATGCCATATATGAAATTGCGATAGTGTGATGAATGCTGACAGTTGAAAATGTGTTTTCTTATAGTAATGGATCCCGATCGAGTAGTTGCTGATGACGTAGAGAGTAATGCGCCTGCTCCCGCTCAAGGGACAACGTCGGCCACATCTAAGCTGAATGAAGGTAGTGAGAGAGGAGAGGCTAAGCAAGCCTTCTTCCGTATGATGAGTGAATGGTTTACGGAGTTTGTTCGAACGAATCCGACTACTCCACAACCTTCACCCCCGCAAGTACCTGTTGTGCCTCAAGTTGTAGACCCGAACAAATTGAATAAACCACCTGTAGATAAGATTCAAAAATACGCGGCTGAGGAGTTTAGGGCCACATCTGATGACGATGCTGAGCGAGTCGAGTTTTGGCTTGAGAATACAATCAGAGTATTCGATAAGATGTCGTTGAATCCTGATGAGTGCATTAAGTGTGCGATTTCTTTGTTGAGAGACACACGACTTACAAATGGTGGAAAATGTTGATATCCGTGGTTCGAGAGAGAGAATCACACCGGGATTTCTTTCAAGTGAGTTCGAGAAGAAGTATATCAGTCAATGTTTCGTTGATCAAAAACGTAAAGAGTTTCTAGAATTGAAACACGGCCGGTTGTATGTTACTGAGTACAAGCGAGAATTTATAAGATTGAGTCAATATGCGAGAGAATGTGTCTCGACCGAAGCTACTATGTGCAAACGTTTCATAGAGGGATTGAATGAAGACATCAAGCTATTGGTTGGGATACTCGATATAAATGAATTTGTTGTGTTAGTTGAAAGAGCGTGTAAAGCTGAAGAGCTCAATAAGGAAAAGAAGAAAGCCGATTCAGAAGCTCGTGATGAAAGAAAGAGATCGATGAATAAATTTTCTCAACCTTCTACTAAGAGATACAGAGATGCAAGTAACCGTTCAAATGCTTCATTTGGACCAAGTAGAGATCGTTTGAAACAAAGTACTGGTCCACGAATTCAAGCTCTGAATGAATCAAGTGTTGGCAGTGTTAAGAGTAACAAGCCTGAGTGCAGACAGTGTGGAAGGCGACATGTGGGAGAGTGCTGGGGCAAGTACAACAATAGAGTTTGTTACAAATGTGGATCCCGAGATCATTTTATTCGGGATTGCCCAAAGATGGTCGAAGAAGAAAATGTTCAGAATGAAAGACCGAGTAATGTGACAGCTAGGGGTAGACCACCCAGAAGCACCAAAAATGTGAGTGAAAGTCAGAGATGGACAAATGACATAGCTGTGAGATCAGAAGCGAGAGCACCTACCCGAGCCTATGCTATACGTACACGAGAGGAAGCATCATCTCCAGACGTCATCACCGGTACTTTTACTTTATTTAATATTTATGTCATTGCATTGATATATCCTGGATCAACCCATTCCTATGTGTGTATGAACTTAGTATTGAATAAGACTCTACCTGTTGAGTCTACTGAATTTGTGATTAGAGTATTGAACCCCTTAGGCAAGTGTGTTTTGGTGGATAAGGTGTTCAAGAATTGCCTATTGATGTTTCATGATATATGTTTTCCGGTTAATTTGATGTTGCTTCCCTTTGATGAATTTGACATCATTCTAGGTATGGATTGGCTTACTCTGCATAATGCCATTGTGAACTGTAAAAGAAAGAGTATTGAATTGAGAAGTCAGAACAGTGAGCTAGTTCGAATTGAATCCAATGATATGAAGGGATTACCAGCTGTTGTATCTGCGATGAAAGCTATGAACTATGTGAGAAAAGGTTGTAAAGCTTATTTGGCGTACGTGATTGATACAAAGGTGTCGGAAAAGAAAGTTGAATCTGTGTCTGTGGTTTGTGAGTTTCGGATGTATTTCTGAAGAGTTACCGGGATTACCTCCAATTCGAGAGGTGGAATTTGGTATTGAGTTAGTGCTTGAATCGCTGCTCCTATTTCGATAGCTCCATACTGAGAATAGCCCCACCGAATTGAAAGAGTTGAAATCTCGATTGCTGAGGAATTGGTGATAGAGGTTTTGCACGACCGAAGTTTCTCACCCCGGGAGCTCTGTGTTGTTTGTGAAAAGAAAGATGGAACTATGAGAATGTGTATTGATTATCGACGGTTGAACAAAGTGACGATAAAGAACAAATATCCATTACCTCGTATCGATGATTTGTTCGATCGGTGAAAGGAGCTGATGATTTTCTAAGATAGATTTGAGATCAAGTTACTATCGGTTGAGAGTTAAAGAATGCGATGTCGAAAAAGCGCTTTCGTAACAAGGTATGGACATTACGAATTCTTAGTGATGGCTTTTGGACTAACCAATGCTCCTGCAGTGTTTATGGATCTGATGAATCGGATATTCAGACCGTATTTGGATCGCTTTGTTGTGGTATTTATTGATGATATTTTAATTTATTCACGAGATGAGACGCAGCATGCTGAGCATTTGAGAATTGTACTACAAACTCTGCGTGAGAAACAGTTGTATCAAAGTTTAGTAAATGTGAATTTTAGTTGCATGAGGTTAGTTTTCTGGGACATATTGTATCAGCTGCTGGAATACGAGTTGACCAGTGTAAAATCTCTGCTATTTTAGAATGGAAGCCTCCGAGGAATGTGTCTGAAGTCCGTAGTTTTCTGGGATTAGCGGGATATTATAGACGATTTGTGAAAGGCTTCTCGATGATCGCGACTCCATTGATAAAGTTGTTACGGAAAGATGTTAGATTCGAGTGGTCAGAAAAGTGCCAGCAAAGTTTTGAGCAGTTGAAAGTGTTGTTAACAGAAGCACCAGTTTTGATTCAACCCGAATCAGGTAAAGAATTCATAGTTTACAGTGATGCATCGTTGAATGGATTGGGTATCTTTGATGCAAGAAGGGAAAGTCATTGCTTACGCTTCAAGACAGTTAAAACCGCATGAAAGGAACTACCCAACGCATGATCTTGAATTGGCTACGATTGTGTTCGCATTGAAGATTTAGCGTCACTATCTATTTGGGGAAAAATGTCACAACTATACTGATCATAAGAGTCTAAAGTACTTAATGACTCAGAAAGACTTGAACTTGCGGCAGAGAAAATGGTTAGAGTTATTGAAAGACTATGAACTTGTGATAGATTACCACCCGGGTAAGGCTAATGTTGTAGCTGATGCCTTAAGTCAAAAATCGTTATACGCTTTGAGAGCTATGAGTAATCAGATAAATCTGTGTGATGATAGTGCGGTGGTAGCTGAATTGAAAGTAAAGTTGTTGTTTTTACAACAAATATGTGATGCTCAGAAGATTGATAATGAATTATTGGAAAAAAGAGTTCAATGTGATTCAAATGCTGTATCGGAATTTTGAGTTGATAGTGATGATTGTTTGAGATTCAGAGATCGGATTTGTGTTCCAAGAAATTTAGAGTTGATTCAAATGATTTTGAATGAAGCTCACAATAGTCATTTGACTGTACATCCGGGGAGTACCAAAATGTATAATGATCTGAAACAGTTCTATTGGTGGCATGGTATGAAAAGAGATATTTCCGACTTTGTGTCGAAGTGTTTAGCTTGTCAACAAGTTAAGGCCGAACATCAAGTTCCGTCCGGTTTATTACAACCGATTATGATTCTTGAGTGGAAATGGGAGAGAATTACGATGGACTTTGTTTTGGGGTTGCCGTTATCTCCAAGCAAGAAAGATGCGATCTGGGTGATAGTTGATAGATTGACGAAGTCAGCTCACTTTATTCCAGTGAGAATAGATTATTCACTTGATAGATTGGTTGAATTATATATCGATGAGATCGTGAGATTGCATGGGGTACCTTTATCTATTGTGTCTGACAGAGATTCGAGATTTACCTCGCGATTTTGAAAGAAATTACAGGATGCTTTAGGCACGAAATTGCATTTCAGTACTGCCTTTCATCCACAAACGGATGGTCAATCCGAACGAATCATTCAGATTCTCGAAGACATGCTGAGATGTTGTGTACTAGAATTTGAAAGTGCGTGGGAAAAGCATTAATCATTGATTGAGTTCGCGATAACAACAGCGATTTTCAATCTAGCATTAAAATGGCACCATATGAAGCTCTTTATGGTCAAAAGTGTCGAACCCCATTGTATTGGATCGTGGTGAGTGAGAACAAGATTCACGGAGTTGATCTTATAAAAGAGACCGAGCAGAAAGTGGAAGTGATTCGTGATAGTTTGAAAGCGACCTCGGATCGTCGTAAGTCTTATGCGATTTGAAACGGAAAGATATCAAATTTGAGATCGGTGATAAAGTGTTTTTGAAAGTATCTCCGTGGAAGAAAATACTTCGATTTGGTCGAAAGGGCAAGCTGAGTCTGAGGTTCATCGGACCGTATGAGATTACTGAACGAGTCGGGCAGGTTGCTTATAGATTGAGATTGCCATCTGAGTTAGAAAAGATTCATAACGTGTTTCATGTGTCAATGCTTCGACGGTACAGATCAGATCCGTCCCATGTGATTGCTCCTACTGAGGTTGAGATTCAATCAGACTTGTCGTATAATGAAGAACCGATCCAAATTTTGGCACGAGAGACTAAAGAATTGCGAAACAAAAGAATTTCCTTAGTGAAAGTATTATGGCACAAACATGGAATTGAAGAGGCTACATGGAAGCCTGAGAACGTTATGAGAGAGCAACATCCACAACTATTCACCGATAAGATTTTCAGGGACGAAAATCCCTAAGGGGGGAGAGTTGAAACATCCTAGTTTAGACCCTAGTCGGAACAGTGGTTCGAGACCACAAATCTGAGGTCGTAAAAATATTTTAATGATTTTTCTGTGTGAATAGTATGTGAAATAGCCTGTGTGAAAATTCTGTGTGATAATTTGATTGTTTAAGTGTCGAATTAAGAGAAAGGACTTAATTGTATAAGGTGTAAAAGCTATGTGCTGAATTATTAATACTTAAATGTTGATGGCTTTTTAAGGAAGAGGCCTTATGTTGTTAATGAACCATTTTTAAGATAGTGGGGTGTTAAATGACAAACTAGCCTTAAAATGTATTTGTTTTATATGACTTATAAAAGGGAAAAGTTGGTATTTAATTATTAAGTTAATTTATAATGAAACAAAAGGAAAAAGAGTGCTCATCTTTGTTTATATCAACTGAAAATGAGAAAAGAAAAGAAGGAAGAAAAGCTTTGAAAATTTTGGCTAGGGTTAAGCTTGAATTAAGGTATGTTTGAGCTCAATTTTTAATAATTTCTACGTTTTTGTAATCATTTCTTTGTGCTCTACAAAACCCATGCTTGAAATTTGTGAATTGATGATGTCTATGAAATGTACCATTGATGAAAGGGTGAGCTTTATGATGAGTGTTGGTGTTAACTGAAAGATATGTGTTTAATGAACATGTGTTGTTCTTGAATTTTTGATGAATTTAGTTAATTAGGGCTAAATTGTGAAAATAACAAATTGAAGGGTTAAATTGTGAAATAAATGAGATGTATGGGTTTGTATAGACACTAGTAAAATTCGGCTAAGCTTGTGCTAGGTGGAATTTGATGAATTTGATGATTTTGTGAATTAGGGACTAAAGTGTCAAAATGTGTAAATGTGAGGGCTATTTTGTAAAATGCCCTAAATGTGTGTGTGTGGACTAAATTGAATGAGTTAGTGATTGAACGGATTGAATTTGAATGTGTATAGACCAAGAGAGAAGAGGTTCGGATCGAGATCGAGGCAAAGATAAAGTACTCGATTAATCAATCGTATCGATAGTCGACGCGTCGAGGTAAGTTCGGATACAATACATGTTAATGAGATATGTTTTAGTACTATGAATTGAATAGGTATATGAGTATGAAATTGAGATGCTATGTGCAAGATTTAGTGATGGCACTAAGTGTGCGAAAATGTAAATCGAAACAGAAATGAAAGGCATTGTGTGTGCAATGATATGAAAGCTACGGCTTATAGTATTGGCACTGTGTGTGCGTTACCGAGATAAGTCGGTTAAAAGATTAGGCACTAAGTGTGCGATGACAAATATGCTACGAGCATGTATATAGCACTGAGTGTGCGATCAAATTGAATGAAAACTAAAGGATGATCGGTAAATAATATCGAGCATTGATTAGCTTGGATGTTTAATAACTATGTGTGGTTAAGGTACGTATTGAACCTTTGTGGTTGATGAGTATAATCGAGTTATGATTGAGGAAATAAGTATTTTAGCTATTGATGAGAAGGCAAGAATATGAGATAATAGACCTATGTGATTGTTTATTTTATACATTGGTTTAATTTGATATGATAATTGTATTATGTTATGAACTTACTAAGCTTTATAAAGCTTACTGTGTGATTTGTTTCTCTGCATTGCAGTGTCAGTAAAGCTAGCTCGGATCAGGGGATTGTCAGCATCTCGGTCACACTATCGGCAAATCTATTTTGGGGTATTTTGGAACAATGTATATAGTTAAATATGGCATGTATAAGTTGGTCATTTGAATCATGTTTGATGTTTGTAAGTAGCCATGAGATATGGCTAGATATGTGCTAGTTTAGCTAGAATGAACTTGATATATGTGATGCATCTTTTGGTATGGTTTGTGGGTTGAGGAGTTGACTTATGAATGGTAACTTTGTGTTGGTAAAATGCTAGTATGAGTTAATGAAATTGAGAAGGAATGATGTTTAATATTGAATGTTTTATGCTTGTGATGAGATAAGTTTTGGTATTGAATTTGTTATGGTTGGAATGGGAATTGAATGCATAAGTTGAATGGTCATTTTGATAAGTTTTTGGTTGCCTCATGTGCATGATATGTTTTGGTATGTGTTGCTTGTAGGTTTGATCCTAAGTGGGTGGCATTTTGGCCTTGTAAATGGCCTATAATGTCACACGGTTGAGGCACACGGGCGTGCCTAAGATCGTGGGTAAATTGGCAGAATGTAGCCTAGTATTACACGCCTATGGCAATTGGCGTGCCTAGTGACCGTGTTAAAATAGTCGAGATATATAGACACGGCGGGCACACGGCGTGCCTAGTGACCGTGTTAAAATAGTCAGTATATAGACACGAACGGGCACACGGGCGTGCCTAGTGACCGTGTTGAAATAGACAGTATGTAGACACGGATGGACACACGGGGGTGTTTAGTAGCCGTGGAGGGCATACGGCCTCCTCCCACGGGCGTGTCTCCTCTGTATTTTAGAAAAGTTTTAAATCTCGGAGAATTTCTGTATGTGTTTCAATTTAGTCTCGACCCCTCTTTAGCATGTGAATGAGGTTATGTAGACCTCGATAAGGGACACTATGTTTGTAGTTGAATAAGATTGAAGATGATTGACTTTGTGTCGTAAATATTAGATGTTAAATGTTCTGATTGATCGGTAACACCTCTTAACCCCTCTTCGGAGATGGTCTCGGGTTAGGGGTGTTACACCCGGGGCGTGGTCGTATCAAGTATGTTCTATATTTTAGCATATGCATTGGGGTGGGATAATGATGTGATGGATGAAGTGTTGGCATTTTAATGATATGCCTTATCTAGTGGTTTAAACCACATATTTGTTCTGATTGCTTGACCATACCTATTTGATTTTGGGATTAGCACAATATTTCTGGCAGCTTAACTGCACTATTTTGAAAAGTGACATATGTTCACTATTTTGATGTGTAGGGTTGGATGGGTATTTATTACCTTAAGTAGTGTATAAAGATGAACGGAGATGGTGTGTAGCGGATGGGGGTAAGACTTGTATTTGTATTTGTAATTGATCTGTCTGTCATATTGCATCACATAGTATGTCATGTTGTGTAATTTGTTCGATTTTTGAGTGATCTATTTGTATGGGTTGAGTTACACACTGAGTTTTGTAGGCTCACCCAAATTTTCTGACTTCTTAGGTAATCAACAAACTTAGGATCGGGACGCCTTGCGAGAGATCGAATTGATTTTTCAGTTAATAAAACAATACAATTTATGTTTTAACTTAATTACGAACTTTTGGGACTTTAAATCTATTTTGAACTTTACTTTGCGGTTTGGTTTATGTTAGATGATTTTGGTATTTTATCATTAAATTACAAAAGCTCATGATTTGCCAAATTAGAATCATGATTTTCAAAATTTAATACTCTGAAATTTCCGCTATAAAACAAAGTAATCAATTAAATGATTTTTACGTAAAATGAACAATTTTAAACACAAATTTTCTAATAAACTAGAAAGATATTTGCAAAAAAAAAAAATAACTTTTTAAGATCACCCGATTTTCAAGGGTTACTTTTGAGTTTCTAAACGAGTTTATATAATTTCTCAATATCTGACCATAATGTCTAGGTCGGGTGTAGGATGTTACAAAATGTAACTTCATTGTTTTGTAATATCGATGACTCGTTTGATTACTAGTGTAATAATATAAAGAAAAATCTTATTTAATACATATGTATTATAATAGTTAGACATAAAAAATAATTAGTACAAATTTTAACTTGAAATTAAAAGAATGAGTAAAACTTTTGTGAAAGAAAAGAGAAAGAAACCTTCTATTTTCTAAAAATAAGTCATTTAATTGAAATTAATTTATTGGTACAACATGGACAAATAATACTCCTACCAAGATTGATCAAATTTTATTTATGTGGTTAAGTGGAGTATTTTCAGTTTTCCAAAACCATAAAAAGAAACGGTGTTCTTAATTTTCCAAAAACATAAAAGGAAAATCAACTGCTGGCTATATTTTTCTTCTTCATTTGCGGCTTATGTTTTTCTTTTTAATTTTCGACAATTAATTCTTTTTCTGCAGAGCTGAAAATTTTGAACCATACCATTATAACAACTCATTTTATTCAATTTCAATAACACCCATCCCTTTTCATGTATGACTAATACTGAAAAAAGAACATATGAAATTATTAAATTTTTACTATCATAATAATCATTAAATTTTGTTTTTAATATCATGTGATGGTTAAAAGTGTTCATCACTATAAATATGGCTTGAGTTCAAGTTGTACATCTGCTTACATTTTTATTATGCCTATAATAAACTTTATTATTGTAATTTACTAAACTTTTTTAAATTGTTAAAGTTAACTTTAGCTAATGTAAAGTATTACTTTTATGCCTATAATAGTGTTGTGAAGAATAAAGATTTTAGATTTGTTTGATTTATAGGGATTTTCTTTTATGGGGGAAAGTGTTTTAGATTTAGCTTTAGACTTTTGGTGGATTTTATGATAAAAAGAGTATTTATTTGGTTAAAATATCTTCCATTTTTATTTTTATTTTAAAGAATTTAATTTTTTTATTTTTTAATCCTAAAATTATAAAAATTCGATTTAATCCTTTAAAAATTATAAAAATATAGACTATAAAAAATTAAAATTTTATCTAAAATTATAAAAATTCGATTTAATCCTAAAAAAAGATTATATCTGTTCTAAAAGATTATTCGATTGATTGGTTCCATTTTCAAAAGAAAGGTCAAAAGTTAAATTTAATTCTTTAAAATTATAGTAAATTTCCATATTTTTTCCTCTCTGTCTCAAGATCATTTCCTACTGGAAGCATTTATTTTAAAATTATATATAATCACATAATATATATATATATGAATATTTAATTTTAAATTAAAACAAATCTATCTAATCACAAATAATAAGTCTTTAAATATTCGATCTTTAAAATTAAAATAAATTTAAACACAACTCACAATTCATTGAACTTAGATTCTAAACACACTCTTCCCAAATAATAATAATAATAATAATAATAATAAACAATTCTAAAGACAAGTCCAAGAATTTGGTCCACGTCAAAGGCACCAACTTTTATAAGAGCGCTCTCCATCTCTTATCTAGAATTTGGTCCACATAAAAGGCACCAACTACTCCCAGTTCATTGAACTTAGATTCTAAACACACTCTTCCAAAATAATAATAATAATAATAATAATAAACAATTTTAAAGACAAGTTGAATATTGCATTTTCTAGAATTTGGTCCACATAAAAGGCACCAACTTTTATAAGAGCGCTCTCCATCTCTTATCTATCAAAGTCTCGAAGGCAGAGATAAAAGAAACGGCGGAAACATGCGACTTCCTCGCAACAAAGAGGTAAACCCATTGAATTAAATTCTTTACATATCTTTCTCATAATAATTCTTTTTCTCAGATATGCAGTGGTGAGTGGAGGAAACAAGGGAATTGGATTGGAAATATGTAAGCAGTTGGCTTCCAAAGGAGTCACGGTGGTGTTAACTGCTAGAGATGAGAAAAGGGGGCTTCAAGCTCTTGACAAGCTCAAGGAATCTGGTCTTTCTCATAATCTAGTTTTCCACCAGCTCGATGTCACTAACCCTCTTAGCGTTGCTTCTCTTGCTGCTTTCATCAACACCCAATTCGGGAAACTTGATATCTTAGTATGTAATTTCTCCTCTTTTTTCTTTCCCTTTTTTTTATTCTAAAAATTTCACCTATGATTTAGTCATTTAATTTCAAAAAGTTACAAAATGATCAATGGATTATTTAAAAGTTTTCATTTAAATCACTAGATTGAACTAGTGAGCTCTAAGCAACGATTTGACGATTAGTACGGCGGATCAGTACCCGTCGGTAAGTAAAAAAAAACATACATTAGATTCAAATCAATATGTTAAGTATGACTCCTATTTCAGTCAAATTTGAGAAATAATATTCTAGCTAAACTCTGTTTATTTGTTTCAGTCAAACTCTGATTAGTGTAACTTATTTTATTATTATTTGACCTATGAATTTAGCCTATAAATAGGTTCTTTTACAACCTTAGAAAAAACACTCATTAGAGATTAGAACTCATTAAAGAATTTTGTGTTTATGTCTTGAGGGTTTTTTGTCTTCGGGTTTTCGGGGTTTAGTTTTTATCTCCATCTTTTGTACTCTTTATTCTTTTGCCATTATACTAAAATTATCTTTGCCCGTGATTTTTTATCCTCTTTAGAGGGGTTTTTTCACGCTAAAATTGTGTGTTCAATTTCTCAATTTCTTCTGCTATTTTTACTTTTTCGTTGCTTAATCGGGTCGATCCCAAACACAATCTGACGGTCAATGTAAAAGATTGGAGAAGAAAATTGTTTGAATTTTAGTTTGCAAATTCGTGACATTCAAAGTTGTTTCACCAAAAAAAACTTGAATTGTAGAAGATAAAGGAAAGAAGAGCTTTTGATTGATGTTAGCGATGCAAATAGAGAAGACCATACAACAACGATTTTAAAAGCCCAATAGCTTAAATGAAAACTTTTGAATATTTCAATGATCATTTTGTAACTTTTTGAAATTGAGTGACCAAAATATAAACTTAGTGTCGAAACCATGTTTTTTGAAAAAACAGGGATCGACTTTAAAAAAAAAAAGAAAACGGGAGTCGCTACCAATCCCTTTTTGCTTAGGTGTGATTGGATCACCTTATAAAACGTTTTATTTCAAAACATTGATTTTGGCCTACGAAATTCAAGAAAACGGGTTCGGGAGTTAGTTACGTACGAGGAAGGATTAGCACCCTCGTAACGCCCAAAATTGGTACCGGATTGATTAGTTATTGTCCTAATTTCAAAAATTCGAAAAGATTTGAAAACATGATTTCTTTAAAAACTTGAACAATTTGAGTTGGAACTTGAGATTCCTTTATTCCGAAAGAATATAAACATCACATCCAGCAC
Source organism: Gossypium sturtianum (assembly GCA_025698515.1). Taxonomy (NCBI): domain Eukaryota; kingdom Viridiplantae; phylum Streptophyta; class Magnoliopsida; order Malvales; family Malvaceae; genus Gossypium; species Gossypium sturtianum. Next base: position 48,035,410 of record CM046949.1, on the reverse strand, counting down.
GTTAGGACATGATGTTTTAAAACCTCGTAACCAAAATCATCTCATGATTTACAAAATTTATTAAAAGGATATTTAGTTATTTAGTCAAACAGAAAATCGAAACCCAGCACGTTAGGGCACTATTTCTTGAATTTCTAAACACAAAACATTGCCTTATTTAAGAAGAACTTTTGGATAAAATGTGGTAATTTGAAACACCCCACACCCGGCCCACGAGCCTGAACCGGATCTGGTATGTTCCTTAAGTAAACCGGTTTTCAAGTTCTTTGTTACTTAGTGAAATTTTGGAAAAATATTGTTTTGAGTTGGGCTTAGATTGGGAACCCATTTAATCAATTTCGAAAGTCCAATTTTAATTTAGGTGACAAGATAATTTTAGGGTTTATTTTTAAAGAAATCATTTTTTTTTCTTAAACTTAATTTAGAATAGTTCGTAACATGATAATTAAAAGTAAAGCAAAATAAAGAAATCCACTTGGGCCTTATGGCCTTATTACATCAAATAACCCAAAAATAAATTAAAAGTACTTAGAAAATATAAAGTCCAAATTCCAAATAAAATCTTCAAGTGAAGCATGGCCACCTCAAGGTCTACCGTCCCGATCGATCCTTTGTTCATCACTGAAAAATGTTCCCACAGCAGGGTGAGTCAACAGACTCAATGTGTACATCATACTAACATTCAACAAATCAGGCATACATGTTCATATCAAATTCATATTCATAAAAAGAATGATGCAACCCAAACCCAAGCCTATTTGTCCATCCGCTACACACCACCCGTACCTGCCAATCACACCGTGGGGACTACTAAGTCAACCCTCCATCCGCTACACACCATCGAAGCGATCAGCTGCGATCGGCGTGCACATCGCCCATATAATTTGTGTCATTAGACACCATATTCAAATAATGTAACCGAAGTTACCAAATTCAGATAATGTAACCGAAGTTACCATATTCAGATAATGTAACCGAAGTTACCATATTCAAATTTTGTGACCGTAGTCACCATATTCCGTTGGTGAGACCGAAGTCAACACCTTCTTCCCCTTTCACATAGATCCCGAATGCCCCATGAATTTTATAACATATATAACATACATATTTCTCATTCATGTTACTATTCACATGTTCAAAATATAACATATTCATAATCCTATCAGAAGTAGGAAACGTACCTGAGTACTCTTTCATTTGTGGTACTTGACCACATTCACATTCTTATGCATATTCATATAATTAATAATTGCCATACAATTTATTGAAGATTAGTATGGTACACACTGATTCGCTTATTGGATTCCTTGAAATCCCGAAATCGATCATCGCCTTAGATCTCAAATTAGTGAAATTCTCAAATCCCAAAATCCTTGTATCCTCTGTCGTAAATCCCTATAACTACATGTTAGATCAATTTCTAACATTTATTCACAACAAATAACCCTTAGCCGTATGTTAAATATGACTTACCTTAGATTCTTAAATCCAAATTTCTTTGAATAACTAGGGAACACGCGGCTTATGGTGTACCTTGGGGAAAAGAACTTCTCCTTCCTTGTAGTCGACACTTAGTAAATCCCAGAAAGGTCTCTTGACATGCAATGAGATATTAAGGGTATTAGAATCTTAATTTCGAATGACCTTAAAAGAAATAGAATGAGAATCTAACCTAATCTTACCCTCATGAAGAATTTGATGGAACTCTTGCTTGAACCCTTAGGTGATTCGGCTATGGCTTTGATGTGGATAACAATTTCGGCTCTTGAGGCTTAGTGAGAAATCGACTAGGGCTATTGGTATCTTTGGCTTTTGATTGTGTTTGTAATAGAAGAAGAAAAGAAAAGAGAAAAAGAGAATAATGGCAGAGAAAATTTACAGAGAGAAGAGGAGAAACTTTAGAGAATTTGCAGAGGTTTTCTTGAAAAGAAAAGAATGAATGAAGAATAGCCTTACTCTTCCTTTTATAGCCAAAATTACTAGCTAGAGTCCTTTACTTGGCCACCACTCTTCTATTTTGATAGCTTTATCCCTTGATTTATCACTTTAATAAAACTTAATCCAATAATTATCTCTTATCTCTTAATAAAAATAATACTAATAATAATCCTCTTTTATCTCTTCCTTATCTATCAAAATAAAAGAAATAATATCCACATTTATCTCTTGAAAATAATCTAAAATAAATCCATTATTTATCCCTTATTTATCCACCCTTTATCTCTTAAAAATAAAAGAATAAAAGCTCCTAATTTATAGCCATGTGCCGTCCACCTCACTTCTTCGGAAGCAAAATAAAATTTCTTTTATTTGCTTCCCATGTGACTCGAACTTAGGCCCAACACCTTGCATGTGGCGCCATTTCCAGAGGCCCTAAGTGGCATCTCGGGCCACTTTTCCAAGCCTGTTTGTGTGTCAAATTCCTCATATTATTTTTCTTAAGGCCACCTTGCCTTAGTTTTCTCTTTTAAGCCTTAAAACTTGACATTTCTTTACATTTCCAAGTTTCCAAAAATTTTCGTTTGGCTCTTTAAACTTGACATTTCCTTACATTTCCAAGTTTCAGAAATGTTCACTTTCCTCTTTTAAACTTAACGTTTCCAAAGCATTTCCTTACATTTCCTTACATTTCCATACATTGCCTTACATTTCCATACATTTCCATGCACCTTAGGGTTCCTAGAACTCCTCGAACACATCCAACACACCCATCGAGCCCACTATCTCATGAATTACACACGAACGCATAACCCCTAATCTAGGATGTTACAGTTCTACCCTCCTTAAAAATAATTTCGTCCTCGAAATTACTTATGCTGTTGTACAATCCTTCTCACCGCACTATGCTTTCATTTGCACACTCTGATCTTAATAGAACTATCATACTTTCTAGGCACAATCCCTAAGTTCACGTCCCCTAGAACTTATTTCTAACGTCGCGATTTAATCCGAGTAAAAAGTTTTATGAATTAGTCCTTGTTTCACTTGATTATTCGCGAAGAATTTTTATGGAAAAATTTTAGGAGTGGTTCTTTCGTATCCATACATGCACACAGTCTTCACATTCATACATCCATCAATCAATTATGAACTTTCGTTCATTCGGAGAAATGTTGTAGTTTTCATTGTTGTTGTTTTTCCACTACCAGGTATTTTCGTAATTTTTCCCCTGTGAGGTATTTTCGTAATTTTTCAAACAGAAAGTTCCTCGGTGATTTTGTCAAAAGTATTTTGGAAATTTTAAAGTTCGGGGTAACTTTGGGAAAAAATTTGGAATCATGCGTTTGGAAATTTTTGACCTCGGGGTATTTTGGTAATTTTCCATAAATCGGGGTAAATTGGTAAAATTTAGTAAGTTAGGGATATTCCAAAGTTGTAAAACTTTATGGGTTCCTTTTGAGAGTTTTATTTTCCAAAATGGTGATGTTGCAAAAATCTTGAAAACTAGGGTCATTTTGGTCATTTTGTAAGTTAGGGGCAATTTTGTAATTTTTCAAAATCAAGGTTTTTTTTTAAAACATGGCTTGTTCCCTTTCGGGTTTTAGTCATTATGTTTAGCCTATGACCGAGCCCTCTTTGTTAGGGTGAACCGAAGCTACGCACTGTAGGATTCTGCGAAGAGGAGGTGAGTCACTAGGATTTGCGCTAAGTACTGTGGGCTCTTAGGATCCAATCCTAGACATGCGCACAAGGGTTACCACACCTTAACTCGGCGACTAGTCATAGGTTTGTTTAATTAGGCATTAAGTCTTTTGTAAGTGTTGGGGAAAACTAATCCTAGGGTTCAAGTACTTATCATGATAATCTACGTTCCATTCCATTTCTACCCTTCTACAGATCATTCAATAATTCACACAAGAGATCGAAGTACTTACTTGGTGGACTGCGGGTCGGAGACTTAGGTGCCATGCCAGAAAACCTGCTCATCTTCAAAAATACTTTCATAAAACTCATTTGGGCTCGATTTGAAAGCGTTTTGGGCTTTAGACCACGGTAGAGAGTTTAAAGCGGGCTCGATACCAAATCGAAACACCCCACACCCTACGAGCACTGAGCCGGATCTGACCGTATGTTCCTTAAGTAAACCGGTTTTCAAGTTCTTTGTTACTTAGTGAAATTTTGGAAAAATATTGTTTTGAGTTGGGCTTAGATTGGGAACCCATTTAATCAATTTCGAAAGTCCAATTTTAATTTAGGTGACAAGATAATTTTAGGGTTTATTTTTAAAGAAATCATTTTTTTTCTTAAACTTAATTTAGAATAGTTCGTAACATGATAATTAAAAGTAAAGCAAAATAAAGAAATCCACTTGGGCCTTATGGCCTTATTACATCAAATAACCCAAAATAAATTAAAAGTACTTAGAAAATATAAAGTCCAAATTCCAAATAAAATCTTCAAGTGAAGCATGGCCACCTTAAGGTCTACCGTCGATCGATCCTTTGTTCATCACACGAAAAATGTTCCCTAACGGGTGAGTCAACAGACTCAATGTGTACATCATACTAACATTCAACAAATCAGGCATACATGTTCATATCAAATTCATATTCATAAAAAGAATGATGCAACCCAAACCCAAGCCTATTTGTCCATCCGCTACACACCACCCGCATTCGCCAATCACACCGTGGGGACTACTAAGTCAACCCTCCATCCGCTACACACCATCGAAGCGATCGCTGCGATCGGCGTGCACATCGCCCATATAATTTGTGTCATTAGACACCATATTCAAATAATGTAACCGAAGTTACCAAATTCGAGATAATGTAACCGAAGTTACCATATTCGAGATAATGTAACCGGTTACCATATTCAAATTTTGTGACCGTAGTCACCATATTCCGTTGGTGAGACCGAAGTCAACACCTTCTTCCCCTTTCACATAGATCCCGAATGCCCCATGAATTTTATAACATATATAACATACATATTTCTCATTCATGTTACTATTCACATGTTCAAAATATAACATATTCATAATCCTATCAGAAGTAGGAAACGTACCTGAGTACTCTTTCATTTGTGGTACTTGACCACATTCACATTCTTATGCATATTCATATAATTAATAATTGCCATACAATTTATTGAAGATTAGTATGGGTACACACCTGATTCGCTTATTGGATTCCTTGAAATCCCGAAATCTGATCTACTGCCTTAGATCTCAAATTCCGTGAAATTCTCAAATCCCAAAATCCTTGTATCCCTCTGTCGAAATCCCTATAACTACATGTTAGATCAATTTCTAACATTTATTCACAACAAATAACCCTTAGTAGTATGTTAAATATGACTTACCTTAGATTCTTAAATCCGAAATTCACTTTGAATAACTAGGGAACACGCGACTTATGGTGTACCTTCGGAAAAGAACTTCTCCTTCCTTGTAGTCGACACTTAGTAAATCCCGAAAGGTCTCTTGACAACAGATATTAAGGGTATTAGAATCTTAATTTCGACAGACCTTAAAAGAAATAGAATGAGAATCTAACCTAATCTTACCCTTCATGAAGAATTTGATGGAACTCTTGCTTGAACCCTTAGCGATGATTGGCTATGGCTTTGATGTGGATAACAATTTGGCTCTTGAGGCTTAGTGAGAAATCGACTAGGGCTATTGGTATCTTTGGCTTTTGATTGTGTTTGTAATAGAAGAAGAAAAGAAAAGAGAAAAAGAGAATAATGGCAGAGAAAATTCGGCAGAGAGAAGAGGAGAAACTTTAGAGAATTTGGCAGAGGTTTTCTTGAAAAGAAAAGAATGAATGAAGAATAGCCTTACTCTTCCTTTTATAGCCAAAATTACTAGCTAGAGTCCTTTACTTGGCCACCACTCTTCTATTTTGATAGCTTTATCCCTTGATTTATCACTTTAATAAAACTTAATCCAATAATTATCTCTTATCTCTTAATAAAAATAATACTAATAATAATCCTCTTTTATCTCTTCCTTATCTATCAAAATAAAAGAAATAATATCCACATTTATCTCTTGAAAATAATCTAAAATAAATCCATTATTTATCCCTTATTTATCCACCCTTTATCTCTTAAAAATAAAAGAATAAAAGCTCCTAATTTATAGCCATGTGCCGTCCACCTCACTTCTTACGGAAGCAAAATAAAATTTCTTTTATTTGCTTCCCATGTGACTTCGAACTTAGGCCCAACACCTTGCATGTGGCGCCATTTCCAGAGGCCCTAAGTGGCATCTCTCCAGCCACTTTTCCAAGCCTGTTTGTGTGTCAAATTCCTCATATTATTTTTCTTAAGGCCACCTTGCCTTAGTTTTCTCTTTTTAAGCCTTAAAACTTGACATTTCTTTACATTTCCAAGTTTCCAAAAATTTTCGTTTGGCTCTTTAAACTTGACATTTCCTTACATTTCCAAGTTTCCAGAAATGTTCACTTTCCTCTTTTAAACTTAACGTTTCCAAAGCATTTCCTTACATTTCCTTACATTTCCATACATTGCCTTACATTTCCATACATTTCCATGCACCTTAGGGTTCCTAGAACTCCTCAGAACACATCCAACACACCCACTGAGCCCACTATCTCATGAATTACACACGAACGCATAACCCCTAATCTAGGATGTTACATAATTAAAGGAGATAGATATTTTTAAACAAATATTTAAAAAAAGTAACATTAAGTTATTACAAAAAAGTGCAATTTACTAAAGTTACAGATTATATTAACAATTAGCACTTAACATAAACAATTAAGTAAAAGAATGACAAGCAATAATAATAATGTTAAGGTAAACAAAGATAATGGATTCAATTTTTATTTTTATTTTAAATGAACAATCAAAATAAAAAATATAGAGTAGATAATAGCAATTTTAAAAGAATCTATGAAAAAATTAAGGAAAAAAATTATTCACAAGATTAAATTCAAATAAAAAAATAATAATATAAGGTAAATAATATACTCAAAACAATTAATGAATATTATAACAATTTTTAGAAAAATGAAATAATAAATAAAAAAAATAAAAAAGATATGGAAAAATCTAAAATATTTAATATATACATAATAAAATAAATATATATATTTTAAATAAATAATATAAAAACTTTGAATAAAAATGTATAAGGGATAACTTATAATAAGTATATAATATACCATTTAAAAATAGATAATATACATATTTTAAATAAACAATATATGGAAAATTTTACCTTAATAATAAAACAATTTAGATGATGTACAACATACAAATTTTCAAATAATACATAATATGATTAAAGTTAAATAATATATTGTAACACCCTGGTTTAGGGGCTGTGCATATGGGGTATAAATCAAGTGTTAGTAGGTTTTTGGGAGTGCTTGGTTGAGTTTTAGAGGCTCTAAGAATGTTGGGATGAGAAGGGAAGGCTTTGGAAAATTTAGATTTTTAGGGTAAAAAGGAATTGGGCCTAGGAGAATTGAGCCCAATGGGCCTTAGGCGTAGTAGCGTTTAAATTTTTGGAGAACAAGAGACCGGCTTAAATGCAAGTTGGACCTATTGGATAAGTGATTTTGGAAGGTTAGAAGGCTTCTATGAAGTCCGGGATCAAATATTAGCTTTGGGGAAATTTTGGTTTTAGGTGAAAAAAAAAACCTGGAAGTTGGCGGGTAGGCCTTAAGAATAAAATGTGGGAAAAATGACACAAGTGGAGTGTGTGGTGTAGTGGCAAAGTGACGCCACATAAGAGACAAGGGGGTGACGCCACAAGGGAAGGAAGGAGGTCCAAGGTTCAAGTCTTGGCTTTTGCATTTTGTTTTCTTTTTACTTGGACCTCAGAATTTGGCTATAGTTTATATTTAGTTGCGCATGGTTTAAGACACAAGAGGAGCTTGTGGCCAAGTGGCTAGCAGCGTGGAGTATGTTGCAAGGGAGCACAGGTTCGAATCTCATGAGAAGCAAGGAGTATTTATTTTATGGATTGGGCGGCAAGAGTTTGAGTTGAATTTAAACTCTCTTGACGAAGGGATCCCACATCGGAAAGACACAAAGAATGAAGGTGAAGAGCTAGCTATATAAGGAGCATCCTAGGAGGAGAGAAAACACATCTTGGAGGCGTTTGGGCACAAGAGTGATCGGGAGCTGGATTAGCCCCCGAGTCCTATCGGTGTGTAACTCTCTCTCTACTCTAGTTGTAGAGCGGCAAATGCCGAAATGCCGGTCACACGGCATTAGTAGCCACACGAGCGTGCGAGCGCACGTGTGGGGCTTCGACGCGATAGTTGAGGCCATCAGTAGTATTCTCGTGGGTTGGGGCTGCTTGGGCCTCGATGGGCCGAAGTGGGCCCAATGGGCCCGTGGGCCCATATGAGTAAATTGCATGATTGGTTAGTATATGTTGAACTAGACTAGGTGGAAGTTACATACGTGGCTAGATTCGTGTTAGGTGGGCCACACGAGCGTGTGGGCCCGGATGGGCCGAAATTGGGCTTTAGGCCCAATAGTCCATTTCAACCGGAAGTGGTAGCTGAGTCGCTAGTGGCGACATTAGGCCTTCAGAAAGGCCATTGCGGTGTGAATTTACTTAAAATACCCTTAGTAGGTAAAATTACGATTATACCCTTAAAGGTTGATTAGCATGATTATGTTGTTTAGTTTTGGCGAATGGCCTAAGTGTTCATTGTTTTTATGCCAAGGCCGATTGTAGGGGAGAAGAGCACATCATTTGGGAACCTTTTGTAAGTCCGTTAGTCTGCGGTGCGAGAAGGTAATAAGCGTTTGGTTTTGGTATCATTTAGGTGCGTAATCATCGCACTATTTACGTGGTTTGGTTTGCTAACATGTTTATATGTGTATTATGTGTAATAGCCGTTTATAATGGCATAAGTGATGAATAATGGTGATGGTAAGTTAATCTTGATATACATTTATATATGTACAATGTGGTAGTGATAAGTGATAAATACTCATTCTATATGATATTCTTGCATGATTTATTGACACATGGGCATGGGATTGGATTGAAGAAGGAAGAAGTGTACACGGGATGTACGTGGTCTAATGATAGCTCAGCTACATTAGCGCTTGAGGGTTAGCTTTGTGCTACCTCAAGGGAGGTGTTGGCTAGGTGCCCATCTCGGCGGTTGATTGCTATGTGCATCACGTGAGACGGACACGATATTTGGATCACTTTGGTTGATCGGTGGCTCGACACCACGGCCTCGGCGGCGAGAATGCCGAGGTAAGATTTATGGATCACGATGTGATCGGTGGCTCACCACGGCCTTGTGCAGGCAGTCCGCGAGGTAACATATGTGGGATCACTCGGTTGTGATCGGTGGATTAGCCACGGCCTTAGGCGTGGAGTCCGCTAAGGTTGGTGTCACGGTTGGATAGTAGGTTGGGTGAGATGCATTCTTGCATGATTTGTTTCGATGGTTGTGTGGGTATGGGCCAAGCCCATACGGATGGAAATATGTGTTGTGGTTATGCACTTCGAGTCGGTGGACTCACTCTTTTCATTAACCATTTCGGTAGTGCATAATTTGGGACAGGGATCGGAGAGGACAAGGTGGCCCATGCCGAGGATGATGTTCAATTATTCCATGCTTGATTTTGATATAAGTACTTTATTTGAATTGTTGGGTTGTAATAAAGGCCATTTTATGTTTTTGGTATTACTTTAACTATGGTTTATTCAAATTAAATTGCTACGTGAAAATGATTTATGGTTTGCAACCTATTTATTCAAATTGGATATTATAAACTAAAGTTTTAAAAATGAATGAGTTTTATAGCAAAGTTTTATTCCAAAGATATGTTTTTCCAAAATTAAGCAAACTACGATGTTTTATTTTAAGATTTTCAACCGTCTTTTCCCAGTGACATAACCAGATTGATTCGTAGTGAATGGGCCGGGTTTGGGGATGTTCTGATTTAATATCGAGAGCGGTTCAAAACTCGGCTTTGAGGGTTTTGGGCCCAAAAACATTTTCAAAGTGGGCTTTTCAAAAATATGGGTTTTTATGAAAAGTTTTTTGAGTTAGGTGGCATGGCACTGTACCTCGAGGCCGAAGTCCACCAAGTAAGTACCCTTACTATTGCTTGTGAGTTATTGATGTGATCGGATGATTGCAATAGTGGATTACTTTAGAAGCTGAAACTTTGATTGCTCGAAAGAACGACTTCCGTAAACTTGTTCATAAAATTTACTCGTGGATTAAGCGGTGGAACAAAATTTCTAATGCATAAAACTTTTAATCAGATTAAATCGCGACGCTAGATATGAGTTCTAGGGGCGTGGTCGTACTTCTCGTGGACGTGGTAGAGGCGATTTTGGTGATTGTTTGTTTTGTTGCTCGTAAAGTATGTTAGCTCTTGGAGATCGAGTGCGCAATGATAGCGTAGTGGAGAGAATTGGGTATTAGTTTAGACAAGTAATTTCGAGGACGAAATTATTTTAAGGAGGGTAGAATTGTAACACCCTGGTTTAGGGGTGTGCATATGGGGTATAAATCAAGTGTTAGTAGGTTTTGGGAGTGCTTGGTTGAGTTTTAGAGGCTCTAAGAATGTTGGGATGAGAAGGGAAGGCTTTGGAAAATTTAGATTTTTAGGGTAAAAGGAATTGGGCCTAGGAGAATTGAGCCCAATGGGCCTTAGGCGTAGTAGCGTTTAAATTTTTGGAGAACAAGAGACCGGCTTAAATGCAAGTTGGACCTATTGGATAAGTGATTTTGGAAGGTTAGAAGGCTTCTATGAAGTCCCGGGATCAAATATTAGCTTTGGGGAAATTTTGGTTTTAGGTGAAAAAAACCTGGAAGTTGGCGAGGTAGGCCTTAAGAATAAAATGTGGGGAAAAATGACACAAGTGGAGTGTGTGGTGTAGTGGCAAAGTGACGCCACATAAGAGACAAGGGGGTGACATACACAAGGGAAGGAAGGAGGTCCAAGGTTCAAGTCTTGGCTTTTGCATTTTGTTTTCTTTTTACTTGGACCTCGAGAATTTGGCTATAGTTTATATTTAGTTGCGCATGGTTTAAGACACAAGAGGAGCTTGTGGCCAAGTGGCTAGCAGCGTGGAGTATGTTGCAAAGGAGCACAGGTTCGAATCTCATGAGAAGCGAGGAGTATTTATTTTATGGATTGGACGGCAAGAGTTTTGATTGAATTTAAACTCTCTTCGTGAAGGGATCCCACATCGGAAAGACACAAAGAATGAAGGTGAAGAGCTAGCTATATAAGGAGCATCCTAGGAGGAGAGAAAACACATCTTGGGCGTTTGGGCACAAGAGTGATCGGAGCGCGGATTAGCCCCAGAGTCCTATCGGTGTGTAACTCTCTACTCTAGTTGTAGAGCGGCAAATGCCGAAATGCCGGTCACACGGCATTAGTAGTTACACGAGCGTGCGAAGCGCGCGTGTGGGGCTTCGGCAGCGATAGTTGAGGCCATCGAGTAGTATTCGTGGGTTGAAATTTGCTTGGGCCTCGATGGGCCGAAGTGGGCCCAATGGGCCCGTGGGCCCATATGAGTAAATTGCATGATTGGTTAGTATATGTTGAACTAGACTAGGTGGAAGTTACATACGTGGCTAGATTCGTGTTAGGTGGGCCACACGAGCGTGTGGGCCGGATGGGCGAAATTGGGCTTTAGGCCCAATAGTCCATTTCAACCGGAAGTGGTAGGTGAGTCGCTAGTGGCGACATTAGGCCTTCGAAAGGCCATTGCGGTGTGAATTTACGAAAATACCCTTAGTAGGTAAAATTACGATTATACCCTTAAAGGTTGATTAGCATGATTATGTTGTTTAGTTTTGGCCGAATGGCCTAAGTGTTCATTGTTTTTATGCCAAGGCCGATTGTAGGGGAGAAGAGCACGTCATTGGGAACCTTTTGTAAGTCCGTTAGTCTGCGGAGTGCGAGAAGCGAAGATAGCGTTTGGGTTTTGGTATCATTTAGGTGCGTAATCATCGCACTATTTACGTGGTTTGGTTTGCTAACATGTTTATATGTGTATTATGTGTAATAGCCGTTTATAATGGCATAAGTGATGAATAAGCTGGTGATGGTAAGTTAATCTTGATATACATTTATATATGTACAATGTGGTAGTGATAAGTGATAAATACTCATTCTATATGATATTCTTGCATGATTTATTGACACATGGGCATGGGATTGGATTGAAGAAGGAAGAAGTGTACACAGGATGTACGTGGTCTAATGATAGCTCAGGCTACATTAGCGCTTGAGGGTTAGCTTTGTGCTACCTCAAGGAGGTGTTGGCTAGGTGCCCATCTCGGCGGTTGATTGCTATGTGCATCACCAGTAGACAGATTACGATATTTGGATCACTTTGGTTGATCGGTGGCTCACCACGCCTCCTCGAGCGGCGAGAATGCCGAGGTAAGATTTATGGATCACGATGTGATCGGTGGCTCGACCACGGCCTTGTGCGGCAGTGTCCGCCGAGGTAACATATGTGGGATCACTCGGTTGTGATCGGTGGATTAGCCACGGCCTTAGCGTGGAGTCCGCTAAGGTTGGTGTCACGGTTGGATAGTAGGTTGAAATTTGAGATGCATTCTTGCATGATTTGTTTCGATGGTGTGTGTGGTATGGGCCAAGCCCATACGGATGGAAATATGTGTTGTGGTTATGCTTCGAGTCGGTGGACTCACTCTTTTCATTAACCATTTCGGGTAGTGCATAAAGTTGGACCAGGGATCGGAGAGGACAAGGTGGCCCATGCCGAGGATGATGTTCAATTATTCCATGCTTGATTTTGATATAAGTACTTTATTTGAATTGTTGGGTTGTAATAAAGGCCATTTTATGTTTTTGGTATTACTTTAACTATGGTTTATTCAAATTAAATTGCTACGTGAAAATGATTTATGGTTTGCAACCTATTTATTCAAATTGGATATTATAAACTAAAGTTTTAAAAATGAATGAGTTTTATAGCAAAGTTTTATTCCAAAGATATGTTTTCCAAAATTAAGCAAACTACGATGTTTTATTTTAAGATTTTCAACCGTCTTTTCCCAGTGACATAACCAGATTCGGTCGTAGTGAATGGGCCGGGTTTGGGGATGTTACATATATAATATATAACAAATAAAAATAATAATATATATGATAAAACAATTTAACGTAAATAGGGAAAAGCAAAAAAGAAAAACAAGTTTAAAATAATTAAAATAAATGAATAAATAATGATTAAGCAATTAAATGGATAAATAAAAAAAGTTAAAAAAACGCATAAGTCAATCTAACTCCCGCAATATGTGGACTCAACGAAATTCCTCCACCAAAATCTAACTCGAATGGAAGCAACTCAAAAAGAAACGGAGATGAGCGAAGAACAAAATAGGAACAAGCCACAGAAAATAAGAACGTAAAAGAGAGAGAAATTTGAGTGAATGCACTCAAGAATTTTTTATTACTCAAAATTCAAGTCCTTTACAATGAAGGAGAGGTCTCTATTTATAGTTGAGCCTCCCAAATCCAAGTGCAGATCAATTACATCAACGGCTAAGATTAAAAGGTATCTACAAATTAAATCTCTAAGATTACAAAATCATATCTTCTAAGATTGCATACCATATCTTCTAGGATTGCATATTATATTTAAGATTTACATATCATATCTAAGATTGCATATCATATCTTTTAGGATTGCATATCATATCTAAGATTGCATATCCTTAAAGATTGTGTTTCCATATACGTCCAGCCTGTAGATGGACCTTCAATCTTTTCAAGTAATGGACCATTCCGATCGGGCCAAATGATATATTTTGGACTGAACTTAGACTTTGTTTTATTATTTTGGGTTTATTATTTTTTGTATGGGCCCGGGCTAAATTGGCCTATTACACTTAGTAATAGTTTAATGACGTTGGATGGAATTTACCCAAAAAATAGGGTTAAATTAACATAAAATGATGGTAATGATAATGATGAAAAGTGTTGTAGGTCAATAATGCAGCAGTTGTTGGAGCCAATGTTAACTATGAGATATTAACTACCGCCGTTGAAAAATCGGGTGATTGGGTAAGTCTTAGGATTCCATCCTTGTTTTGAGTTGTTTTATGGAATTTAAAAGAATCTACGTAGATTCTTACAACAAAGTATACTTTGTGGAAGCAGCCACTAGGGGAGGAAGTGTGGAATGAGATTATTACAAGTGAAACTTATGATATGGTCCAAGATTGCCTAAAAACCAATTACTATGGTATGAAAGCAATGGTTAAAGCGCTACTTCCTCTCCTCAACTTGTCTGATTCCGCCAGGATTGTCATTGTTTCCTCTAATCTTGGTGTACTGAAGGTAAACTTTTACTACACAACCTTCCACATACCATGTTACTGAACTTTCTACTACAATTGTTCATAGATTAGGAGCGCCGGTCTGGTTTGTATCAGGTTCGAACAAGGATATTCATATCTCAAATCGAATTTAAATTAAAAAATAAAAATATTTTCAAATTTAAAATTTCTTTTGATTTTAAAAAATATTTTCTATTTTCATTTTTTTAAAAATAGCTTTATTTTTTTTAACTTTTGAAATTTGAAAAATGTGTTTGATAAATAAATAAAATTTATTTTCAATAATAAAATATAAAAACATGTTTAGTAAACTATTTTCTCATAATGAAAACATAAAATAAAATAAAATATTCGAACTAAGGTATGAGATTTTACTTTTAAAAATTATTGAAATGATAATAATATTTTTGCTTAAATAGGTTAGAATTAAGGTTGATTTATTGATTAAATTTAAAGTTAATTTTTGTTTTGTTTTAATTTTTTTCAATTCTACAAAATATTTTTCAATGAAAACAATGCAAATAACTTTTTATTATTTTCAAAAAAAAAAACTAAAACAGCCTCTGATTCTTAAATCTAATCCTATCAGGAATTATAATATTATAATTTAAATAATTAGTTTATCAAAATATTAAATAAGAATTTTTATAAATAATAATCAATGAAAATACAACTTAATTAATGTTTATGATTTATAAAATTGTATATTCAAATTTTATTAATTTTAACAAGGATTAATATAATTTAGATTCTATTTTTAAATATATATAATTTTAAATAGAATAATGAAATAAAAATATATAAAAACAAGATACTTCTGTTAATTTAAAAAAATTAAAGAAATCATTAATTTGGAGTTGAAACAGAGATGATATTTTTGCATTTTGAATTCAGATAATGACGTGTAAATGGGCGAAAGAATTGCTAAGCGATGTGGAAAAGCTGAGCGAGGAGAGAGTGGAATTAGTGCTGAACAAGTATCTTGAAGATTTTCGAGACGGAGCGTTGAAAACCAATGGGTGGCCAACTTATGTTGGACCATCTACTTATATTGTCTCCAAAGCAGCTATGAATGCCTACACTAGGATACTGGCCAAGACTTACCCCACTTTTTGCATCAATTGCGTGCACCCTGGCTTTGTCAAAACCGATATTACCGGTGGCACCGGATTTTCCACCCCTGGTCAAGGGTCAGAGAATGTAGTGAGAGTAGGGTTGCTACCTACTGGTGCCTCTTCCGGTCTTTTCTATAATTTCCAACAAGTTTCAAGTTTTTAAACAAAATAATACATTACAACATAGTGAATTATCCGAAAATTACAGCCAAATGTTATTGTTTTTCATGGCTTATCTTATAATAAACTTCTTGTTGGTGTATTTTGGAAGACTTAATTAAATATTAGTGTACTTTTATTTTTCCAGCTCTATTATTTTATGTTTTGTTGGAGGAGAATAGAACGAAGAATTTATTAATAGAGTAAGCAATATGCGAATTAAATAAAGAAAATGTAAGTGATTTTTGTTAATACAGATGTGTGATTTTTTGAACTGGTAGGATTATCGGTCCAGACAATAATGTTAAATTGTTTTTTGAATTGAACCATTTAAAACTGTTATTAAATTAGAAATCAAAATCATTTGAACTGATTGAATCGAGTTTTAGTAATTTTTTGAATTTTTATTTTATTTTCATATATTTTTTTAATCCAACCCAAACACCCAACCAGTGAAATTTTTGTTGGTTTGTCGAGATGCAACCAAGGCCCACTAAACTCAAACATGCCAACCAAACAGACTTTGATTGTACCACGGCTGCCGTTCTAATTCTTGTTCCAACATGCTAGGAGACAGCGAAGCAGCCAAAGTTTCCAGCATTTGATTTCGAAGAAGTAAACACAGGAAAAAAGAAATATGTGTAACAAAAATATTAGTATCTCCTTGTCAACTTCGAATCAAACGGCTGAATCAATAAGTACAAGGAACATAAAGTTGCCCATTTTTTTTCTTTTTGGTGTCAAACAAGTTCCAATGGCGGAGTAATTGAAGACATTAACCAACAGATCATCAGACAAAAACCTCCAATAAACCAACTAGCTAGCTGTGCTCTTTCTTCTGCTCTCTTCTCATGGCGGAGTCCCTCCAAAGGTTTCTGTTTCTTTGATGGCGGTTTTGCATTTGTTATACCTTTAACCCTAAAGCTTTAACATTTGTTGACTTCTTCTTCGATCAGGTATGCTGTTGTCACCGGGGCGAACAAGGGGATTGGACTGGCCATATGTAAGTTGTTGGCCTCTAAAGGGGTCATGGTGGTCTTAACTGCTAGAGACGAGAAAAGGGGTCTCGAGGCTCTTGAAAAGCTGAAAGAATCCGGTCTATCTGATCATCTAGTTTTTCACCGGCTCGATGTCGCCGACCCTGCTACCATCACTTGTCTGGCAGACTTTGTCAAAAACAGATTTGGGAAGCTTGATATCCTGGTATGAGTTACTATAGTCAATTACCTGCTCAACTTTTTCACCATGTGTGTAGCTATATAAGTATATTTCTGCAGGTGAATAACGCTGGTATAGGCGGAAGCACAATGAACCATGAGGCTTTAAAAGCTGCAAAAGTTTCCGGCACTGAGGTAAATTTATAAGCCATTAGGAAGTAGTTTTCTCTTTTTAACAGTTTGTAAAAGCTTAAAAGTTTTTATTTTTGGCCTGAACCAAGTTTGAAAATCGTGTCACATACATGAGGACTCAAATACGCAAGGGGTTTTACTTGTAGGTTTGGGGTTGTGTTATTGTTATGTAATCCAAGGCCCCTTACAAAAGTTTGTCATACAAATGCAGGCAGATCTGGAAGCAGTTTGGAGTAAAGTCCTGACTGAAACGTACGAGCTAGCAGAAGAATGTTTGAAAATAAACTACTATGGTGCTAAAACTACGGCCGAAGCACTCATTCCTTTACTCCAGTTATCTGATTCTCCGAGGATTGTCAATATTTCCTCTAGCATGGGCAAGCTACAGGTAAATACATTGATCTGTTTTAGACCAGCTTGAGAATAAGAACCGAGTTAAACTGGAACCTGGATTAACTAAACCATATTTTCTCAAATTTATCGCAGTACATACAGAGCGAACAGCGCAAAGAAGCATTAAGGGATGCTGATACAGGAGAGAAAATCGAGGAGTTAATCACCGAGTTTCTAAAGGATTTCAAGGAGGGTTCATTAGAAAGCAAGGGTTGGCCAACCTTTCTCTCTGCCTATACAATCTCAAAAGTAGCTATGAATGCCTATACAAGGATTTTGGCCAAGAAGCATCCAAATTTCTGCATCAACTGTGTTTGCCCTGGTTTTGTCAAAACCGATATAAATAACAATACCGGTCATTCAACCCCCGAAGAAGGTGCAGCGATTCCAGTCAAGTTAGCACTTTGGCCGAACGGTGGTGCCCCTTCCGGCCTCTTTTTCGTTCAGGGTGAACCTGTACCATTTGAATGAAACTAAAAAAATAAAAAATAAAATCCCATCAAAGTGGCCGGGAACTTGGTTCACAATTCTCTCTTCATCATCGATTACAATAACAATGTTACAACATGGTCCCACGGATAGGGTATAATGTTTCCCGTGGGAAAGTTCTACAATATTTTATGAGATGCTATAATTGTGAGTTTCTTTGTTCATTTCTGATTTGGAAAGCTAAAAGATTAGGTGAAACATGAGCATACGTCAATGTCTCAAGCAAAAGGACAAGAAACAAAATGTTGATGCCTCCATTTTTTGTATGCAAAAAAGGGCCTGCTTTCATAAACAAGAGAGGAACAAGCTGGCTGATTAAACACCATTGAGTGGGACAAACCTGATAAATATTCTGGAGCTGTTGATAAATTTTGATCCATTAATTATTGAAATAATATTATCAAAGAGCATCATCACCGAACTCCTCATTTTTTTAAATACATGTGTTTGACTACTCTGCTCCATTATACATGGATAGGGAAAATTACACTAAGGACACTAAATTATTAGTAAGTTTATATTTTGATCATTCAACTTAAAAAAAATACAAAATAATCACTAAATTATTTGAAAGTTTCCATTTAAGTCCTCAAACTATTCAAAAGTTTTTATTTAAGTCACTGGGTTATTAAGTTTCCTTTTTTTTTTAAGTTCGACTAGCAAGCTCCAAAGATGATTCAACAATTGGTATCATCAGTGAGTAGAACTATATACCTTAGATCTAAATTGATTTGACGGTCAGTGTCAGTGATTGAGAAAAAAATTGTTTGGATATTAATTTATATATTTGTGACGATCAAAGCTATTTCATGTAAAAAAAATTGGATTGTACAAGAAAAGTGAAAGGAGAGCTTTCGATAGGTGCAAGTGGTGCGAATAAAGAAGGCTATACAATAACGATTTTAACAGCCCAATTACTTAAATGAAAACTTTTGTTGAGTTTAATGATCATTTTGTAACTTTTTGAAGTTGAGTAACCAAAATGTAAATTTACTAATAATTTAATAACCTTAAATGTAGTTTACCCATATAACATTAACATATCCGTATGGAATATACACGTGTATCCGACTGTTAGACACAAATACTAGTAACATAGACTCTCATGTATGGAGAAAATGAAAGAGAATTCTGAAAAGACATCTCAACTCCACACATTAAAGTAGTTTTAATTTGACAATGAAAGCCATGTTTATTAAGGAGTTTCATTCTTCAGTTCATCAGTGCAATAATTGGCATAAAAAATAGTGTTATAGTTTCCATTTGTTTCACTCTCGCTACTCAACTCCATCTGGACCATCTCAACATGACAGGCACCATGCAAAGGTAGCAATTTCTTTATCGAGGATTTATATTTGCCATAATAACACTCTAACATGACATCAACTACTTTTGTCAGGTATGCAGTTGTCACTGGAGCAAACAAGGGTATTGGACTTGAAATTTGCAAGCAGTTAGCCCGAAATGGGACCATAGTGATATTAACTGCTAGAGATGAGAAAAGAGGTGTTGAGGCTCTTCAAAGTCTGAAACACTCCGGTTTATCGGATCGTCTCGCTTTTCACCAGCTTGATGTGACAAAACCCAAAAGCATCGCTTCTTTGGCAGATGTTGTAAAGGAACAATTTGGGAAGTTAGATATCTTGGTATCAATTATCAAAACATATATACCATATTAATAAAACCCTATGAAAAAAAAAGAGAGATGTTCTTAAAAACATTGATCTTGTGCAGGTTAACAATGCAGGGATATCAGGTGTAACCTTTTCAATGGCTTCAGGTACTGAGGTAAGTCATCAAAGTTTTTGGGGACATAAAGTATAGCCTGATAGCCTGAGATTTTTTGTTACACATACAGGAATATTCGAGTAACATATGGAGTAAAGCGACTGAAACTTACGAGTTAGCTGAAGAATGCCTGAAAACAAACTACTATGGCGCTAAAAGAACTACAGAAGCACTTATTCCATTGCTGCAAATATCTGAATCACCAAGGATTGTAAATATTTCCTCATCTATAGTCATGTTAAAGGTAGATATATGAAATATATGGTACCCTAAAAACCTTGACAATAAACTTCAAAAAGGAACTGATCGACTCAACTTCTTGTAACAGGATATGGTCGGTGAACAGCTCAAAGGAGTATTAACAGGCTTTACAACAGAGGAGAAACTGAGTGACTTGATAAGTGAGTATCTAAAAGATTTTAAGCAAGGTTTACTCGAAAGTAAAGGATGGCCAACTTGCCTCTCTGCATATACTGTGTCAAAAGTAGCTATGAATGCCTACACAAGGATTGTGGCAAACAAATACCCAGATTTCTGCATCAACTGTGTTTGCCCTGGCTTTGTTAAAACAGATATAAACCTCAACACGGGTAAGTTAACTGTTGAAGAAGGTGCTGCAACTCCAGTTAAGTTAGCAGTGTTGCCTAAAGGTGGCCCTTCTGGTCTGTTTTTCGTAAGGGGTGAACCCGCATCTCCGGAACCTTGATGATCGATACATCGGACGATGATAATGCAGTCTCATCATAGATGCAATATATGTAGCTTTCATAATCCAGTCTTCAGTTCAGGTGCAAGTGTAATTTTCTCTGAAAAAAATTGCTGTGTACATTCCTACTCTTATGTGGGCAATTTCGCTACTTCCCTACGTTACATCAGAGAGTTGGATAAGATCAAGTAGTGGTATTTTGTAAACTTCGAATATCAAAAGTGTTAGGACTTTAAATCGTCTAATTATGGATTTTAAAATTGATGAGTAGGAATCTTATATTAATTTATTAAATTTGATTCTTATGAAAAAGTTAGGTCAATTATTAGTAAATAAACATAATTTTTACGGATTTGTTAGCATATGAACACTTGATTTTTAGGTTAATAATTTAATAAATTAAATTAAAACTATATCATCAATTTTTTGGGATTCAGTGCATTTTTTTTTTTTTTTTTTGCAATTCGATTTCTTTAAGTTGAATTTCTTCCATAATTCTTCTTTGTCATGTTGCAGCACATAGGAAAAGTTCTAATGAAGAGAGTAAAAGCATGAGAGGGTTGGAAGAAAGAAGTGTTTCTATCAGATAACCGAATATCTAATTAAGTTTGTATATTATTTAATTTTAAATTGAGTTAAAAAAAATTGGATTTCTATTTAATTTTTGTAAAAATTTAATTAGAAAAAATTGTGTGACATGATTTTATTTTATTGGTGCAACTTTAATTTTTAATTTTTAGGATGATTGTAATATAAGTTACTAGATTTCTTAGCCGTGTGAGTAGAAACTCAGAAGGGATGGTTTTGTGTTCGAGAATGATCATCAACTCTCACATACCTTCTCCTTTTGCGGCTGAAGCACTTGCATGTCTCCAGGCGGTGCAAATGGGCCTGGATCTGGGGATCAGGAGCGTGGTGATTGAAGGTGATACCCTTTCGATCATAAAAAACTGCATGCAGACCATGAAGACATATCTATTATTAGTGCCTATATAAAAGATTCAAAGTCGTTGAGTGAGGCTTATGACAGGTGTATTTTTGAACATGCATCGAGGAAAGAAAATGGTTTGGTACATCTTCTTGCTGCAGAGAGGCTTAGAAGAGGGGAGAACACTTATCTGATAGTAGGAGTCCCCTTGTTCGCTGTTGCAGAAGTGGAGAAAGATAAACAATGGCAAGAATCGTCGGACTAACGGTGGAGGGGATGTTGCTTCAAGTTTGATCGTCTCTGATTTTATATTTTCTATGGAAGAGGCGATTCGTTTTTTATGAATGGGTTTTTGATTTCTGCCATGTTTGATACCTAGTCACGAGGGGTGCAGCTCATTCATTTCGTTGGATGCTATTGGCTAGCAAGGGAAACGATTTATTCCCTAGGAGCCGTCAGATTTGTTTTTCTTTATTGTTAGTTTTAATGCTTGTTCCTGCAACAGTTTAATAAATGCAATCCAACTATTTCCCGTAATAAAATAAAATTAGTTATAATGCTATGGAAATCTATCAAAATTTGAATTTAATAATAAATTTGTTAATAAGTAAATTTAAATAATATAATGCGGGAAGATAGTAATATTGATTATAGTTATAAAATAATTTATTTGTCATTAATTAATAATAATGCGAATTAATACTTATATAGAGATGTATGAATTTATTGTATTTTAATTAATTCATATTTTTATATATAAAACATTTTCCCATAATATTATTTATAAATATTTAATTAATTCATATCTTTTATATGTAAAATATTTGTGTCAAAACCATTTTTTTTTGAAAAGCGGGGTCGACTTTAAAAATGAAAATGGGTCGCCACCAATCTTTTTTAAGGTGTGATCGGGTCACCTTAAGATTGATCGTTAAAACATTTTGATTTATTAAAATGACAGTTTTGGTCTACGAAATTTAGAAAAATGAGTTCGGGAGTCGATTACGCACGAGGAAGGATTAGCATCCTCGTGACGCCAAAAATTGGTACCTAATTGATTATTTGATGTCTTTATGTCGAAAATTTGAAAAGATTTTAAAATACGATCCCCTTTATTTAAAAGAAAACTTGAATAATTTAAAATGGATGCTAAGACCCTCTTATTTCGAAGAAGTAAAATGTCACGCCTAGTAAGTTAGGGTACGACATTTCGAGTTCCTGAAACTGAGCTTGTCTTTCGACTTTTAAAACTCGTATTTAAGCTTGAGGAGGATATTCGATTATTTGGGTCAAATGAAAAACCAGAACCCGGTAAGTGAGGGCACGATTTTCTCGAAATTTCAAATACAGAATATTGCCTTTGTTTTTTAGAAATCCTGATCCCAAGATAACAAAACGTCACATCCAGTGAGTTAGGACACGACAATTTTGAATTCTCGAGAATAAGCTTTTATTTAACTTATGCTTTAAAAAAAATAATCGGTTCTTTAGACTCGACGAGAAAAATCGAAACCTAGTAAGTTTGGGTACGGTTTCTTTCGAATCTTAGAACGCGAAGTATTTACTTATTTCAAAAATCTGATAAAATATGATATGATCGTAGTAAAATGGAAAATGAATTTTAATGCCAATATGCATAATAGAATAAAAATGAGGGCAATAATATAAATAATAATGTAAAGGCATAAATAAAAACTAAACAGACGATAATAGGTAAAAAATGATAAATAAACAAACAAGTAAGTAAAGTACAAGAAATTGATAGCAAAAATAAAAGCTAATAGCAAATCAACAAATAGATACATATTATGTACAACAGTTTAAAGATAATAAAATAATAGTAATAATAACATTAATTCAATAATAATAAGGAAAGTAATAGTAGTAATATATATAATAATAGTAATAGTAATATTAAAAAAAATAATAATAATAGTGAAAATAATAGTAGTAATATTAAAATGAATAATAACAATTGTAAAAATAACAATAGTAATACTAAAATTAATTAATAGCAATAATAATAGTAAATAAAATAATAATAGTAATATTAATAAACAAATAATAATAGTAAAAAGAATAAAAATAAAAATAGATAAAAATAAATGAATAATGTAAAACAATTTGATACAAATAATATATAAAGAACTTAAAATAAATAATATATAAATGCATAATAAATAAATAATAATAAAATAATAAAAATGATATATAAAGATAATTAGAACAGAATAAATAAATAACGAATGAAAAGTTCGAAATCAAACAGACTAAGGACCTAATCGAAATAACAACAAAACTTAGTCTAAATTGTAATAATAACACAAAAATAGGACCAAAATTAAACTCGCTCAAACTATCGAGGGCCCATTCAGAAAATAACCCCAACCCTGGACACGTGTCTGCTTCTCGGAGCATCAGTGGGTTGGGGACTTGATTGAAAGCCAAATAAAATTCCGTGGTGAAATTTAAAAATAAAAAAAATAAAAAGGCGGAAGGACTGGGGAAATAAATCCCCCATTAAACGAAAACGCGGACGACAGGCGGAGCGAAGTCGTCGTGCGCGGGTAGCCCCCATACGGCGTCGTTTTGGCGCCTGGGTTTTCAACCCAAAAAGACGTCGTTTTCTTTGCCTTTATAAACCTGTTTTTTTTTTTGCAAAAAAATCATTTCTTCTAACATTTTTTCAGAAAAACAAAAAAGCTCTTTTTTTTTCTCTGTTGGGATCCCCTTTCGGCCGTAGGTCCGATGGTCGCCAGATCCTTCGTCACGACACACACTTTCTCGCGCGCCATGCCATGAGCAATGGCGAAATTCAAAAATGTAAGTTTTTCTCCTTTTTTTTATATTCTAATATATATATATAGTTTTAAAAAAAAATAAAAAATCTTTATATAAAAAAATACCGAAAAGAAAAGAAAAAAAAGAAAAATGTAAAACCTTTGCTGCTTTTTGTATTCTGATTTTCGATGATTGTGTGTATATCCGTGAAAAAAAGTAAGTCCCTATTTACATTGTTATATGCGGCTTTTATAGCCTCTTTACAACTGGTTTTCCCTTGTTTGTAGGTGCGTGATGGAGAAGGGCACGTTACATGTGCGTGGCGGACGGTGGAGGGGCGCACGATGTGGAGAAGCAGGGCGTGCGAAGTTGGGTTTCTGTTTTAGGGTTTGTTGGTGGTGAAAGTGTTAAGGTTGTGGGTTAAACGGGCTAGGGTTAATTTGAGCTAGGGTAGTTAGGTTTAATTTGGGCTTTGTTTTATTTTTTTGTAAAATTGGTTAATGGGCTTTGGTTGGGTTTGATGTAAATGGACATTAGATTTTGGGCTGTTTATTTTTGGTTTTTTTGTTTTTGGTATCGGCCCGGGCTAAAATTGGGCCCTACAGCTGCCCCTCTTTGCTCATTGTCATGTAACGGGAATGGAGCAAAGACTTTAAGAGGGCCAATTTTCCCGGCCTCGCTGAGTCTCGACTTCTTTCGGTGCTTCTTTTCTTTAAGTAGCTTCATTCCATCCACTGCATCTTCAAGGGCATAGGAATTTTCGTTTCAATCTGCTCCACTACTGCTTAGGGAGATATGATCTGTAATCTTCAGCCTGCTCCACTACTGCTCAGGGAGATAAGGCTAACCATCTTCGATCTGCTCCACTACTGCTAAGGGAGATAAGATCTGCAATCTTCAGCCTGTTCCACTACTGCTTAGGGGGATAATACTGGTGGCTTAAATCTTCTCTATTGCTATATGCATGTAAGATTCGTCGTCTTTGATCTGCTCCACTACTGCTTAGGGAAATAAGATCTACAATTTTCAGTCTGCTCCATTGCCGATACATGTAGATAAGACTTGTAATTTCAGCCTGCTCCCTTGCTATCTCAGGAAGATAAGGCTAGTGGCTTAAATATGCTCCATTACCGATAAATGGAGATAAGATTCGCCAACTTCGATCTGCCCCACTGCTATCTCGAGGAGACAAGATCTACAATCTTCAGTCTGCTTCCTTGCTACCTCAGGAAGATAAGACTAGTGGCTTAAATCTGCTCTATTGCCGATACATGGAGATAAGATTCGCCAACTTCAATTTGCCCCACTGCTATCTCGAGGAGACAAGATCTACAATTTTTTAGTCTGCTCCCTTGCTACATCAGGAAGATAAGACTATAATCTTCAGCATGCTCCCTTGCTACATCAGATAGATAAGGCCAATGGCTAAAATCTGCTCCCCTGCTACTTCGGGAAGATAAGATTCTCCATCTTCGATCTGCCCCACTGCTATCTCGAGGAGACAAGATCTACAATTTTTAGTCTGCTCCCTTGCTACATCAGGAAGATAAGACTATAATCTTCAGCCTGCTCCCTTGCTACCTCAGGAAGATAAGGCCAGTGGCTAAAATCTGCTCTCCTGCTACCTTGGGAAGATAAGATTCGCCATCTTCGATCTGCCCCACTGCTATCTCGAGCAGACAAGATCTATAATTTTTAGTCTGCTCCCTTGCTACATCAGGAAAATAAGACTATAATCTTTAGCCTGCTCCCTTGTTACCTCAGGAAGATAAGGCCAGTGGCTAAAATCTGCTCCCCTGCTACCTCGGGAAGATAAGATTCGCCATCTTCAATCTGCCCCACTGCTATCTCGAGGAGACAAGATCTATAATTTTTAGTATGCTCCCTTGCAACATCAGGAAGATAAGACTATAATCTTCAGCCTGCTCCCTTGCTACCTCAGGAAGATAAGGCCAGTGGCTAAAATTTTCTCCCCTGCTACCTCGGGAAGAAAAGATTCGCCATCTTCGATCTGCCCCACTGCTATCTCGAGGAGACAAGATCTACAATTTTTAGTCTGCTCCCTTGCTACATCAGAAAGATAAGACTATAATCTTTAGCCTGCTCCCTTGCTACCTCAGGAAGATAAGGCCAGTGGCTAAAATCTGCTCCCCTGCTACCTCGGGAAGATAAGATTCGCCATTTTCGATCTGCCTCATTGCTATCTCGAGGAGACAAGATCTACAATTTTTAGTTTGCTCCCTTGCTACATCAGGAAGATAAGACTATAATCTTTATCTTGCTCCCTTGCTACCTCAAGAAGATAAGGCCAGTGGCTAAAATCTGCTCCCCTGCTACCTCAGGAAGAAAAGATTTGCCATCTTCGATCTGCCCCACTGCTATCTCGAATAGACAAGATCTACAATTTTTAGTCTGCTCCATTGCTACATCAGGAAGATAAGACTATAATCTTCAACTTGCTCCCTTGCTACCTCAAGAAGATAAGGCCAGTGGCTAAAATCTGCTCCCCTGCTACCTCGGGAAGATAAGATTCGCCATCTTTGATCTGCCCCACTGCTATCTCGAGGAGACAAGATCTACAATTTTTAGTCTGCTCCCTTGCTACATCAGGATGATAAGACTATAATCTTCAGTCTGCTCTCTTGCTACCTCAGGAAGATAAGGCCAGTGGCTAAAATCTGCTCCCCTGCTACCTTGGGAAGATAAGATTCACCATCTTCGATCTGCCCCACTGCTATCTCGAGGAGACAAGATCTACAATTTTTAGTTTGCTCCATTGCTACATCAGGAAGATAAGACTATAATCTTCAGCCTGCTCCCTTGCTACCTCAGGAAGATAAGGCCAGTGGCTAAAATCTGCTCCCCTGCTACCTCGGGAAGATAAGATCTCTGATCCCACCGATGTTGCTACACCGTCCTCTGGGGGATATGTCCTGCAGACTCGATTTCATATGCTTATGCCAAATGATTAAGATGCTATGATCAGAATGAATCAAATGCTCCTAACTGAGTGTGTTATGAATGCTGAATGCAAAATTTCATGAGAATGATCATTTTTTAATATTTAAGGCATCATTACTCGTTGTTTATCTTTATCACTAACATATTACGCTGTCTTTTTGCTTGGGTGGTATTTTGACCGAAAACCCGAAGAAATAATCATATTTTGCTCAACTGGTTTGCCCCACTGTAACTTCAGCGTCCCTTCCACTGTACCTTGGGGGACATAAGATTTTTACCATCTTTAACCTTCCCATTGCGATTCATGGCTATAGGATCTGTATCAACCCATCCCACTGCAGCTCAAGGGTATAGGATATGTAACTTGTTCAATCGACTGATCACTCCCCAGGTGACCTAACCAAATGTGTATGCATGATATTTGCATGGATGCAGAATATCATTTTTTCCTCGAGAATGATTCCCCTTTTACTCTTGGGTTAACATTGCCCATTTTTCGTCAAGATTGTATCACTGACGCGATATCTTGTCATTTTTTCAATCACCATTTTTTACAAAAATTCGGAGAGATAGTCTCAGTTTAGACACTTCCTCCACCAATATTTCAATCCCTTGAACTTGGTGAGTTTTAAACAATAGTCATGTTTCAAGTTCTTTTAGTATTTAGAAGCTTCCAGAGTAATATGCGAAACTCCTTTTATGAAAGTATTATTAGTCCACTAATCGTTATTTCAATGGAAAATGCTTGAAAAAGATCATAACAATGGACAAGAAGGAAATTAATTAGTAGCATAGCTCGAAACAAATAAGTTAAGCAAAGATAGCAAATGCAATCAAGAAGGAGATTTATTGGTAGTTTATTTTGAAACGAATAGAATAATTAAAGATAGCAAATTCAGAATGGGTAAGATGGAAACTAGGTGTCCCAGTCATCGCAGCCTAAGCTTCTTTGTTCAAACTTCTTGAGGACCATTTTAAGCTCAATATGTGTTTAGGGGATCCGGAGTACTTTGTCGATGGCCCAAGACGTAACATACTTCCTCATTATGAATTCAAGCGTAGCAAGACTACTGTATGCCCCACTTTTGATCAAAATTTAAGCCGCCCTTTTCGGGTTTTCAACTCAAATCCCCTTTGGTCTCAAAACACCCTTTGCGGGTTTTCGCCTTAGCCTCTCCCTTTTCTTTTTCTTTTTATTTTTGATCTTTTTATTTTTTTATTTTTTATTATTTATTTTTTAAGGTTTCAAGGCACCGTTTGCAGGTTTTTACCTTGGCCTCTCCTTTTTTGACTGAATCTGAATTCATCGGATTGAGCATATCTTCGTCCATATCAATGCTCTTTTAGAACAGGCCTTCTTTACTACATAAGGGCATCCACTTTCCTTTGAAGTCCTTTTTCCATGAGAATGATCCTTTTTTACCATCATGAGATTCTCTTGGGCAAACCTTTTTTTCATAAACTTGCATCATCCGTTTTTGGTGCATTCGACCATGATGAATACTTTCAATCAAGCTTACTGGAGACGTTCTGCTTCATCCAGTTCTTAATTCAATCAAAGCTTGGAGAAAAGGAATCTCAACTTCCAAAAAATTGCTTCCCTTCCATAAAACAATGAGAAAGGTGTTGCTCCGACGGAGGTCCTGACCAACATTCGAGAAGCATAGAGGGTAAATGGTAACTTCTCTATGCCAATCTTTACAAGTCTCAATCATCTTTCAAAATCTTTTTGGATGGTTTTTTTTTAATTCGAATTTGAATTTGAATTTGAATTTGAATTTGATGACTGTTGACTTTGTAACTTTGGCATATGAAGCAACCTTCACCCTCTTAGTGAAGTAATTGACAATCACGAAGATGAATTGGTGTCGACTAGATGCTTTTGACGAGATCGTCCCCATAACATCTATGCCCTACATATAGGGAAAAAAATGGAGGAAGCACATAAGTCTTGTCTTCCTCAATTTGGCATTTACGGCATAACTGATGCAATCTCCCTTTCATGGTAGACCACCAGTATCCGAACCTCATAATTGGCCTGGCTATCGTAAAACTATTAGCATGTGTCTTTTCAAACATTCTACAGCATCCTCGCGCCTAGGCATATCTTGATGCGATCATGCAAAGACATCTTTGAATTCTTGGAATAACTCAATAACGTGTCGCTTTGTTTATGTGGTGAGCTAGGCTTCGATCTTCACTCCTTTCCTAGACTCGCAATGTCCACTGAACCTTTGTATGGTAGAGTCTATTTTCATCTTGTTCTACCATCCTTAACAAATCAAAAGATAAGTTACAATCTCTGTTATCTTCAAAATCCTTAGATCCTTTTAGACCCATATCTCACTCAAAAGGGAGTCAGTAACAACGTTGCTAATGTCTTGATATCTGGGTACCTATTGTAGGTACGAAGGCAAATTCCAAAGAATAAATGATTCTAAGGATGATTATTTATATGGTATGATCATGAATGAAGAATGAAAGAATATTCCAAAGAACAAAAGAATGTATAGTATGAAATGGAAAGAATGAAAAAAATATTTTCTCAAAAAGATGCATTTTATTAACATAAAAATTCTGGACACAAGCCTATTTCACCAAAGGACTCTTATTGCCTCTAGGCTTAAAGCAACAAGCGTGTTTTGAATATTACTTTAGATTAACTCTAAAAATACAGGGATCTCTTCCACAGTCCCATGGTTCAAAACACCGCCAAGTACGTAGAGGCAGAAGCTTGGAAAAGTCTATTCCCCGGTTCCCTCTTTGAATATGTTGTTAATGTTTAGGTTCCCCAACGTTCCCACTGGGTCTTTGATATCTTCAATTTATTATCCATCAGGCCTTGCACTAGGGCCCTGAGCTCGATGCATTCTTGGATCTCATGCCCCTATCTATCATAGAACTCACAATGTTTACCCCTTTAACAGAAAGGTTGGGTAACAGATTTTCTGCACCAGAGGGATCATTGAATTTTATGATACCCAATTTGATGAGTATTTTGATTATCTTTTTAAAAATGACGCAGTTCTCGATCGAATGCCCTGTGATTCCCCCATTGTATTCGTATTAGGCATTTACGTCGTACCATTTGGGGTATGGGCGCCGTATTGGTTCTATATAAAAAGGGGATACAACATGTGCGTCAAACAAAATTTGGTACAACTCCCTATACATGATTGGGATTGGTGCGAACTGGAGTTTTTCTGAGTTCGGTCTTGGATTGGGTTCTTACCTTGGGAGACTCGATGGTCGTGTAGTTACCGTCCTTGGTCAGCTTATCGTATGTCGGCTCCTAGTGGCCCTTGTTATACCTACTCGTACTATTCGCTTCCTTTTCCTTCTTCTTCGAGGCCTTTAAAGTCCACTCTCCCCTTTCCTTTGTTTCTGCCAGAACAACCGGTTTGGCTCGATCATCCTCCGGGTTAAAACCTGAACCCATCGAGAAGTTCAATAGGGCTGAGGTATCAGTCTGACATTGGGGTCCAATAATGACGGGTACCCCATGCGAATGCGTGTCTAGTTGGGTCGGGACACTTATTGGGGAAAAACTTGGGGAATAAATAATGTCTTCATTATCATCCCCACTGTTGACCACTGGGCCACTCCTTTTTTCAAGTCCTCCGGCTAGTAGGTGGGTTAACTGGCCCATCATATTCCTTTGGAATTCTAGCATTTGTTCCCGCATTTCTTGTTTAATTTTGGTAAATTACTTCTGTATCTGTATTTGCATTTGTTGTATTTTTTCCAACATTCGGTCCATGGCTTTTGTTCTTGCGCGAGTACCGTAACGACGCTCAGTTCAGTAGACTTTTTTCGGTTCCCAAGTTAGCTGAAATAATTTTACCTAATTAAGGTCCTTTTGTGAAAATCTAATGCATGTGATGCGATGTAATGCAAATGCATGATATGAATGCAAAAATAAGAGGTGTCGATTCTGGTTCAATTTCTTTTAGAATAACTTTATAAGAAAACAAAATCCTTTACATAAAACAAAATCACATATACGGCCTAGCCCTTATGCTCAAAGCTTTAACTTTCTTAAGAAGCCAAGCTAACTCTCGACCCCGGTCTGACTCTAGCTCATATTTCACACTTAACACATTAGCTTGAACCACACACATTAGCTTGAACCACTAAAGCTTGTAAATGATCAGCCACTTCTCGTATCTGAGCCACAGCTTCGCCCATGATGTAATCTCTTTCTCTGATCTGGTCTTGAGATCGTTGAAACTATTCTTCCCATCACTCGTTATCTGCCTCCAATAGTTGCATCCGGAGTTCACTACCCATCACTCGTTATCTGCCTCCAATAGTTGCAGCGTTTCGAGCTCTCCCACCTTTCCTTTCAAATCTTCAATCTTGTTTAGGCTTGTTTCCAGCTTCACCGTGGAGTTATGGCTTCGACACAATGCCTTCTCTAGTTCCACCACTCGAGCTATTAACATCTCCTTTTCGCTTTGGCTCTCAAACACAGTCTTTTTCAGAGTATCCTCTCGTGCTTGAGCATCATGAAACCTCTTCTTCCACTGATCGACCTTAGCCTTCTCTTCTTGAATTTCTTGATGCCATTGTTCTGAGGTTTTACCCAACCCAATAGTTCTCATCAATGAATGCAACTTTTTGTACTCCGTCTTCAAACTGTCCAAATCTTCCTCGGCCTCCCTCTTCCCTTTTCTCAGTTTCTCAGCCTCTAATTTTTGGACATCTATATCTAACCTCAAATGTACTTTTTCTTCCTCTAGTTGTTCTATCTTTTTTCCTAACTTCGAATTTCTATTTTCGAAGTCTTGTTTTATGATTTCCAACTCGGAAGAGACTATTTACAGGTATTCCTCCATCGGTCGAGCACCATCTTGTCTCGGTCTGGGGATATTATCATTGATTCTTCTACTCCGCCACGCATCATATTCGAGGGTCGACATTGGACCTACAACAACTCTTTTCATCCGGCGAGTCTGATTCCAATTATTAGAAATCTCTCGAACCTTCTTCTTATAATTATCCCCCTTATACGAAAATTCATACCGAGCTAGCCCGTGTGTCGCCGGTATAAACTGCTTTATCATGTACTGCCTTAACACGAGCAAAGGGGCATATCCATCGACTCCCCAAATTTCAAGTAAAGGTACCTAGTCAAAATTCTCACACCGATAGAGGATTTCGTCAAGAACCATCCAAGGGGCTCTCCACTCAACATCTTCCTCCTGAAGGTTTTAAAAAATTGTTATCCACCTTTCTTCTGATATGCCGTCCCTCATTGACGTAGCTGCTACTTCCTTCAATGGGGAATAAT
Organism: Gossypium sturtianum; assembly: GCA_025698515.1. Taxonomy (NCBI): domain Eukaryota; kingdom Viridiplantae; phylum Streptophyta; class Magnoliopsida; order Malvales; family Malvaceae; genus Gossypium; species Gossypium sturtianum. The sequence continues at coordinate 48,003,154 of CM046949.1, read as the reverse complement.
CCTTGGAGAATACCCGATATGAAACTTTGTCAACCTTCCAGAAATGACCATGGAACCAAACCAACAATAATTGCGCGCATCCGATGAATCTACCTTCACCTGCCCTCCGACATGCACTCAAAGATCAGAATGTTTCGGCAAGAATTGCTGGTACCAGCGTAATCCCCTTGTCAAGTCGATCGAATAGGTTAGCAACTGCTTCATCTATGTGCCTCAAAACTATGGGGAAAATTACCAAACCATAGATACTCAAGGCGAAGATGTCAACTTTCCTCTTTATATCTGGATGTGCTACAATCAAGTCCCTCAAGTTCACCCAAGGAATGCATTTTCCTTCACCTTTTTGCTGAATTCGGGCCGTGACCCACTGTTCACTCATCCCGGTGATACTCATCAGCTTCTTTACAAAAGTTGGTACATTAGTGGCCCTGGAATAAGCTTTGTCGACTTGAACCTTTGGACAACGAAGCAAGGCTGTGTATTCTTCCACAGTAGGCACCAAGTCCACTTTTCCAAACGTGAAAAAGCTATATGCAGGGTTCCAAAACTGAGTCATAGCCCGAAATAAGTGTTTGTCCACTTTGATGTCAAACAGGTAGGGTAGATCACCATAATTACGATAGAATAGCCACTTAGTCTCATCATCCCAACAGGCCCATATATCTCTTAATTCCTGGAGTTCATTCTGTGTCACATTGATACGAGTGAAGTCTCACAACTCCGACGTATATCCCTCGGCTAGACTATCCCCTTTCTCAAGTTGCATCTTCTCTGACCATATACGGACAGCCGCCTTGTCCTCTATTTTATCAAGAAGTTCGTTCTCCATGACAAGCTTTCTAATCTAGTGACCAAAAAAGAATCGACACCTTTTTAATATGAAATGACATGCAATCATAGCCAAAACACAACAAGTTAGTATCGAATAATAGAAACCAAAACAAATAGAGAAAGTGTCAAACATTTATCTAGGTTACCGCTAAGGTCCAGCATAGCTTTGTCTAGGATGGGCTCTTAAGGATCACTATATGTGGCTTAGTTCTAAAGGAAGGGTACCTGAACCAGCAGATTCCTCAATCCTCACCCATTATAGGCTCATATGGATCGAGTTCAGTTTAGGGGAATACATTTCCCTATGGCCATGCGGAGGTGAAAACCTCACGAAGACATAGGTACTGATGTATCCCGGAAGCAGTTCACTAGCCTATGTAGAGGTGAAAACCTCACGAAGGCATAGTTTCCACTCCCACTTAAAAGGTGTGACCACAACGGTCATGCAATATGATGCAGGAATATCCTACGAGACTCAAACCACAACAAACATATGACACAACACAAACTCATGCGATGAAAGAATCAAAATCAAATTTTAATTTTTGATAAAAGGACAAAAATAATCAATTCTATGGCTTGACTCTCTTACAGGTAGAGTCCCCAGTGGAGTCGCCAAGCTGTCGAAACCATTTTTTTTGGAAAACGGGGTCGACTTTAAAAATAAAAATAGAGTCGCCACAAATCTTTTTTGAGGTGTGATCGGGTCACCTTAAGATTGATCGTTAAAACATTTTGATTTATTAAAACGATAATATTGGTCTACGAATGTAACACCCCAAACCCGGCCCATGCGTTAAGGCCAGATCTGACATGTCACGTAAGAAAAATGCTTTTAGGTCCTTTTCATTCGTATGCAAATAGATAATGATTTAAAATTAAGTAAAACAAAATTCCCATTTAAAAATTCTTGACAAAGTATTACTGAATAGAAGATTGATTGATAAATCGATAAATTTGAGCTAATAATTTTACAACCATGTCTTTTGAAAAGTGTTGATGATAATTTAAAAGAAGATTTCTGAATTAAAATATTTATGAAAGTTTATTATGAAATCCATTTGTATCTCCATTTTTGAAAAGTGTTTATTTAAGTTTTTAGAAAAATCTCATTTAAAGTACTTAGAGCAAAACATAAATACGTCAAACATAAAACAAAATAAAAATAATCCAGAGGCCTTATTACAACCTTAACTCAAAATAATAAAGTAATTAAGTGTACTAAAAAGAAATCCAAAGTCCAAATAAAACCGTTTTTTTTGTAGTATGGCCTCCACCGAGTCATCCATGGCCCAAGTCCCCGATCATCGAGCATTACGAAAGGAATGAGAAACACAGGTGAGTTACTAGAACTCAGTGTATAACCCCCTTACCGTTGTTCACTGGGCCTGAAACCCATTTAGCAATATTTTGGGCCTAAGCCCCTTTATGCATAATAATGTATCAAATAATTCATATGAATTTAATGCAATCCCAAACCAACCTAATAATCCATCCACTACACACCACCCGTACCATCCATCACACCTGTGGGGATCAAGTCAACCCACCCCGCCAACACACTAATTGCAGGCATTTAGCCATTTATAATATATTCAAATTGTGGTCAAGCCACCAGAATCATAGCGAATCAAATTATCAAACATATTTGTGGCGGTGCCACCAGAATCACTTCTCTTCAACATTTTCCCATCCCATGCAAAGTCATGTAAATGCATCATACAAAGCAAATCATGATATTTACAATATAACAACGATAATTAATAACTCAGAGATTTATTACAAACAATTTGGCCCATTAACACTTTGCAAAATTGGCCCATTAGGGCATTATATCAAATTGGCCCATCAAGCCATATATCAAATTGGCCTATTTAGCAATATATCATATCGGCCCATTAAGAAATATATCAAATCGGCCCATTAACAATATATCAAATCGACCCATTAACAATATATCAAATCCGCCCATTAAGGGCATTTTCGTAATTCGGACCTTTAGGGGAAATTTCAAAATTCTCACAGTGTTATTATCGATTTTATCACTTTTATCAAAATAATGTATTTTAGGCAAATTTTTCCGGTTTACACCATATTACGATTTTAATCATAGCGATTTGTTTCCAATACGATATCAACCTTAAACCCACGAAAAACGGTGTGAGATTATACACCTGATTACGGTAAGCACTAAGCCTTCTTGATCGTTGACACCTAAGATATTGTAACACTCGATTAGTCGACATACGTGATTTATTAATCAACTCTAAAATGAACGATCTAAGGTGTTTACCCTTGGAATCATGAATGACCACGATTTGTCAGTTTTCCCCGGATGACGGTCCACAACCCGGTGGAAAATCCCGAACCACCGATACCGCCCTTCGCTTGAATTTAGGAGTAGGAATCTTACATCCACTCCTTTTGAGTTCTCCACTCGCCTTTCCTTTCGAATCGGCACCACAAGCCTCCATTCGATTAGATCTTAGTTAGATCGATATTACGTTGATATGAGATGATTGACTAAGGAAAAGATCGGCTTACCACTAGAATCGTATGATCTCAAGTCGATATATCAAGTGATTTAGTCCCTAAAACATATAGTCAATTATTTCAAATCATTACTCCGTTAACAACCAATCGAATCTTGAATAATATCAATAATTCATAAGAACTCCTTACCTTATCAACGTTGATCCGATTTCACCATTCAACTTAAGGCTAGAATGATGTTCGGCCTCCCTCTAAAATACTACAAAAGGGAAAGCGATCTCGTTTGACAGAGTAGAATAAAATGATGGTCTCGGTTAATATGACCATCCCAAGCCAAGGCATAAATTCGGCATTAAGAGAAAGAAAAATAAAATGTTTGAAAAGGACCACTTACCGATTGATCAAAGGAGTGAGTGTTAATACGGATGAGAAGAAAAGATAAGGAAGGGATGAAGGGTTCGGTTATAGAGGAAAATGAGCAATGATATTCGGCTATGGAGGATATGGATTTGAGAAGAAGAAAGGGTTGGACAATTTTGTAAAAAGGAGAAGAAAGATGAAAATGAGTGTTTATGAGAATTCGGTTTTCTAAAGGAAAACGAGTGAAACAAATTGGTCTCAAAGACTTAGGTACTTTCGGCAACAAGGAAGAAAAGAAGAAACAAAATGCACACTCAAGGCTTGAAGATTCGGCAAAGAGGAGAAAAAAATTGGAAAGAAAGAAAAAAAATGACACAAAAGGTTGCAAGTAGGAATTTTGGCCAAAACAAACACCAAAGTTTTTACCAAAAGACAAAGAAAATTCGGCTAAGCCCTCCCTATGCCAAAACCGTCCATGCCTTTGCAAATAGGCCAAAATTTGCCAACCCAAAACTTTCCATAACACTTTCCTCTCTTTGTGCCAACATGTTCCCCACACTTTCCCCTTTATTTTGATTTCTTTCCCTACCTTCATCCTTTCCTAATTTCCTTAGCCACCTTGCCAAAAATAAAAAGTCCAACTTGCCTTATTTACAAGCTTGGCCGACACATAGGGAAAGAGTACAAAAATAATAGTCAAAATTTGCACATTATGGGATTTGAACCTCTTCCCTTAAAATCCTTCATGTGGCGCCATAGCCTCTTTGCCATATGCTCAATTATGCTAGCAGATTACTTATTTATTTCTATAAACATTGAGGTCACTTACTATATCTCCTTAAAGTGCTAAAACACAAAATTTTTACTTGGGCCCAAATAAACCCCAAGCCTTTAGAAAGACCTGATCTCCCACCGCAAACTCAATATCTTTACGCTTTAGATCCGCATACGATTTTTGTCTATCCGAAGCTTCCTTTAACCGTGCCCGAATTATCTTTACTTTTTCCTCCGTTTCTGATATCAGTTCAGGACCCAATAATTGTTGCTCCCCCAGTTCAGTCCAACAAGTAGGAGTACGACACCTACGACCATACAACGCCTCGTGGGGTGCCATCTGGATGCTGGATTGATAGCTGTTGTTGTATGCAAACTCTGCCAACGGTAAGAAATCCTCCCAACTACCCCTGAAGTCGATCACACAGCCCCTTAACATGTCTTCCGAATTTGGATTACTCTCTCCGATCGACCATCTGTCGAGGATGAAATGCCGTGCTGAAATTTAACTTGGTTCCCAAAGCTTCATGTAAGGCTTTCCAAAACCGTGATGTAAACCTAGGGTCCCTGTCCGATATAATAGACATTGGTACCCCATGTAACCTCACGATCTTTGCTACATACAACTTGGCCAACACGATCGAGTAATGCAGACGAACGGTAGGAAATGAGCAGTCTTCGTCAACCGATCCACTATTACGCAGACGAAATCTTTCTTAGTAGGCGATAAGGGTAACCCACTAACAAAGTCCATCATTATCCTTTCCCATTTCCATAATGGAATTTTCACCGGTTGTAGTAATCTTGACGACAATTGATGTTTCGCCTTCACCTGCTGACATGTTAAGCACCTACTCACGAATTCAATAACCTCCCTTTCAACTCTGACCACCAATACTGCTCACGGAGGTCTCGATACATTTTATTTCCCCCGGGGTGCATAGCATATGGGCTACTATGTGCCTCATGCAGAATCATTTGTCTCAATTCTTAATCTTTGGGCATACACATTCTTCCGCGAAAACACAATACTCCATCACTATTCAATCCAAAATCCCCTATCATACCACCTTCCACTTGCTGTAGTAAGGAACCCAACCTTTTATCTAATAACTGTTTTTCCTTAATCAAAGCTTACCCACATGAGCTTCACCTAAAGTTCGGCTAGCAGACTACCATCTTCGCCTGGCCCGAGATGAGCGAACATCGCTCTCAAATCCGATATCACCTTACGACTCAACGTATCTGCCACCACGTTAGCCTTTCCGAGATGATACTCGATTGAAAAATCATAATCTTTCAACAGTTCTATCCACCTCTACTGTCTTAAGTTCAACTCCTTTTAGGTAAGGAGGTACTTTAGACTCTTATAATCCGTATAGATGATCGACTTCTCACCATACAGATAGTGTCTCCAAATCTTCAAAGCAAACACCACTGCAGCCAACTCCAAATCATGAGCGGGATAATTCACTTCGTGTGGCCTTAACTGACGAGATGCATACGCCACCACTTTTCCTCCTTGCATCAACACACATCCCAAGCCCATGTGTGACGCATCACAATAAACAATAAACTCTTTTCCACCTCGAGTTGAATCAATCATCGGCGCTTCACGCCGAATCTTCTTCAATTTCTCAAAGCTCTCTTCTTCGCTGATCTGACCACACAAATGGTACTCCCTTGCGCAACAGCTTAGTTAGGGGTGCAGCAATCAATGAAAACCCCTCAATGAAACACCTGTAATAACCAGCCAACCCTAGGAAACTCTGAATTTTGGCCACTGACTTCGATGGTTTCCAATCCAACACAGCCTCTACCTTCCGGGGATCAACTCTTATTCCTTCGGCAGAAATAACATGCCCCAAAAAGGTCACTTCCTTCAGCCAAAATTCACACTTACTGAATTTGGCATAAAGTTGCTTCTCCCTTAATATCTGTAATACCACCCGCAGATGCGAATCATGTTCTTCTTCATCCTTTGAGTACACCAAGATGTCATCTATGAACACCACCACAAACCGATCTAAATAGGGTTGGAAGACCCGGTTCATCATGTCCATAAATGCAGCCGGTGCATTAGTCAACCCAAACGGCATCACCAAAAACTCATAATGCCCATAACGAGTTTGAAACGCAGTCTTATGAATATCCGCCCTCTTAACCTTAAGCTGATGTTAACCCGATCTTAAATCTATCTTCAAGAAAATTGAAGCTCCTCGCAGTTGATCAAACAGATCATCGATCCTCGGTAACGGATACCTGTTCTTGATCGTCAACTTATTCAACTGTCTATAATCGATGCACATACGCATCGACCCATCTTTCTTCTTGACAAACAAGAGCGGCGCTCCCCACGGTGACATACTCGGTCGAATGAATCCGCGATCTAACAACTCCTGAATTTGAGCCTTAAGCTCTGCTAACTCCTTCGGCGCCATTCTATAAGGAGCAACGAACACCGAAGCCGTTCCTGGCAATAACTCAATGCCAAACTCCACCTCCCGATCCGGAGGCAATCTTGGGAGTTCCTCGGGAAAGACGTTCGAAAACTCTTTCACCGTTTTAACACTTTCCACCGACAATTCCTTAGCATCCAAAGCACTAATGAAAGCTAGGGATGCTCCACACCCCTTTCGCACCAACTTTTCTGCCTTTAAAGCAGATACCACATTAGATAGATAATTCCTTCTTTCACCTATCATCATCACTTCCTTATCCTCCAAAGTTCTTACTAACATTTGCTTTGCAGCACAATCCAAATTCGCACGGTGCTTTATCAACCAATCCATGCCCAAAATAAGGTCGAACTCACCGAATGGCAGTTCCATCAAATCCGCCAAAAATATTTCCCCCTGAATTTCTAAGGGCACATCCCTAAACAACTTATTTACTATCACTGACTGTCCTAGAGGACTAATTACAGTTGTCTCTTTAGCAGAAATCTCAAATCTAATGTTCAGATTTCCAGATACAGCACAAGTAACATACGAATGGGTGGATCCGATATCTATCAAAGCAGTAATAGGTACATCAGATATGAAGAATGTACCGGTTATTACATCAGGTGCATCGCCATCCTCTCGGTGTCTGACCGTATAGACCAACCCTGGCTATCTCGCCTCTGCGTTACCCCTATTACCAGTACCTCTACCCGGTGCACCCTGACCTCGTCCTCCACCATAACCACCTCGACCTGGCCCACGGCCTCTCGGTAGTCTCTTTGGCGCCTCTAGGCTATTTGTGCATCATAGTTATGAACATCCTGAGCCTGAGCAGTCTGTCGAGGGCAATTTTTAAGCTGATGGTCCTTGGAACCATATTTGAAACAACCACCGGTTCTCTTCCAGCATTCACCCGAGTGTCATTTTTCGTAATCCGCACATGGCTGTATCTGATTGATAGCAGCTGGTACTCTAGCTCGAACTGGCTCCTCATTCTTGGGCCTCTTCTGAAACCCTCTAGCAGGACCTGAGTACCTAAAGTCCCTCTTGCTTCTGCCCCTATCCTTGTCTCAGTTTTGCCACTCCGAGTGCTTAGCCTCTTCAGCTATCTTGGCTTTCTCCACCAGTGTGGCGAAATTTCTCTCCTTTTGTGGGGCTATCAGTACTCGCAACTTATCACGCAACCCGTCCTCAAAACGCACACAACGTTCATAGTCAGTCGGTACTATTCCCCGTGCATACCGACTCAGACGCAAAAATTCTGCCTCGTAAGTTGCCACAGTCCTACTGTAACACCCCCAAACCCGGCCTATTCACTACGACCGAATCTGGTTATGTTAGTGAAAATATGTTCCTTTACTTAGTATTTAATACATGAAAATTTATTATCTTCGGAAAATTATGTCCACAAAAATTATTAAATGATATAAGGTTGGTTTGAATTAAATCTTTATTATAAATTACTATAATATGAACCTTTTTAATAAAAATATTTCTAAATATAATGTAAACTTCAACAAAATTAAATAGAGTACTGTAATCATAGTGGCCCTTATTACATCAAATAAATTGAAACCAAGTAATTAAAATGCTTGAAATAAAAATATTCAAAACGTCTACTTCTGCATGAAAATCTGCTTCTGCATGGGCCACCTTGTATCCACTCCAACCCGGTCCGATCAATCATGACTCCTGCGATGTTTAAAAAGTTGGGTGAGTCATACAGACTCAGTGTGTAAGTTAACCACTGAAATCCACCCACATGCTAGCCACATAATATCCCAATTATCAAATGCAACAAGTAATATATATATCATTTAAACATTTACCACAATCTGGGCTTGGCCCACATTCAAATCATGCTCAAACACTGGGCTAGGCCCATTTCTCATCAATCCACTGATCACTGGGCTTGGCCCATTTCCACGTTTGTTCCCAAAACACACCTATCCACATGTCATATTGGGCTTGGCCCATTTCCATATTATTACTAAAATAATGCAACATGATTCCCAACCCAACCTAGGGTCCATCCGCTACACACCCCCTTATCCAAACCTACCACACACCGAGGGGACTATCGAGTCACCCTCTCCTTTTCCCTCCAAAAAGGCAACCAATGCCATCCACGATGTAGCGTATAGCTAACATCAAACCACGATGGAGCACACGGCAATCCATCAAGCCACGATATGGCATAAAGCTCATATCAATCAAGGTAACCACGCCGAACTAAATCGCAAAGATCCACAACGCGACCTCGATCGGCGCCAATCCACGATGTAGCACAAAGTCGACATCAACCACGTACTCGAAGTACACCCGTACCTTCTTTTCATAACCCACCCATGCACATGTAACATGATATAACGACAATATGATGCATGTGCATGTCATTCACAAATATAGGCATACACTCATATTTAAATAAATGACATCAATATTTACAATGTGCTACTTACCTGATCATCGTCATACCCCTTTTAGGGTATCTATCACACTTTTACCACTGCACTTATTAGTAAGCATATAACATAAGCAGATATCACACAAAACCCGGAAACAATGGTTAACTACACACCTTATCACTAGGAGTTCTAGACTCTCGATCCTCGACACTATCGTCTAGCGAAACAACGGCTTTCTGCCTAACGTTTCTTGCTGTTGGCCCACACCCTGGTGGCCAATCACGTACTGCAGAAACGGATCTCTTCTTGAACTTTGGGATGGGGACTTTCCCTTGCCCACCTTGACTGGTACTCGAATCCACGTCCATCGTAATCACTTAATTAGAACCCTTTGGTTAAACGTCAAAATACAAAATCTCAAGCGAACAACTACAATTTAACTTACTTACCGAAACGATCTAAAATCTCAAAGGCTCCTCTGTACTTTGTCGATTTGCCCCTTAGATGATCGAATCCAAGAGACTTCCTCAATGCTTCCTTCTTTCGGCACTCTTGCTCAAGAGATCGGCCGACCACACTAGGACACCGAGGAGATTTTGGCTTCAAGCAACAAAGAAACACTTAACACTTTCGGCCAAGGTGACAACAAAATAGGGAAGGAATTTCGGCACACCAAGAGGGAGAGGCAAAAGACTTGATGAACAACTAGCACTCCCCCCTCCCCTATTTATAGCATTCGGCCAACCCCCCTTGAAGTCTCCAAAATTTGGCCAACACTTCACTAATTTAATTCTACTTAAACACTTCACTAATAATCCAATAATAATTCTTTTAATCTTCATAATATCCTTGTTTATCTCCAATAAAAATGCTCATATTATCCCCTTATTAAAAAAACAAATAAATAATAATAATTATCCCACTTAATTTAATTAATAAATAATAATAAATAATCCTATAATAATAAACTAACAAAGCTACCCAAATTCGGCTACCACCTTCTCGGCCATTTAATTCAAATTGATTTGAATTAATCAAATCTCTTAATTCACTCCCACCAATCAATTCAAATTAAAAAAACAAAATAAAACCCACCTTTATCCTATATCCCCCTTCAATTTAAAAAGAATAAAAACATAATAATTATCCTTACTCAGTAGAAATTAAAAGGATAAAAGCTTAATCCCTTTCAATTTAAAAACCATGTGCCGTCCAATCTTCAATTTGTTGCCCAAAAAGAAATAAATAAAAACTCCAATATGCGACTTCCTTGGCTCGAACACGGGACACCCATGCTGCCGACCTTTCCCCTAACGCCTGTGCCACTCGGCCTCATTGAATTTCATGCTAGAAACCCGCAACAATTGCTTTTAACCCCTTCTTACTTCCGCCCATCACCAAATAACAAAACAAAACGCCCAAATGCAGCTCTCCCTCGAACCCGTGCTCTCTTCTCCTCCAGCGCCTAAGTAGCGCCTAAGAGAGCCACTCGCCATTTGGACTTCCATGTCCATCAAACCTACCCATTTAATTTTTAAGGCCTACTTAGCCCAGTCCCTTGACGCAAAAATAAAACAAGAAATTCTGCCGCTTGGACTCGAACCCAAGCCCCATAGGCGCCACCTTCCAAAGCCCCAAGCGGCGCCTCAATCGCCACTTTGCCAAAGTCTATCTTGTGTCATAAACTCCATAAAATTATTTTAAGGCCTTCTTGCCCTATTTCCCCTTTTACACTAAAATTCAAAAATTTTCTAAGGCATCCCTTGCCTTCTAAGGTTCTCCAAAACCCCTAAAAATTCTCCCAACATGACCATAGCCTACTAAACGCTCGAGTTATGCTCCAAACGCATAACCCCTAAACCGAGGGTGTTACAATTCTACCCTCTTAAAAATAATTTCGTCCTCGAAATTACTTTACCAACAAACGCCCATACAACCTATCCTACCACCATACGCTTATGTCTGCGCACTCTTATCTTACTAAGGTTATTGTACCTACACAATCTCTAAGTTCATGCTAAAAACACTCTCTTAGCAAACACGAAAAGGCTAAATCGTAATGAAACAAAGTAATTAAAGCATGTACCAAAGCAAAGGAGCTTACCTAATATCACATCCTTGGTTGACTCTCACTAGAACCATTCCTTCCATGACTTGAACCACGACCCTCGTCGCTTGAGGACAATTCTTAACTAAATGTGCCTTAGATCCGCACTGAAAGCATTCTTTACTATTTCCCCAACACTCTCTGTGTGAGGTCTTCCACATCGAACACAAGAACGATTCCGATCCATTGGTACAAGTGTACTTACTGTGGTTCTCGGTCCTTGGTCTTTTCTCGGATATTACCAACCGATACTCGACGGTCCAATATTTCTCTTATTCTCGCTCCTATTCTTTTTCTCGGTTTTCTCTTATGGTCTTCTTAACCTCTTCAACGATCCGAGCTTTCTCCACTAGCACCATGAAGTCTCTCTCTCCCTCTGCGGAGCAATCACCATTCAAGTTCATCTCGTAATCCGTCTTCAAACCGGACGCACCTCTCATAATCGGTGGCCACAATTCCTTAGCATATCGACTAAGTCGCACGAATTCCGCCGCACTCGGCCTATCGACTTACTTCCTTGTACTAGATTTAGAAACGCTTTCCTTTGCGAGTCCAAATAAGCGGCTCCTACGCACTTTCCTTCAAACTTAACCTTAAAGAAGTCCCAATCCTCGTCGACCGCTTTGGTACACTTTGCTTGACAAATGAGCCACCAACGATAAGCTTCATCGCGAAGCAACGAAACAAAGACACCTTCGACTTTTCTTCATTGGTGCGACCAAATCGTCCATGATTCTTTCGATCGCTTCTAGCCAATACTCCGCTACGTTCGAGCTACTCCAGATATTCCTCTAAAGATCTCACTCCGTTCAATCTAAGCCTTCCGACATCGACTTTCGAGTTCCATTTCCTCTACTAGCTCTCGCTACACGCCTAAAATTCGTAACATGGCCCGCGACAACTGCGTCATCTTCTCTGTGCCGGTCTTGCCCTCTACGTCCACTCATCGCGGCTTCACTTTTCGACCCATGGCGGACCCTATCGGCCCGATGTCGCCATTCTACCTCTACCGCGTCCCCTAGAACTCATCTCTATCGTCGCGATTTAACTGCTTAAAAAGTTTTATGCATTAGAAATTATTGTTTCACTATTTTATCCACGAGCAATTTTTTATGAAAGAAGTTTCCGAGAGTAGTTCTTTCGAGCAATCAAGTTTTCTTCCCTACCTGTGGGTAATTTCGTCATTTTCCTACTGTGGGTATTTTTTAGAAATTTTAAAACTAAGGGTTTTAAAGCAGTGAGGCAAATCCCTTTCGGGTTTTAATATTTGGTTTAGCCTATGAACAAGTCCTCTTGGTTAAGGTGAACCGTAGCTACGCACTGTAGGATTCAGTGAAGAGGAGGTGAGTCACTAGGACCGCTTAAGTACTGTGCTCTTAGGATCCACTCCTAGACATGCGCACAATGGTTACCACACCTTAACTCTGGCGACTTAATCACTGTGTTTGTTTAGTAGCTTTAAGTTTTATGCATATGTTTGAGTAGACTAGTCCTAAGGTTCAACAGTCCTAGTTCACTAATCTACGAGCCCAACAAAGCCCATAATGATTCATATAACAAATTACTTCAAAAGTCCAAGTACTTACACCTGGTGGACTCGGTAGAGAGGTACAGTGCCATGCGAGAAAAACTGAAATATTTCTTAAAAGCCCATTTTGAAAATGTTTTGGGCCCAAAACCCTCAAAGCCGGAGTTTTGAACCGGCTCGATACTAAATCAGAACACCCCAAACCCGGCCTATTCACTACGACCGAATCTGGTTATGTTAGTGAAAATATGTTCCTTTACTTAGTATTTAATACATGAAAATTTATTATCTTCGGAAAATTATGTCCACAAAAATTATTAAATGATATAAGGTTGGTTTGAATTAAATCTTTATTATAAATTACTATAATATGAACCTTTTTAATAAAAATATTTCTAAATATAATGTAAACTTCAACAAAATTAAATAGAGTACTGTAATCATAGTGGCCCTTATTACATCAAATAAATTGAAACCAAGTAATTAAAATGCTTGAAATAAAAATATTCAAAACGCCTACTGCATGAAAATCGCTTCGCATGGGCCACCTTGTATCCACTCCAACCCGGTCCGATCAATCATGACTCTGCGCGATGTTTAAAAGTTGGGTGAGTCATACAGACTCGAAGTGTGTGTAAACCACCACTGAAATCCACCCACATGCTAGCCACATAATATCCCAATTATCAAATGCAACAAGTAATATATATATCATTTAAACATTTACCACAATCTGGGCTTGGCCCACATTCAAATCATGCTCAAACACTGGGCTAGGCCCATTTCTCATCAATCCATCGACATCGGGCTTGGCCCATTTCCACGTTTGTTCCCAAAACACACCTATCCACATGTCATATTGGGCTTGGCCCATTTCCATATTATTACTAAAATAATGCAACATGATTCCCAACCCAACCTAGGGTCCATCCGCTACACACCCCCTTATCCGACCTACCACACACTGGGGACTATCGAGTCACCCTCTCCTTTTCCCTCCAAAAGGCAACCAATGCCATCCACGATGTAGCGTATAGCTAACATCAAACCACGATGGAGCACACAGCAATCCATCAAGCCACGATATGGCATAAAGCTCATATCAATCAAGGTAACCACGCGAACTAAATCGCAAAGATCCACAACGCGACCTCGATCGGCGCCAATCCACGATGTAGCACAAAGTCGACATCAACCACGCACTCAAGTACACCCGCACCTTCTTTTCATAACCCACCCATGCACATGTAACATGATATAACGACAATATGATGCATGTGCATGTCATTCACAAATATAGGCATACACTCATATTTAAATAAATGACATCAATATTTACAATGTGCTACTTACCTGATCATCGTCATACCCCTTTTAGGGTATCTATCACACTTTTACCATCGCACTTATTAGTAAGCATATAACATAGCGGATATCACACAAAACCCGGAAACAATGGTTAACTACACACCTTATCACTAGGAGTTCTAGACTCTCGATCCTCGACACTATCGTCTAGCGAAACAACGGCTTTTCGCCTAACGCTTCTTCTTTGTTGGCCCACACCACGGTGGCCAATCACGCATCGCGTAAACGGATCTCTTCTTGAACTTTGGGATGGGGACTTTCCTTGCCCACCTTGATCGGTACTCGAATCCACGCCCATCGTAATCACTTAATTAGAACCCTTTGGTTAAACGTCAAAATACAAAATCTCAAGCGAACAACTACAATTTAACTTACTTACACGAAACGATCTAAAATCTCAAAGGCTCCTCTCAGACTTTGTCGATTTGCCCCTTAGATGATCGAATCCAAGAGACTTCCTCAATGCTTCCTTCTTTCGGCACTCTTGCTCAAGATTCGGCCGACCACACTAGGACACCGAGGGAGATTTCGGCTTCAAGCAACAAAGAAACACTTAACACTTTCGGCCAAGGTGACAACAAAATAGGGGAAGGAATTTTAAGACACCAAGAGGGAGAGGCAAAAGACTTGATGAACAACTAGCACTCCCCCCTCCCCTATTTATAGCATTCGGCCAACCCCCCTTGAAGTCTCCAAAATTTGGCCAACACTTCACTAATTTAATTCTACTTAAACACTTCACTAATAATCCAATAATAATTCTTTTAATCTTCATAATATCCTTGTTTATCTCCAATAAAAATGCTCATATTATCCCCTTATTAAAAAAACAAACAAATAATAATAATTATCCCACTTAATTTAATTAATAAATAATAATAAATAATCCTATAATAATAAACTAACAAAGCTACCCAAATCGGCTACCACCTTCTGGCCATTTAATTCAAATTGATTTGAATTAATCAAATCTCTTAATTCACTCCCACCAATCAATTCAAATTAAAAACAAAATAAAACCCACCTTTATCCTATATCCCCTTCAATTTAAAAAGAATAAAAACATAATAATTATCCTTACTCAAATTAAAATAAAAGGATAAAAGCTTAATCCCTTTCAATTTAAAAACCATGTGCCGTCCAATCTTCAATTTGCTGCCCAAAAGAAATAAATAAAAACTCCAATATGCGACTTCCTTGGCTCGAACACGGGACACCATGTTGCTCACGACCTTTCCCTAACGCCTGTGCCACTCGGCCTCATTGAATTTCATGCTAGAAACCCGCAACAATTGCTTTTAACCCCTTCTTACTTCCGCCCATCACCAAATAACAAACAAAAACGCCCAAATGCAGCTCCCCTCGAACCCGTGCTCTCTTCTCCTCCAGCGCCTAAGTAGCGCCTAAGAGCCACTCGCCACTCTGGACTTCCATGTCCATCAAACCTACCCATTTAATTTTTAAGGCCTACTTAGCCCAGTCCCTTGACGCAAAAAAATAAAACAAGAAATTGCTGCCGCTTGGACTCGAACCCAAGCCCCATAGGCGCCACCTTCCAAAGCCCCAAGCAGCGGCGCCTCAATCGCCACTTTGCCAAAGTCTATCTTGTGTCATAAACTCCATAAAATTATTTTAAGGCCTTCTTGCCCTATTTCCCCTTTTACACTAAAATTCAAAAATTTTCTAAGGCATCCCTTGCCTTCTAAGGTTCTCCAAAACCCCTAAAAATTCTCCCAACATGACCATAGCCTACTAAACGCTCGAGTTATGCTCCAAACGCATAACCCCTAAACCAGGGTGTTACACCTACCTCCTTGAACCAGATTTAGGAATTCTTTCCTTCGGGCATCCACATAGCTAGCCCCGACATACTTTCCCTGGAATTCCATCTTAAAGAAATCCCAGGTAATACGATCGACCTGAGTGCCTTTCCGAACAATGAGCCACCATTGATACGCCTCGTCTCTCAACAAGGACACAGCTCCTTTCAGTTTCTACTCGATGGTGCAATCCAGATCGTCCATGATCCGCTCCACAGCCTCAAGCTAGTACTCCGCTACATTTGGGGCTACACCCGAAATACCCCTAAAAACCTCAGCACCATCCGATCTGAGTCGTTCCGAAATTGACCCACGAGTTGCCGGCCCAGTTCTTGCCCCAGCAACCCTTTCCAAGACTCGTAACATTGCTTGGGACAGAGCGCCGTCCTCCCTCATACGATCGTGTGACCCAGCTTCAGTCACAGGTGACGCAGGTGCGTCCATTTTCGGCACATGTCCCGACGCCTCAGACACAACTCTAGTGCCTCAGCTTCTACCACGGCCACGTCCTCTAGTGCCCATATTGGCTAATTCGATTTAATCTGATTAAGAGTCTTATGAATCAGTATATTATTTCAGTGTTTATTAAACAATATTTTATGAAGTATAAGAAGTAAAGTCATTTTTGTGAACGCATCCTATAGTCTCAATCTCTATAGTTTTAATACCTAAAACTTAAAAGTTCTAGAGTATTCCTACAGCCATTTCATAATAATCCTACAATAATATCATATACTTACTTGACTTGGTGCCGGATACCCGTGGTGCCATACTTCTTTTAAAACATGCATTTTAATTTAAAATTCAAACAGTTTTAGAAAACGTTTTTGAACCCAAACCACAGTCGAGTTTTGCAACCAGGCTCTGATACCATAAAATGTAACACCCCAAACCTGGCCCATGCGTTAAGGCCAGATCTGACATGTCACCAGAGAAAAATGCTTTTAGGTCCTTTTCATTCGTACGTAAATAGATAATGATTTAAAATTAAGTAAAACAAATTTCCCATTTAAAAATTCTTGACAAAGTATTACTGAATAGAAGATTGATTGATAAATCGATAAATTTGAGCTAATAATTTTACAACCATGTCTTTTGAAAAGTGTTGATGATAATTTAAAAGAAGATTTCTGAATTAAAATATTTATGAAAGTTTATTATGAAATCCATTTGTATCTCCATTTTTGAAAAGTGTTTATTTAAGTTTTTAGAAAAATCTCATTTAAAGTACTTAGAGCAAAACATAAATACGTCAAACATAAAACAAAATAAAAATAATCCAGAGGCCTTATTACAACCTTAACTCAAAATAGTAAAGTAATTAAGTGTACTAAAAAGAAATCCAAAGTCCAAATAAAACCGTTTTTTTGTAGTATGGCCTCCACCGAGTCATCCATGGCCCAAGTCCCCGTCACTGAGCATTACCTGAAAGGAATGAGGAAACGGGGTGAGTTACTAGAACTCAGTGTATAACCCCCTTACCGTTGTTCACTGGGCCTGAAACCCATTTAGCAATATTTTGGGCCTAAGCCCCTTTATGCATAATAATGTATCAAATAATTCATATGAATGTAATGCAATCCCAAACCAACCTAATAATCCATCCGCTACACACCACCCGTACCATCCATCACACCTGTGGGGATCAAGTCAACCCACCCCGCCAACACACCAATCGCAGGCATTTAGCCATTTATAATATATTCAAATTGTGGTCAAGCCACCAGAATCATAGCGAATCAAATTATCAAACATATTTGTGGCAGTGCCACCAGAATCACTTCTCTTCAACATTTTCCCATCCCATGCAAAGTCATGTAAATGCATCATACATAGCAAATCATGATATTTACAATATAAAAACGATAACTAATAACTCAGAGATTTATTACAAACAATTTGGCCCATTAACACTTTGCAAAATCGGCCCATTAGGGCATTATATCAAATCGGCCCATCAAGCCATATATCAAATTGGCCCATTTAGCAATATATCAGATCGGCCTATTAAGCAATATATCAAATCGGCCCATTAACAATATATCAAATCGGCCCATTAACAATACATCAAATCGGCCCATTAAGGGCATTTTCATAATTCGGACCTTTAGGGGCAATTTCGAAATTCTCACAGTGTTATTACCGATTTTATCACTTTTATCAAAATAATGTATTTTAGGCTAATTTTTCTGGTTTACACCATATTACAATTTTAATCATAGTGATTTGTTTCCAATACGATATCAACCTTAAACCCACGAAAAACGGTGTGAGATTACACACCTGATTACGGTAAGCATTAAGCCTTCTTGATCATCGACACCTAAGATATCGTAACACTCGATTAGTCGACATACGTGATTTATTAATCAACTCTAAAATGAACGATCTAAGGTGTTTACCCTTGGAATCGTGAATGACCACGATTTGTCGGTTTTCCCCGGATGACGGTCCACAACCCGGTGGAAAATCCCGAACCGCCGATACCGCCATTCGCTTGAATTTAGGAGTAGGAATCTTACATCCACACCTTTTGAGTTCTCCACTCGCCTTTCCTTTTGAATCGGCACCATAAACCTCCATTCGATTAGATCTTAGGTAGATCAATATTACGTTGATATGAGATGATTGACTAAGGAAAAGATTGGCTTACCACTAGAATCGTATGATCTCAATTCGATAGATCAAGTGATTTAGTCCCTAAAACATATAGTCAATTATTTCAAATCATTACTCCGTTAACAACCAATCGAATCTTGAATAATATCAATAATTCATAAGAACTCCTTACCTTATCAACGTTGGATCCGATTTCACCGTTCAACTTAAGGCTAGAATGATGTTCGGCCTCCCTCTAAAATACTACAAAAGGGAAAGCAATCTCATTTGAGAGAGTAGAATAAAATGATGGTCTCAGTTAATATGACCATCCCAAGCCAAGGCATAAATTCGGCATTAAGAGAAAGAAAAATAAAATGTTTGAAAAGGACCACTTACCGATTGATCAAAGGAGTGAGTGTTAATACGGATGAGAAGAAAAGATAAGGAAGGTATGAAGGGTTCGATTATAGAGGAAAATGAGCAATGATATTCGGCTATGGAGGATATGGATTTGAGAAGAAGAAAGGGTTGGACAATTTTGTAAAAAGGAGAAGAAAGATGAAAAGGAGTGTTTATGAGAATTCGGTTTTCCAAAGGAAAACGAGTGAAACAAATTGGTCTCAAAGACTTAGGTACTTTCGGCAACAAGGAAGAAAAGAAGAAACAAAATGCACACTCAAGGCTTGAAGATTCGGCAAAGAGGAGAAGAAATTTGGAAAGAAAGAAAAAAAAATGACACAAAAGGTTGCAAGTAGAAATTTTGGCCAAAACAAACACCAAAGTTTTTACCAAAAGACAAAGAAAATTCGGCTAAGCCCTCCCTATGCCAAAACCTTCCGTGCCTTTGCAAATAGGCCAAAATTTGCCAACCCAAAACTTTCCATAACACTTTCCTCTATTTGTGCCAACATGTTCCCCACACTTTCCCCTTTCTTTTGATTTCTTTCCCTACCTTCATCCTTTCCTAATTTCCTTAGCCACCTTGCCAAAAATAAAAAGTCCAACTTGCCTTATTTACAAGCTTGGCCGACACTTAGGGAAAGAGTACAAAAATAATAGTCAAAATTTGCAAATTATGGGATTTGAACCTCTTCCTTTAAAGTCCTTCATGTGGCGCCATAGCCTCTTTGCCATATGCTTAATTATGCTAGCACATTACTTATTTATTTCTATAAACATTGAGGTCACTTACTATATCTACTTAAAGTGCTAAAACACAAAATTTTTACTTAGGCCCAAATAAACCCCAAGCCTTCTCAAGACCCCTAAACATACACAGTTAATAATTTAACTAGCTTAACGCAAGAAATAATGCAACTCATAAAATTCCAAATTTTAGGATGTTACAACGAAATTTAGAAAAAATGGGTTCGGGAGTCGATTATGCACGAGGAAGGATTAGCACCCTCGTGACGTCCAAAATTGGTACCTAATTGATTATTTGATGTCTTTATGTCAAAAATTTGAAAAGATTTTAAAATACGATCCCTTTTATTTAAAAGAAAACTTGAATAATTTAAAATGGATGCTAAGACCCTCTTATTTCGAAGAAGTAAAATGTATCGCCCAGTAAGTTAGGGTACGACATTTCGAGTTCCCAAAACTGAGCTTGTCTTTCGACTTTTAAAACTCGTATTTAAGCTTGAGAAGGATATTCGGTTATTTGGGTCAAATGAAAAATCGGAACCCGGTAAGTTAGGGCACGATTTTCTTGAAATTCCAAATACAGAACATTGCCTTTGTTTTTTTAGAAATCCTGATCCCGAGATAACAAAACGTCACATCCAGTGAGTTAGGACACGACAATTTTGAAATCTCGAGAATAAGTTTTTATTTAGCTTATGCTTTAAAAAAATAATCGGTTCTTTAGACTCGACGAGAAAAATAGAAACTGTAACATCCTAAAAATTGAGTATCGATATGTTGCATAATTTTGGTGCTTAGCTTGTGAATGGTTCAATTTGTGTGTTTAATATAGTCTTGAGAAGGCTCGGGATTTATTCGGAATTAGAATTAATTTTAGTAATGAATACTTTATTGAAGTGGAACTAGTAACCTTGATGTTTAAGAAATTAAGTGATAAAAAGATAGCATAAAAGAGCCATTAGTGAAGAGGTTATACGCTACATGTATGGTCTTGAGGGGAGAGGTTCGAATCCCCTAGTATGCATTTTGTGCATATTAATTTTTGCTCTTTCCTAGCAAGTGTCGGCCAAGCATCCCATTCTTGGTAAGTTAGACTTTTATTTTATGGTATGATGGCTAAGATATATGGTAAGAGTGAACTTAAGGGAAAGAATCATATGGAAAAGGCAAGTAAGGGGGGACATAAGGCATGAAACAAGGGTGATGTTTTGGAAACTTTGGGGTGGCTAAACTTTGACTTTTGGCCAATGTACTTGGACGGTTTTGGGGTTAGAAGGGGTTGGCCGAATATTGGTTAGGATTAGGAGCTAGTTGGCCATAATGCTTTAGCAAATTAGTGCATTTTTCTTTTCTCTCCACAACTTCTCTCCCTAGCCAAATGTGTCATGTGCAATAGGTAAATTTTGTTTTGGTTTTGGTCATTTCTTCTAGACCAAATTGATATCATCTTTCATTCTTCCCAAGTTTCTCCTCTTTGTGCCGAAACTATACCATCTTGAAAGGTCATATTCTTTTCTTTCTTTTTGGCCGAATATACACCAACCCCAAGATCATTTCTTTGTTCATCTTCCATCATTGAAGATTGACACATAAACGCTTTCTCTTTTATTTCTTTTTCTCCTTTCTTTCTTCTTGTAAAGAACTCTTAACATCACTATTTCTTTTCCAAAACCTTTCACCATGGCCGAATGTTAATAAACATCATCATAGCCGAATTTCTATTTCTCATATATTTCTTCTCAATCATTTCTTCTATTCAATCTTTGGACAATCGGTAAGAACCCTCTTCGATTCTTTATTTTTTTTTTCATCTTTTCTTTTGTCGAATCTACTTTTGTTCGGGAGGGTCTTTTGACCGAAAGTATCCTCTATCTCTTTCTCTTAGACAATCTTTCTCGTCTTTATAGTGATATAGAGAAGGCCGAAACTCGGAGTGTTCATAATCATTGTGGATCGCTAGGATTCAGTTCAAAGTGTTAAGGTAAGGGTTTATATCAAGGATTTCCTTATTACTCGTTATTTCGTCAAAGATGGGTTACTAATCGATTTTATCTTAGGAACGTTATCGCTCGATTTTCATCCCGTGAACGTAAGATTTCGTGGTAAGCCGATTTTGCCCTTAAGACCTATAAACTAAATTTCCAAAATATTAGTTGGACTAATATTCTTTTATCAATGGAGGCAAGCAAGATAGGGTTGAAAAGGGTGGTGAATAGTGTTCGAAAGAGGGGCGGATTCGCTATTCCCCCTAGATTCAAGCAAAGGGCTGTTTCGGTAATCCGAGATTTTCCACCGGGTTGTGGACCCTCATCCGGGGAGAATCAATTATTCAAAGTTGTTCGTAGTTCGGAGCCATTAACTCTTCGGGATTTTCCACCGGGTTGTGAACCGTCAACCGGGGAGAACCGCTAAATAGTAGTTGTTCGAGATTCCGAGGGTAAGGATCTAGATCGCTTATCTTTAGCATAGATTTATATTAAGTATTAGTGTTCTAATCGAGCGTTATAACATTTTTAGGTGTTGACGATCAGGAAAGTGTAGTGCTCACCGTAATCAGGTGTGTAATCTTACACCATATCTCGTGGGTTATCCTAGATTAAAATCACAAAGTTGGTGAAATCGGGTAAAATGGTTTATTTTATCACTTTAATCGTAAAAAACTATGAAATTGGTATCAAGATTATGAAAATTACGAAATTTCCCTTAATGGGCTAAATCGATAAAAGTGACTAAATGGGCCATATGTGATATTTGATAAATGGGCCATATGTAATAATTGTTAAATGGGCCAAATGTGATATGAGATTATGTGGGCCAAAATGTGAAATGGGCCAGTTTGTGATAACTTTTATAATGAGCCTTATGTTGGAATTATTATATGAATTGTCATGCATTTTATATACATGATTGCATGGGTTGGGATAATTGATGAAGAGAAGATGGCTTCGTGCCCAGTTAAATATATGGCTTAATGCCCAGTTGGTGTGTTGGCGGGGTGGGTGACTAAAGCTCCCCACAGGTGTGCTGGTTGGTACGGGTGGTGTGTAGCGGTTGGAAATTTAGGCTTGGTTGGGAACTGCATATCACATGCATTTTATACTTGTTATATTGTACATTTGTAAATGGGCTCAAGCCCAATTAAATGCTTAAATGGTTTTGGCCTAGTGGACTTGGTAAGTGGGTTACACACTGAGTTCTAAGTAACTCACCCCGTTTCCTTTACCCATCTCAGGTAACGATCATTAATGGAGGCTTGGGCCGGGGGGGATGACTTCGTGGAGGCCATACTTCGAATGATGGTTTTTGTGAACTTTGAGCTACTCTTAAGTATTTTTATTTAATTTCTATTTCAGCTATGATGAAATAAGGCCTCTGGTATAATTTTTATGGATTTTTACTGTGGATTGATTTTAATTATGTTTAAATGCTAAAATGGGACTATTCTATATTTATAAATGTTTTCGTAAATTCTCGTGCAAAAAGGGGTTTTTCTTAAATGTTTTATTCTCATAAATTTTTCTGTAAAATTCTTTAAGAATCTTGTTTTTTTCAAATTTCCTCTTGAACTCTTTTAAACTTCTCGCAAAATTTTTACCAATTAAATTCTAAGTTTTAAATTGATAAACTCTTATGTCTTAAATCATAGATTTTAAATTAACCTCGGTTTTTAATAAACTTCAATTCCAAAATAGTTTTGATGATCTGTTTTATTTAAATCAATAAATGACTAGATGTATGTTCGTTTTGCGTGACATACCAAATCTGGTCTTAACGCATAGACCAGGGTTTGGGGTGTTACATTTTATGGTATCAGAGCCAGTTTCAAAACTCGACTGTGGTTTGGGTTCAACAACAATTTTTGTTTAAAGCTGTTTCGAATCTATAGAATTTATGTTTTAAAGGTAGTATGGCACCACGAGCATCCGGCACCAAGTCAAGTAAGTATTCGTATATTGAATGTTTATTATTGTGATTTGATCATAGGAACACTCTAGAACTCCTAGTTTTAGGTGTTGAAACTGTAGAGTTGAGACTATAGGATGTGATCGCGAAAACAACTCTATCTCTTATATATCTCATAAAATATCGTTAATAAACACTGAAATAGTCTTCTGATTCATAGAACTTGTAATCAGATTAAACCAAATTAGCTATTATGAGCACTAGAGGACGTGGACGTGGTAGACGTGGCCGTGGTAGAGGCCGAGGTGCCAGAGCCGTGTCTGAGGCATCGGGACATATGCCGGAAATGGATGTACCGACATCACCTGTGTCGGATATTGGATCCCACGACCGTATGAGCGAAGACATTGCTTTGTCTCATGCAATGTTACGAGTTTTGAAAAGGGTTGCTGGGGCTAGAACGGGGCCAGTGGCTCGAGGATCAATATCGGAGCAGCTCAGATCTAATGGTGCTGAGACTTTTAGGGGTATTTCTGGAGTAGCCCCAAATGTTGCGGAATATTGGCTCGAGGCTGAGAGCGGATTATGGATGACCTGGAGTGTACTACCGAGCAGAAACTAAGAGGAGCCGTGTCCTTGTTGAGGGACGAAGCGTATCAATGGTGGCTTACTGTGCGAGAAAGCACCCAGGCGAAACGTGTTACTTGGGATTTCTTCAAAGCTGCTTTCCAAGGGAAGTATGTCGGGGCAAGCTATGTGGATGCCTGGAGGAAGGAATTTCTGAATCTAGTTTAAGGGAATAAGACAGTGGCAGCTTACGAGGCAGAATTTCTTCGCTTAAGCCGATATGCTCGCGCAATAGTGCCAACTGATCATGAGCGCTGTGTACGTTTTGAGGATGGGCTGAACGATGAGTTACGGGTACTGATAGCCCCACAACAAGAAAGGATTTTTGCCACGCTTGTAGAGAAAGCCAAGATGGCCGAAGAGGCTAAGAACTCAGCACGCCAGAATCGGGAAAGAGTCAGAGGCAAGAGGGATTTTAAGTACTCGGGTTCTGCTAAAAGGTTCCAAAAGAGGCCCTGGAATGATGAGCCAGCTCAAGCTAGAGCACCTGTGGCTACCAATCAGATTCAAGAATGTGCTGACTGTGGGAGACGACACCCTGGGGAATGCTAGAAGAGAACCGGTGGTTGTTTTAAATGTGGTTCTAAGGACCATCAGTTTAGAAATTGCCCTCGATGGACTGCTCCGACTCAAGAAGCTCGTAACCCTGATGTACAGCCAGCTAGAGGCACTCAGCAGCCACCGAGAGGCCGTGGACCAGGTCGTGGTGGTAATGGTGTTGGACGTGGTCAAGGTGCACCGGGTCGAGGTAATGGCTTTAGAGGTAACGCGGAGGCAAGACAGCCGGGATTGGTCTATGCGGTCAGGCGTCGGGAGGATGGCGATGCACTTGATGTGATAACTGGTACGTTCTTCATCTTTGATATACCTGTTACTGCTTTGATAGATATCGGGTCTACCCATTCGTATGTTGCTAGTGCCATATCTGGAAACCTGAATATTAAATCTGAGATTACCGATAGAGAGATGACGGTAATTAGTCCTTTAGGACAGTCTGTGATTGTGAATAAATTGTATAGAGACGTGCCTTTAGAAATTCAAAGAGATATATTTTTGGCGGATTTGATGGAATTGCCTTTCGGTGAGTTCGATCTTATTTTGGGCATGGATTGGTTGGTAAAGCACCGGGCACAATTAGATTATGCTGAAAAGCGGATGTCAATAAGGACTTTGGATGATAAGGAGGTAGTAATGATAGGCAAGCGAATGAACTTTTTGTTAAATGTGGTATCTACTTTAAAAGTAGAAAAGTTTGTGCGAAAAGGGTATGGAGCGTTCCTAGCCTTCATTAGTGCTTTGGATGCCAAGGAATTATCAGTGGGAGGTGTGTGAACGGTGAAAGAATTTTCAGATGTCTTTCCCGAAGAACTTCCTGGTTTACCTCCAGATCGGGAAGTAGAATTTGGCATTGAGCTTTTGCCTGGAACGGCTCCGGTGTCCATTGCTCCTTACAGAATGGCGCCGAAAGAGTTAGCGGAGCTTAAAGCACAAATTCAAGAATTATTGGATCGGGGATTTATCCGACCGAGTGTGTCTCCATGGGGAGCACCGATTTTGTTCGTCAAGAAGAAGGATGGGTCGATGCGTATGTGTATTGATTATAGGCAGTTGAATAAATTGACGATCAAGAATAGGTATCCATTACCGAGAAGCGACGACCTGTTTGATTAGTTGAGAGGAGCTTCAGTTTTCTCCAAGATTGATTTGAGATCGGGTTATCATCAACTCAAGGTTAAGGAGGCAGATATTCATAAGACAAAGATTCGAACTCGTTATGGACATTATGAGTTTTTGGTGATGCCGTTTGGTTTGACCAATGCACCAACTGCATTTATGGACATGATGAATCGAGTCTTTCAACCCTATCTAGACCGGTTCGTGGTGGTGTTCATAGACGATATCTTGGTATACTCGAGGAATGAAGAAGAGCATGACTCACATTTGCGCATAGTATTGCAAATATCGCGAGATAAGCAACTTTATGCCAAATTCAAGTAAGTGTGAATTTTGGTGAAGGAAGTGACTTTCTTGGGTCATGTGGTGTCGGTGAAGGAATAAGAGTTGATCCGGAAGGTAGAGGTCGTGTTGGATTGGAAACCACCAAGACAAAGTGGGTGAGATTCGGAGTTTCTTAGGTTTGGCTGGTTATTATAGACGCTTTGTTGAGGGTTTTCGTTGATTGTCGCACCCCTAACTAAGCCATTGCGAAAGGGAGTACCCTATGTGTGGACCGATAAACAACAAGAGAGTTTTGAGAAACTGAAGAAGATTTTGACGGAAGCGCCAGTACTGATTCAACCTGAGGCTGGAAAAGAGTTCATTGTTTATTGCGATGCGTCACACACGGGCTTGGGATGTGTGTTGATGCAAAGTGGTAAAGTGGTAGCTTATGCATCTCGTCAGTTAAGGCTGCACGAAGTCAACTATCCTACCCATGACTTGGAGTTGGCTGCGGTGGTGTTTGCTTTAAAGATTTGGAGGCACTATCACTACGGTGAGAAGTCTATTATTTATACGGATCATAAGAGTCTTAAGTACCTCCTTACCCAAAAGGAGTTGAACTTGAGACAACGGAGGTGGGTGGAGCTATTAAAGGATTATGACTTCTCAATCGAGTATCATCCTAGAAAGGCTAACATGGTGGCAGACGCGTTGAGTCGTAAGGTAGTATCGGAGTTAAGAGCAATGTTTGCTCATCTCAGTTTGTATGAAGATGGTAGTCTGCTAGCGGAACTTCAGGTTAAGCCTTTGTGGTTAGAAAAGATCAAGGAAAAGCAATTATCAGATGAAAAGTTGGGACCCTTATTTCAGCAAGTTAAAAGTGGTGTAATAGTGGATTTTGGAATGAACAAGGATGGAGTGCTGTGTTTTCGTGGAAGAGTTTGTATGCCCATGGATTCGGATTTGAGACAAATGATTCTGCGGGAGGCGCATAGTAGCCCTTATGCTATGCACCCCAGAGGAAATAAGATGTATCGAGACCTTCGTGATCAGTATTGGTGGCCAGGGTTGAAACGAGAAGTTACGGATTTTTTGAGTAAGTGCCTGACGTGTCAGCAAGTTAAGGCGGAACATCAATTACCATCGGGATTGTTACAACCGGTAAAGATTCCTTTATGGAAATGGGAGCGGATAACGATGGACTTTGTTAGTGGGTTACCCTTAACACCTACTAAGAAAGATTTCGTCTAGGTAATAGTGGATCGGTTAACGAAGATCGCCCATTTTCTACCGGTTCAGACGGATTACTCATTGCGTGGTTGGCTAAGTTGTACGACGTAGATCGTGAGGTTGCATGGGGTACCAAAGTGTTTATTATATCGGACAGGATCCTAGGTTTACATTGCGGTTTTGGAAAGCTTTGCATGAGGCTTTGGGAACAAAGTTAAACTTCAGCACGGCTTTTCATCCTCAGTCAGATGGTCAGTCGGAAAGAGTAATCCAGATTTTGGAAGACATGTTAAGGGGTTGTGTGATTGATTTCAGAGGTAGTTGGGAAGATTTTCTACCATTGGCAAGAGAGTTCGCAGATAATAACAGCTTACCAATCCAAAGATCCAAATGGCACCTTATGAAGCGTTATATGGTCGAGGTGTCGACTCTCTACTTATTGGACTGAATTGGGGAACGGCGCTTGTTGGGTCCTAAAATGGTATCCGAGACGGAAGAAAAGGTAAAGGTGATTCGAGCACGGTTAAAGGAAACTTCGGATAGACAAAAGTCGATGCGGATCCAAGCGTAAGGATATTGAGTTTGCGGTGGAGATCAGTCTTTTCGAAAGTCTCACCTTGGAAGAAAATTTTCAGATTTGGAAGGAAGGGCAAGTTGAGCCCTAGGTTCATTGGACCGCACTGTGTGTTGAAGCGTGTAGGACAAAGTGGCCTATCACCTTGAATTACCTCCGAGTTGAGTCGATTCATAGTGTCTTCCATGTCTCTATGTTAAGGCGTTATTGATCGATCCGTCTCACATAGTACCAGAGAAGAAGTGGAGATAAGGCCGGACTTGTCTTTCGAGGAGGAACCGGTGAAAATTTTAGATCGAGATGTTAAGGTGCTAAGAAAGAAGTCGGTACTGTTGGTTAAGGTTTTATGGCATAATCACGGAGCGGAGGAAGCTACGTGGAGAGCTCGAGGACGCAATTCGGCAACAATATCCTCACCTCTTTTAACTGTAAAATTTCGAGGACTAAATTTTTCTTTTAGGGGTAGAATTGTAACATCCTAAAAATTGAGTCTCGATATGTTGCATAATTTTGGTGCTTAGCTTGTGAATGATTCAATTTGTGTGTTTAATATAGTCTTGAGAAGGCTCGGGATTTATTCGGAATTAGAATAAATTTTAGTAATGAATACTTTATTGAAGTGGAACTAGTAACCTTAATGTTTAAGGAAATTAAGTGATAAAAAGATAGCATAAAAGAGCCATTAGTGAAGAGGTTATGCGCTACATGTATGGTCTTGAGGGGAGAGGTTCGAATCCCCTAGTATGCATTTTGTGCATATTAATTTTTGCTCTTTCCTAGCAAGTGTCGGCCAAGCATCCCATTCTTGGTAAGTTAGACTTTTATTTTATGGTATGATGGCTAAGAGATATAGTAAGAGTGAACTTAAGGGAAAGAATCATATGGAAAAGGCAAGTAAGGGGGGACATAAGGCATGAAACAAGGGTGATGTTTTGGAAACTTTGGGGTGGCTAAACTTTGACTTTTGGCCAATGTACTTGGATGGTTTTGGGGTTAGAAGGGGTTGGCCGAATATTGGTTAGGATTAGGAGCTAGTTGGCCATAATGCTTTAGCAAATTAGTGCATTTTTCTTTTCTCTCCACAACTTCTCTCCCTAGCCGAATGTGTCATGTGCAATAGGTAAATTTTGTTTTGGTTTTGGTCATTTCTTCTAGACCAAATTGATATCATCTTTCATTCTTCCCAAGTTTCTCCTCTTTGTGCCGAAACTACACCATCTTGAAAGGTCATATTCTTTTCTTTCTTTTTGGCCGAATATACACCAACCCCAAGATCATTTCTTTGTTCATCTTCCATCATTGAAGATTGACACATAAATGCTTTCTCTTTTATTTCTTTTTCTCCTTTCTTTCTCCTTGTAAAGAACTCTTAACATCACTATTTCTTTTCCAAAACCTTTCACCATGGCCGAATGTTAATAAACATAATCATAGCCGAATTTCCACTTCTTATATATTTCTTCTCAATCATTTCTTCTATTCAATCTTTGGACAATCGGTAAGAACCCTCTTAGATTCTTTATTTTTTTCATCTTTTCTTTTGCCGAATCTACTTTTGTTCGGGAGGGTCTTTTGACCGAAAGTATCGTCTATCTCTTTCTCTTAGACAATCTTTCTCGCCTTTATAGTGATATAGAGAAGGCCGAAACTTGGAGTGTTCGTAATAATTGTGGATCGCTAGGATTCGGTTCAAAGTGTTAAGGTAAGGGTTTTTATCAAGGATTTCCTTATTACTCGTTATTTCGTCAAAGATGGGTTACTAATCGGTTTTATCTTAGGAACGTTATCGCTCGATTTTCATCCCGTGAACGTAAGATTTCGTGGTAAGCCGATTTCGCCCTTAAGGCCTATAAACTAAATTTCCAAAATATTAGTTGGACTAATATTCTTTTATCAATGGAGGCAAGCAAGATAGGGTCGAAAAGGGTGGTGAATAGTGTTCGAAAGAGGGGCGGATTCGCTATTCCCCTAGATTCAAGTGAAGGGTCTGTTTCGGCAATCCGAGATTTTCCACCGGGTTGTGGACCTCATCCGGGAGAATCAATTATTCGAAGTTGTTCGTAGTTCGAGCCATTAACTATTCGGGATTTTCCACGGGTTGTGAACCGTCAACCGGGAGAACCGCCAAATAGTAGTTGTTCGAGATTCCGAGGGTAAGGATCTAGATCGCTTATCTTTAGCATAGATTTATATTAAGTATTAGTGTTCTAATCGAGCGTTATAACGTTTTTAGGTGTTGACGATCGTGAAAGTGTAGTGCTCATCGTTATCAGTGTGTAATCTTACACCATATCTCTGAGTTAGATAACCACATCGTAATAATCCTAGATTAAAATCACAAAGTTGGTGAAATCGGGTAAAATGGTTTATTTTATCACTTTAATCATAAAAAACTTTGAAATTGGTATCAAGATTATGAAAATTACGAAATTGCCCTTAATGGGCTAAATCGATAAAAGTGACTAAATGGGCTATATGTGATATTTGATAAATGGGCCATATGTAATAATTGTTAAATGGGCCAAATGTGATATGAGATTATGTGGGCCAAAATGTGAAATGGGCCAGTTTGTGATAACTTTTATAATGAGCCTTATGCTGGAATTATTATATGAATTGTCATGCATTTTATATACATGATTGCATGGGTTGGGATAATTGACGAAGAGAAGATGGCTTCGTGCCCAGTTAATGGCTTCGTGCCCAGTTAAATATATGGCTTAATGCCCAGTTGGTGTGTTGGCGGGGTGGGTGACTAAAGCTCCCCCACGGTGTCTTTGGTTGGTACGGGTGGTGTGTAGCGGTTGGAAATTTAGGCTTGGTTGGGAATTGCATATCACATGCATTTTATACTTGTTATATTGTACATTTGTAAATGGGCTCAAGCCCAATTAAATGCTTAAATGGTTTTGGCCTAGTGGACTTGGTAAGTGGGTTACACACTGAGTTCTAAGTAACTCACCCCGTTTCCTTTACCCATCTCAGGTAACGATCATTAATGGAGGCTTGGGCCGGGGGGGATGACTTCGTGGAGGCCATACTTCGAATGATGGTTTTTGTGAACTTTGAACTACTCTTAAGTATTTTTTATTTAATTTCTATTTCAGCTATGATGAAATAAGGCCTCTGGTATAATTTTTATGGATTTTTACTGTGTATGGATTTTAATTATGTTTAAATACTAAAATGGGACTATTCTATATTTATAAATGTTTTCGTAAATTCTCGTGCAAAAAGGGGTTTTTCTTAAATGTTTTATTCTCGTAAATTTTTCTGTAAAATTCTTTAAGAATCTTGTTTTTTTCAAATTTCGTCTTGAACTCTTTTAAACTTCTCGCAAAATTTTTACCAATTAAATTCTAAGTTTTAACTTGATAAACTCTTATGTCTTAAATCATAGATTTTAAATTAACCTCGGTTTTTAATAAACTTCAATTCCAAAATAGTTTTGATGATCTATTTTATTTAAATCAATAAATGACTAGATGTATGTTCGTTTTGCGTGACATACCAAATCTGGTCTTAATGCATAGACCAGGGTTTGGGGTGTTACAGAAACCCAGTAAGTTGGGGTACGGTTTCTTTCGAATCTTAGAACGCGAAGTATTTGCTTATTTCAAAAATCGGATAAAATATGATATGATCGTAGTAAAATAGAAAATAAATTTTAATGCCAATATGCATAATAGAATAAAAATGAGGGCAATAATATAAATAATAATGTAAAGGCATAAATAAAAACTAAACAGACGATAATAGGTAAAAAATGATAAATAAACAAACAAGTAAGTAAAGTACAAGAAAATGATAGCAAAAATAAAAGCTAATAGCAAATCAACAAATAGATACATATTATGCACAACAGTTTAAAGATAATAAAATAATAGTAATAATAACATTAATTCAATAATAATAAGGAAAGTAATAGTAGTTTTCGAAAACTATTTTTTATTTTTGGTAAAAACAGGGATCGACTTTAAAAAATGAAAATGGAGTCGCCACCAATCCCTTTTTACTTAGGTGTGATTGGATCACCTTATAAAACATTTTATTTCAAAACATTGATTTTGGTCCATGAAACACAAGAAAACGGGTTCGGGAGTCGGTTACGTAAAAGGAAGGGTTAGCACCCTCGTAACGCCCAAAATTTGGTACCTAATTGATAATTTCATGTCCTAGTGTAGAAATTTTAAAATTTTTTAAAATATGATCAGTTTATTTGAAAGAAAACCAAGACTTACCTATCTCAAAGAAATAAAATGATACACCCAATAAGTTAGGATGTAACATCTAATGACTTCAAAACTAGGCTCGCCTTTATTTGTATAAAATTCTTACCTCGAGATACAAGACATCATATCCAATAAGTTAGGGTACAACGTTTTGGGATTACTAAGAATAAGTTTTTAATTTGAAATTTATAAGTTTAAGTCGAGGATATTTGATACTTTAATTTCCACGAGAAAAAGTAAAACCCAGTAAGTTAGGGTATAATTTCTCTCGAAGTCCCTAAATATCAGATATCGCTATTTTTTAATACTTGAATAAAATGCGTCAATTCAAAAAGTGTTTTTATAGAACAATGATTTGAATAAGATATTATAACGTACATATTTAATAGCAATTCACCATAACTACAAATTATAGTAACAATTATTACTAATACAAGTAATTAAAGAATAATAATAATATGAATAACAAATAAAAGAACTATGCTAAGCAATAATAAACGATTAAAAGAACGTAAATAGATAAACATGAGATATAAAATAAGTAGCAGAAATTAAAATTTTCATGAAATAAAAAAAATCAAGAAATAGATATTAAATTCCATAAACAAAATCAAATAAATGAATAAATAAATGAATAACATATTTGAATATTATGACAAAAAAAAAGGAATATGACAATCTCTAAAACGGTTATATATAAACAATTTAAAAAAAACTTAGGATATAGGAAAGATATCAAGGATAACCTAGTATAAATATAATTTAATAAATTAGTATATATAAATATAAATGACAATACATGATAAAAATACAATTATAAATAAATAGTATATAAAATTTTAAATAACATATATATATATATAATACAATAATCATAAAAATTAAATATAATATAAACAATATAAATAATATATGTTATACGATATAAATAAATTTTTTACAAAAATAAAATTTTAAAATAATATATGATATAATATAATAATATATATATAATATTCAAACATTAAAACATATAACATAATAAATAATATACAAATTATAAAATAATATGTAATGTATAAATATTATTAAACTAAATAAAATGACTTAGTATAATAAATAATAATAATTTGATACATATATAATACTAAATAATTAAAAAAATAATGAAAATGCAAAGAATAAAAAATTTAAAGGATTAAATCAAAAAATAAAAAAAATAGGGTAAAAGTGTAAAAGGACCAGATTAGAACGCGCGTCATAATGTAGGGACTTATTAGGCAATTAAGCCTTATTTCCTAAGCGACGTCGTTCCGTCTCTTGCCTTAGAATAGCCTGAAGGACTAAATTGAAGTGAAATACAGACTTCAGGGCTAATTTAAAAATAAAAGAAATTCAATTTAGGACGAAATTATAATTAATAAAATTGCGGAGGGACTAAAATGGCAAATTTCCCTTTTTATCAAAACACGCGGATCCTCCCCGAGTTTTCGGGTCAACGTGCGGATCTAAGGTCAAACGACGTCGTTTTAACGCTTATTGGCTTAAGCTAAAACGGCGTCGTTTTTATGTGACCATATAAGTCAGTTTTCAGAAAAAATTTCATTTGCTCCCCGTTTTCTAAAAAAAATTTTGAGCATTCTCTCTGTCCTTTGGCCTTCGGCCAGGACACCGATGATGAACGCCGTCACACGCGTCTCACGCGCCGTCGCCCACGGCGGCTCAAAGGTAAAAACACCATCCTTTTTTTTTTTAAACACTGTTTTGTATATGAAACATGCATAGATTAAAAAAAAGAAAGAAAGAAAGAAATAACACAGATAGAAAAGAACGGAAATCACCTCTGTAAACAGGTTTTTGTATTTTATTTCTTTGTACTTTTTGTGAATATTTGCCTATTCTTTCTGCGTATATCTGTGTAAGACAGTCTGTGTCCTTTTACAAATTTTATGGGGGTTTTTATAGCCCCGAAAATAGAAAAAAATAAAAAGATTCTATTGTTTCTTGCCATTTTTGTGGTATTTTCTTTCCTTCTTGCAGGCGAACAATGAAGAATCCGGCGTTGGAGTGATTCGCTGATTGATTGCGCGCGCGATCAAGGTGGCGTGGGCGCGAGGAAGGGGTCAAGAGCTGAGGCGCTATGCTGTGTGATGGAAACCTAGGGTTTCCTGCATCCGCAAGCTTTTTGGGCCACTTGGGCCAACTTAGTTTTGGGTTTGTTGGGTTAGTTTAGGTCTGTTTTGGGTCTGGGTCTTAGGGTGTAATTGGGCTTCGGGTTTTTAGGTATTGGGTCAAAGGTTTTAAATGGACTGTAAAGAATAAACTGGCTATTTATTTTTTTTAATTTTTTTATTCTGGTTTCTTACATGGGCCTGGGCAAAATGGGCCAATTACAGCTGCCCCTCTTTGCTCATTGTCGTGTAACGAGAATAGAGCAAAGACTATAAAAGGACCAATTTTGCCCGGTCTTGCCGAGTCTTAATTTCTTGGTCCTCGTCTTCTCCAAATGGCTTCCAACCCAACTGCAACTTCAGGTGTATTGGAATATAAGTTTGACGGCTTTAATTTACTTCACTGCAACTTCAGGAATGCAATATCCACTATCTTTAGTCTGCTCAACTGCAAACTCGAGGAAACGAGACTAGTATCTTCGATCTGCTTCATTGCAATCTCAAGAAGACAAGATCTGCTATCTTCAATCGCTTCCATCGCAAACTCGTGGATGCGGACTAATGTCTTCGATCTGCTTCACTGCAATCTCAGGAATGCCAGATCTGCTATTTTTAATCTGCTCCACTGCAAACTCAGAGATGCCAGATTAGTATCTTCGATCTGCTTCACTGCAATCTCAGGAATGCCAGATCTGCTATTTTTAATGTAACACCCCAAACCCGGCCCAAACACTACAGCCGGATCTGGCATGCCACTCAAAAGAGTTTTGTAAAAGATGTCGC
Source organism: Gossypium sturtianum (assembly GCA_025698515.1). NCBI lineage: Eukaryota > Viridiplantae > Streptophyta > Magnoliopsida > Malvales > Malvaceae > Gossypium > Gossypium sturtianum. The sequence goes on along the minus strand of CM046949.1, from coordinate 47,967,834 downwards.
AATCTTCGGGAAATATTTTTCTTGTATTTAATCTTTTATTCGGGAAAACTTAATAACTTGATAAGTTTAAATAATATATAAATTTCACTTGTTGTTTTATGAATAAAAAACCAAAATCTTAATACATGCCTTAGTTTAGTTAAAGTTTAAATGTCAATAATGAAAGCCCAAAATAAAACCCAAAGCAAAGTATAATAGTCTAGTGGCCCATGGCCTTATTACAACGAAACTTAAAACCCACTTAAGACAAATTTATTAAAAATAAATAAAATAAAGTCTTTTTCGGAATCCTCAAGATTTCATCGCATGGCCACCTTGCTCTCCTCTCCGGCCTGGTCCGATGAACTAAGTGTTACTCGAAATTGTTAAAATAATAGGGTGAGTCGCGAGACTCAAGTGTGCAAACCCACATGCACCATTAGATTTGGGCCTTAGCCCCACAGAACATATATCAGAATATATTATAATAGAAATTATGCAAAGCCCAACCCAACTCCTAGGTTTCCAACCGCTACACACCACCCTTACCGCCAATCACACCATTGGGGATTTCTACAATCAACCCACACACCAGGTACACACCATCGATGGCGGTCATCATGCTGCATTAGTCGCTCATCGTCAAATCGTGACAGAGTCACGGTGAAATGGCATAAGCCACCGAGAAAATAGAGTTGTGACAGAGTCACCGGCCGAAATGGCATAAGCCACGAAGCGAGTTGTGATAAATCACAGGTGAAATGGCATAAGCCACCGAATGTAACACTTCCCCCTTTTCATCAATTACCCTACCCGAGCATGCATAGAAATTTACATGCAAAACATATCTTTTTAACAAAAACATTCACTGAAGAATGGCAGAAAGCACTAACCTGATATTTAGCCTTTACCCTTCTCGGGTTTTCAAACGTTATGCCGGGATTTTGGCATTTAACAGAGTATAGCAGATTTATTACACATATACATATATATATATATATAAACAATCTAATGGTGTGAGAAGTTACACACCTGGTTACCGTTAGGACTCCTATGTCGACACTATCAGAAGCTGCTAAAACTGCTATCTGTCTAAGATTTTGTTCGGATGCCGGTCCACAACCCATCGCCAATCCCGAATCACGACACCGCCGCTTTTTAAACTTAGGGATTGGTTTTACAGATCCAATCCTCCTTTGCCACGAACCATATTTGATTCTATCGAGGGACCTTATCAGTTGCTACCATCGTAACATGTGGTTGTTGATCCATAACATAGGGTTAAGATTACGAATACGATAATCTAAAGTAACGAAAATCTAGAGAAAACTACCTTACCTTAAAATCCCGAAAAGAGGTATGATACTTAGAGACTAACGATTTTCGGCTTTTAGATCTAGACGATCAGGTCTCCTTCAAATCCCGGAATGCCGCCCAACATAGCACCATTAAACTATTAGTTTTTCGACTTTTGCCTTTCAAGAACCGAAATAGAATATGAGATCTAACAGAAGTCGACACTTACCTTAGTATAGGGAATTCAGCTAGCACTTGGAGAGAAGATTCAGTAATGTCAAAGAAAAAGATTTAAATGCCGGAAGAACTAATTCTCAACTAGGATGAATAAAGAAAAACTATGGAGATTTCGGCTTTTTAGAGAAATCGGCTCAAAGGGAAAAAGAATGGAGAAGAGGTTTCGGCTTTTGAAGAAATTGAAGAAAAGAAATTAGAGAGGGAGAGACTAAGAATTTCGGCACAATGGAAGGAGAAGAAATTAGGGTTTAAATGTCAGAATCAATGAGATATCCTCCCCTATTTATAGAAATTTCGGCACCTATTGTTCAAACCCGAAAATGCCCTTCCTGATAACTAAAAGTCAAGCTAAAAGAAAAGGGAAAATTCGGTACCCATATATACTAAAATAAATAAATAAATAAATAAATAGAATAAACCTACACTCCCTAATCAACTCAAACTTATCACTAATTAAATTCCTTTATTATCTTAAAAATTTATCCTCATCAAAAAGTCCTTTTATTTAGCCCAAAAATTCAATTTGAATTTCATTCAAATAGCTTCCCGAACAGCAGCCATCTTTTGGCATTTTGGTCCAATTCATATACCTTCCCACGCCAGCAGCAAAATTTCAAGCTATTGCGCACAAGGCAACTCGAACCCAAGACCTCCAAGCACAACCACACGCTACCAGCCACTGCACCAAAACCATTCTTGTGATATATTCCGTTGTCAACTTCTTTTAAAGTATACTTTCCAGCGACCGAATCATCCTAAGAAATCCAAAAATATTAACCGACACCCAGATTCGAACCTCCACCCTTTTCACTATGAGGCACGTCCCTTGCCACTGCGCCACCCGTTTCATTTGAGTCATAATTCCTTCCCAATTAATTATCAACCTTTATTTCGTGCTCCAGGTTTACTTAAAAAAAAACCCCAACATTTCGCGCACAACACGACTAGAACCTTACTCCCCCTACTACTCTTAACGCTTTGCCCATGGGCTGCATTTCCTTCGTCATGAAATGCCCCAACTAATTATAAGGCCTAAACTCGCCTTCATACTATCATATGTGCAATAAAATTTTTTGCCATACCCAAGACTTGAACCTTTGACCTCCAACTTATTCACAACGCCCCAAGCCACTGGACCACCTACTTCTTTGTGATATCTTTTAACCCAACAATATTTTAAAAGCCTTATGACTACCACCAACCTCCTAAAAAAACAACATTTTTCTAAAGCCCTAGATCGAGCCTAGGACTTTTCCAACACTACCTGACCCTTCCTAACCCTCCCAAAAAATTAAACTAAACATGAATAATAATTTTTTTAAAAGACAATGTCCATTCAAACTTTTCATGATAAAATAATTTATTTCTATTTGAATAATATTTTTAAGAAAAATTAACTATTTAAATGCATTAGTGACATTATAAAAGTAGAGGGACAAACGTGTGTAAAAGTAAAGCATATAAATCAAATCCCCAAATTTTAGCATAATCTAGGGGTCAATTAAAAATTGACCATTATCTTATTTTAGTATAAACCACATATTAATTTTTTTAGTACATTCAAATTATATATACTCATATTGTATATTAACGAAAATTTAACGATAGAAATTGATATTATAAAAATATATAAGAACTAAATTATATTAAAATATAAAAATTAAATCGAGAATAATAGAAAAATTAATATTTCTAAATTATAACTTTGTTCATCACACTGATAACATAAATAAAATAATTAATTATATGACAAGGACAAAGTTATGGAAAATATTTGATAAATTGATGCATAAATTGACTACATAGAGTTTAATATAATGCCACATTAAATTTTATTATAATTCAGTTAATATATTTAAAAAGGAGGAAAATTAGTAAACAATAATTACAAGTTTTTTTTTTAACGACAAAAATCCATTCTCTCGACACACGAACCCACTTATTCTAGGCCCAAATTCAGGGTGTTACAATTCTACCCTCCTTAAAGAAATTTCGTCCTCGAAATTTCAAACTAACTAGTAATCATACTACCTAAGTCTCACTACCATGCTTTCGCTGCGCACTCCAATACTAGGCCCAAGTACTACAGCCGGATCTGGCATGCCACTCAAAAGAGTTTTGTAAAAGATGTCGCAATCTTCGGGAAATATTTTTCTTGTATTTAATCTTTTATTCGGGAAAACTTAATAACTTGATAAGTTTAAATAATATATAAATTTCACTTGTTGTTTTATGAATAAAACCAAAATCTTAATACATGCCTTAGTTTAGTTAAAGTTTAAATGTCAATAATGAAAGCCCAAAATAAAACCCAAAACAAAGTATAATAGTCTAGTGGCCCATGGCCTTATTACAACGAAACTTAAAACCCACTTAAGATAAATTTCTTAAAAATAAATAAGTGAAGTCTTATTGCTGAATCCTCAATGCTCTGTCGCATGGACACCTTGCTCCCTCCTCCAGCCCGGTCCGATGCACTAAGTGTCACCTGAAATGGTTAAAATAATTGGGTGAGTCGTGAAACTCAGTGTGCAACCCTCATGCACCATCAGATTGGGCCTTAGCCCACAAATCAACAAATAAAACATAACATAGTAAATAACATACATAACCCAACCCAATCCTAGGTTTCCATCCGCTACACACCACCCTTACCTGCCAAGCACACCATTGGGGATTTCTATAACCAACCCACACCGCTACACACCATCGATGGCGTACATGCTGCAGCTTAGTCGCTCATCGTCAAAGTTGTGACAGAGTCACCCGGTGAAATGGCATAAGCCACCAGAAACAGAGTTGTGACAAGGTCACCAGGTTGAAATGGCATAAGCCACCAGAACAGATCACTTCCCCTTTCATCATTCACCCAACCCCAAGCATACAGAGAAATCGGCATACAAAGTATATTACTGAAGAAGGACAGAAATCAATAACCTGATGATTAGCCTTTACCCTCCTCGGGTTTTCAATCATAATGCTGGGTTTTCGACATTTAACAGAGTATAGCAGATTTATACATATATATATTTTAGCACCCAATCTAATAGTGGGAAAGGTTACACACCTGATTAATGTCGATACCCTTACTAAACCGATCAATAACTTTGCTCAAAAAGCTGGAAAGATGTAAAAATAGGGCCTCTCCTACAATCGGCCAAGGGTTAATAGATACCCGAATTTACACTTTGAAACTAATAGATTCCTCTTACCTTAAAATCCCGAAAGTAACACAATTCGAGTGTTACCGAACTATAACTTAGAGATCTATGCGATTGGCCCCACTTCAGATCTCGGAATGCCGAAAGTAAGAGAGAAATAAGAGATTAGTTCTAAATAGCCATTCGGCTAGGGATCTTGAAAAGCCGAAAAACATTAAAATCCTGAAATCAATACTTACCTATTGCTTCCTTCAAAATTTGGCACAAGCAGACTCCCCTGAAGAAAATTCGGCAACTTCAGGAGGTGTGATCTTAGTGATTTCGGCTTTTAGAGAAACAAAGAATTGGAAAAAAGTATAAACAATGAGTGGTTAGTGAGATTTGGCCAAAAGAGAAGAGAAAAAGGATGGTAGGGTTTCGGCAATTGAGATCTAAAGAGTTTTCATTTCTGTCAGAAAAAGAAAAGAGAAGAGAGAGTTCAAGTTTGCCGAAAAATAAAAGAGAAATTTTTGAGAGAATTTTCAGAGAACATAATGAAGAATTGGCACACCTTATCGCCTATACATGTAGGCGATTCTTTCCCCTTTACAGAGTCAAATTTTTTGCCAACTCTAGCCTCTTGGATGAGCTCTCATCTTTTCCCTTATCTTGATCTATTATCTCCACAAAAATAGCCCTAATTCCTCTCTTAATTATCTGCCTATTATTCTTAAAATTAAACATAATAAAATCTCCTAAAATCTAGCCTTGTGCCGTCCCCCCTTACTCTTCTAAGTGTCAAATTTTAGCCCTAAAACTTGGGCTTCAAGCTGTCAAAATTTGGGCCCTCCTCATGCACTTGTGACGCCACTTATAGTGCCCCTTTACTGTGCCCCTCGTTGCTGGGCCACAAGCCCAATATGTCACTTAAACTACTAAAACTTTATTTTAAATCCTTGAGTGTCTAAACAGAATATTTAAAACAAGGCCTCAGCCCAATTTGAGCCCCATTTGCCTCAAACTCTCAAATTAATATTTTAAGCACACAAAATGTACAAGCCCATAAATTCAAGATGTTACAGTTCTACCCCCTTAAAGAATTTTCGTCCTCAAAATTTCTAACTAACTAGTAATCATACTACCTAAGTCTCACTACCATGCTTTCGCTGCGCACTCCAATACTAAACCCAAAATAAACACTTAGTATTCTATGGTAGAGTACGCACCGGTATTCACATCTAGAGCGTCCTCGTCCCCTTGTACTCATTCTTTCAATCGACGTTTATCTGATTAAGAATTTTATAAATCATTAATTCTTTCCACTAATTAACCACGAACAATCTTATGAATAGCAGTTTTAAGGGTAGTTCTTTCGAATTCGCATTCATAATTTAGTCTCATGTTCGTACCCTCTAGTTCTAAGGAACACATACACTCAATCATCAACATACAAATAGCATCCAAGCACTTGCATTCACCATGTAAGGGTGTTTTCGTTGCTTCACTACCCAGGGGTATTTTCGTACTTCTATCCTATAGGGGTATTTTCGTAATTTCCAAAATAGAGTTTCTTGGTGATTTTGTGAAATAAGGGTATTTTGGTAATTTTTCAATTCGGTGGTATTTTGGTAATTTTGAAGTCCGGGGGTATTTCGGTAATTTTACAAATCAGGGTCATTTTGGTCATTTTGCAAAATAAGGGTAATTTGGTAATTTTACAAACCATGGATATTTGTTGTTGTTGTTGTTGTTTTTTTTCAGAAATAGGGTGGCTGGTCCCTTTCGGGTTTTAATTGTAAGGTTTAGCCTGTCAACAAGTCCTCGTGATCAGTGAGTGAACAACTACTACGCACTGTAAGATTCCAATGAAGAGGAGGTGAGTCGCTAGGATCGCTTAAATACCAAGCTCTCCCTGAATCCACTCCTAGACATGTGTATGCCCGTTGCCACACCATAACTCGGCTAAGATGAAGAGTCACTACGCACCAGGTAGAATTCCAGCGAATAGGAGGTGAGTCACTAGGACTGCTTAAATACCAAGCTCTTCCGGATCCAATCCTACACATGCGTATGCCTGTTGCCACACCCAAGCCTTGCGACTCACTTACGGGTTTGTTTAGTGAAATTAAGTCTTATGAGCCTTTAGAGAGTGGTTTAAGCTAGGCCTAAAGTCCATCAAGTTCTAATCTAACTAATCTACGTCCCATAAAGCCCATCAAGCCCATAGATATATATCACACAATGGTTCAGAGTACTTACCTGGCGGACTTGGGCCGGAGACGCAGGTGCCATGCCGAGCTAACAAACCTGTTATTATTTAAAAACATGCATGTTTTCAAAAACCCATCTTTAGAAAACGTTTTGGGCCCAAAAACCCAAAGCCGAGTTTTGAACCGGGCTCTGATACCAATCTGTAACACCCTAAACCCAGCCCAAGTACTACAACCGGATCTGGCATGCCACTCAAAAGAGTTTTGTAAAAGATGTCGCAATCTTCGGGAAATATTTTTCTTGTATTTAATCTTTTATTCGGGAAAACTTAATAACTTGATAAGTTTAAATAATATATAAATTTCACTTGTTGTTTTATGAATAAAACCAAAATCTTAATACATGCCTTAGTTTAGTTAAAGTTTAAATGTCAATAATGAAAGCCCAAAATAAAACCCAAAACAAAGTATAATAGTCTAGTGGCCCATGGCCTTATTACAACGAAACTTAAAACCCACTTAAGATAAATTTCTTAAAAATAAATAAGTGAAGTCTTATTGTTGAATCCTCAATGCTCTGTCGCATGGCCACCTTGCTCCCTCCTCCAGCCCGGTCTGATGCACTAAGTGTCACCTGAAATGGTTAAAATAATTGGGTGAGTCGCGAAACTCAGTGTGCAACCCTCATGCACCATCAGATTAGGCCTTAGCCCACAAATCAGCAAATTAAACATAACATAGCAAATAACATACATAACCCAACCCAATCCTAGGTTTCTATCCGCTACACACCACCCTTACCTGCCAAGCACACCATTGGGGATTTCTATAATCAACCCACACCGCTACACACCATCGATGGCAGACATCCGCAGCTTAGTCGCTCATCGTCAAAGTTGTGACAGAGTCACCAGGCTGAAATGGCATAAGCCACCAGAAATAGAGTTGTGACAAGGTCACCAGGCTGAAATGGCATAAGCCACTAGAACAGATCACTTCCCCTTTCATCATTCACCCAACCCCAAGCATACAGAGAAATTGGCATACAAAGCATACATCAAGAAGGACGTAAATCACTAACCCGATGATTAGCCTTTACCCTCCTCGGGTTTTCAATCATAATGCCGGGTTTTCGGCATTTAACAGAGTATAGCAGATTTATACATATCTATATATTAACACCCAATCTAATAGTGGGAAAGGTTACACACCTGATTAATGTCGATACCCTTGCTAAACTGATCTATAACTTTGCTCAAAAAGCCAGAAAGATGTGAAAATAGGGCCTCTCCTACAATCGGCCAAGGGTTAATAGATACCCGAATTTACACTTTGAAACTAATAGATTCCTCTTACCTTGAAATCCCGAAAGTAACACAATTCGAGTGTTTCCAAACTATAACTTAGAGATCTATGCGATTGGCCCCACTTCAGATCCTAGAATACCGAAAATAAGAGAGAAATAAGAGATTAGTTCTAAATAGCCATTCGACTAGGGATTTTGAAAAGCCAAAAAACATTGAAATCCTGAAATCAATACTTACCTATTGCTTCCTTCAAAATTCGGCACAAGTGAGACACTCAAGAAAATTTTGCAACTTCAGGAGGTGTGATCTTAGTGATTTCGGCTTTTAGAGAAACAAAGAATTGGAAAAAAGTATAAACAAGGAGTGGTTAGTGAGATTCGGTCAAAAGAGAAGAGAAAAAGGATGGTAGGGTTTCGGCAATTGAGATCTAAAGAGTTTTGATTTCTGTCAGAAAAAGAAAAGAGAAGAGAGAGTTCAAGTTTGCCGAAAAATAAAAGAGAAATTTTTGAGAGAATTTTCAGAGAACATAATGAAGAATTCGGCACACCTTACTGCCTATACAGGGCCGATTCTTTCCCCTTTACAGAGTTAAATTTTTGGCCAACTCTAGCCTCTTGGATGAGCTCTCATCTTTTCCCTTATCTTGATCTATTATCTCCACAAAAATAGCCCTAATTCCTCTCTTCATTATCTGCCTATTATCCTTAAAATTAAACATAATAAAATCTCCTAAAATCTAGCCTTGTGCCGTCCCCCCTTACTCTTCTAAGTGCCGAATTTTAGCCCTAAAACTTGGGCTTCAAGCTGTCAAAATTTGGGCCCTCCTCATGCACTTGTGACGCCACTTATAGCTCCCCTTTACTGTGCCCCTCATTGCTGGGCCACAAGCCCAATATGTCACTTAAACTACTAAAACTTTATTTTAAATCCTTGAGTGTCTAAACAGAATATTTAAAACAAGGCCTCATCCCAATTTGAGCCCCATTTGCCTCAAACTCTCAAATTAATATTTTAAGCACACAAAATGTACAAGCCCATAAATTCAGGATGTTACATTTAATCTGCTCCACTGCAAACTCAGGGATGCCAGATTAGTATCCTCGATCTGCTTCACTGTAATCTCAGGAACGCCAGATCTGCTATTTTTAATCTGCTCCACTGCAAACTCAGGGATGGCACATTAGTATATTCGATTTGCTTCACTGCAATCTCAGGAATGCCAGATATGATATTTTTAATCTGCTCCACTGCAAACTCAGGGATGCCAGATTAGTATCTTCGATCCGCTTCATCGCAATCTCAGAACGCCAGATCTCGCTATTTTTAATCGCTCCACTTTGCAAACTCGGGATGCAGATTAGTATCTTCGATCCGCTTCATCGTAATCTCAGGAATGCCAGATCTGCTATTTTTAATCTGCTCCACTGTAAACTCAGGGATGCCAGATTTGCTATTTTTAATATGCTCCACTACAAACTCAGGGATGCCAGATTAGTATCTTCGATCTGCTTCACTGCAACTTCAGGAATGCCAGATCTGCTATTTTTAGTCTGCTCCACTGCAAACTCAGGGAGACCAGACTAATATCTTTGTAACATCCTGAAATTCGGGATTTTATGTTTTGCATTATACCATGCGTTAGGCTAGTTAAAAATGTTAGTTGAGTATGTTTAGGGGCCTTGAGAAGGCTTGGGGTTGAGTTGGGCCTTAGCAAAATTTTTGTGTTTAAGCACTTAAGAGGGGAGAATGTAAGTGGCATCAAGACTTAAGGAATTAAGTGTGTATTTTGCTAGCACAAGTGGAGCTAGTAGCAGAGTGGTGTGGCGTCACATGAAGAGGCTTAAGGAGTGGAGTTCGAATCCCACCTAGTGCAATTTTTATTGGATTAATTTTTTTTGTGCTTCTTTCCAAAGTGTCGGCCATGGCTATAAATAAGGAAATGAAGACTTTCTAGTGATGGAAAGAAGACTAAGGAATACGGTAAGGAGGAAAGCAAGGGAAAAACAAGGAAAGAAATAAAGGAAAGAGATAAGGGAGGCGAACATGTTGGCCGATTTTGTGGAAGGTGTTTGGGAAAGAATTTTTGGTCAACCTTGATCTTTTTGGTAAAGAGATGCATGGTTTTGGTAGGGGGGATGAAGGACCCGAATTTCATATAGCTTTTTACAAAGTTTTGGTGCGTGAGAGGCTTGTTTTCTTTTAGCATTTTGGTGTTTTCTTTTCCAATTCTTTCTCCTTTGCTTGTCGAAACTCTAAAGCCAAAATTGTTCACCTTTCTCCTTTGTTACCAAAATACTCACCTCATTTTGCTCATTTTCCCTTTGTTAGCCGAAACTATCTAGCACTCTTTTTTCCATCTCTCCTTTTCTTTTTCACCATTTCTTCAATCCTTCTCTCTTCTTCTTAAACCAATATTTTGATGGTCGAATCTTGCTTGATCTTTCCTCTCTAAATAGCCGAAACTTTAATCACACTATTTCTTCTTCTTCTTGCTTGCTTATTGGGCATTTCTTCCTTGATCGATTTGGTGTTTTAGTGGGTGGCCGAATATTCCATCCTTGCCGATTCATTTCTAGCCTTAAGCCCAATTGGTGGAAGTTGGACCTATTATTGTTAAGGTAAGGAATTTCTTCAAGGTTCATTTCGATATATCTCAATGCTTGGTTATTCCGTTAAAACAGATCGATGGATTTGACTAATCGGTTATATTAGGGACTAAATCGCTCGTTCTTCTCTACTTGTTGATCCTACGGAAGTAGTGGTAAGCCGAAGCCTATCCCTAAATAACTACTCTCTCTCATAGTAGTATTTTACTGACCAAGACTTTTTCAATGGAGGCAAGTGGTAGCGATTTGAAAGGAAAAGCGATAGGAGGACAAAAAGGGAGTGGATTTGCAATTCCTACTCCTAAGTTCAAACGTAGGGCGGTATCGGCAGTTCGGGATTTCCCATCGGGTTTTGGACCATCATCCGCTGAGAATAGACAAATCGTGGTCGTTCACGATACTAAGGGTGCCGACGATCAAGAAGGTTTAGTCCTTACCGTAATCAGGTGTGTAATCTCACACCTAAATCCCGTTGATTCATGACTCACCATTATGTTGGAAGAATAGATCGTTGTATTGGCTTAAACGATGTTAATTCTAAGATCGGTCAAAATCGGTATTAATTTATTAAATTACGAAAATGCCCTTATGGGCCGATTTACGAAAATGCCCTTATGGGCCGATTTACCAAAATGCCCCTATGGGCCGATTTGCTATAATGCCTAAATGGGCCGAACTATCAAAGTGCCTTACTGGGCCGATTCACCGAATTAATTCACTAGATTAATGGTTGTTGTATATATGTGGATATTTTATTTTATTTTGTATGATACATTTTCATATATTGCATGGGATGGGATAAATTGTATGGAGAACAGTGTAGCCTGGTGGCATTGCCACAAATCTATTTATTATTGTGCTTAATTATGTTTTTGGTGGCTTGACCACAAAAATACTATACTCTAGCAGCTTGGCTGCAATTTTGGTGGGAGCGGCGGGATGGGTTGACTTGATCCCCACAGGTGTGATTGGCTGGTCGGGGGTGTGATGGGTGGATTGGGTTGGGTTGCATACATTTACTTCATTTAATTATTGTTATGTAAATGGGCTTAGGCCCAAGATTATGTTATGCGGGTTCGGACCAGTGGATGACGGTAAGGGGATTATATCGAGTTCTAGTAACTCACCCCATTCTCTTAATCCTTGCGGTAATGATCGATGAGTGAGGACTTGGGCCCATGGATGACTCGGTGGAGGCCATACTTTGGAAATAATATTTCGAACCTTAGTAAATTCCGTTTCCGCTTTATTTCGTTACTCTTATTATTTTGGGTTTAAAGTTGTAATAAGGCCTCTGGGATTTTTATTTTGTTTTATGTTTGACGTATTTATTATCTTCCATGAATTGATTTAAACGGGGATTTTCTAAAATCATAAAAAACGGTTTTTCTTAATATTTATCAACTAACGGATTTCATAATAAATATGTACAAATATTTTAACTTGGATTTTTCCTGCAAGTTATCAATAATATTTTCAAAAGTCACGCTTTTAAAAGATCACTAGTTCGATTATTGATTTTTCAACCAACCTTTCAAAATTAGTAGTATTTTTATCAAATTTTCTAATCAAATTTGTTTTTCTTAAATTTTAACCTGATAACAACATCTTTAGTAAGAATCACAAGTTCTTTACTCGTTTTCTTCATGTGACATGCCAGATCTGGTCATACCGCATGGGCCGGGTTTGGGGTGTTACATTTTATGATATCAGAGCCAGGTTGCAAAACTCGGCTGTGGTTTGGGTTCAAAAGCGTTTTCCAAAGCTGTTTGAAATTTAATTTATAAATGCATGTTTTAGAGGAAGTATGGCACCACGGGTATCCGACACCAAGTCAGTAAGTTTTTGTTTTCCTTTTATGATTATTGTGGTATGATTGTAGTATGAAAACTTCACAAAATAGAGATGCTCTAGAACTTTTAGCTTAGGAGCTGAAACTATAGAGATTGAGACTTTAGTATATGTTTTGCGAAAAAAACTTTACTTCCTATATTCCATAAAACATCATTTAATAAACATTGAATAGCATACTGATTCATAAGACTCGTAATCAGATTAAATCAACTTAGTAAACATGAGCGCTAGAGGACGTGGACGTGGTAGACGTGGCCATGGTAGAGGCCGAGGTGCTAGAGTTGTATCTGAGGTATCGGGACATATGCTTTAAATGGATGCACCTACGTCACCAGTGACTGAAGCTGGGTCACATGATCGAATGAGAGAGGACGACGCTCTGTCCCAAGCAATGTTACGGGTACTGGAAAGGGTTGCTGGGGCAAGAATTGGGTCGGCAGCTCATGGGTCGATATCTGAGTGACTTAGATCGAATGGGGCCGAAGTTTTTAGGGGTATTTTGGGTGTAGCCCTAAGTGTAGCAGAGTACTGGCTTGAGGCGGTGGAGCAGATTATGGATGACCTGGATTGCACCGCTGAGAAAAAACTGAAAGGGGTTGTGTCATTGCTAAGAGACGAGGTGTATCAGTGGTGGCTCACTGTTCGGGAAGGCACTTAGGCTAATCGTATTACCTGGGAAATCTTTAAGACAATATTTCAGGGAAAATATGTCGGGGCTAGTTATGTAGATGCCCGAAGGAAGGAATTTTTAAATCTGGTTCAAGGAAGTAAATCTGTGGCAGCATACGAGGCAGAGTTTCTGTGTCTGAGTCGGTATGCCCGGGGAATAGTGCCGACTGATCATGAGCGCTGTGTCTGTTTTGAGGATGGATTGTGTGATGAGTTACGGGTGCTGATAGCCCCACAGAAGGAAAGGAATTTTGCTACACTTGTGGAAAAAGCTAAGATGGCTGAGGAAGTTAAGCACTCAGAACGGCAAAATCGAGACAAGGATAGGGGCAGGAATAAGAGAGACTTTGGGTATTCAGGTCCTGCTAGAGGATTTCAAAAAAGGCCCAGGAATGAGGGGCCAGTTCAAGTGGGTGCTCCAGCTACTACCAATCAGTTACAGCCTTGCGTGGATTGTGAAAAACTTCACTCGGGTGAATGTTGGAAGAGAACTGGTGGTTGATTCAGATGTGGATCCAAAGACCATCAGTTTAAGGATTGCCCTCGAGAGCCTGCTCAGACTCAGGTAGTTCGTAACAGATTTGCGCAGCCAGCAGGAGGCGTTCAGCAGCCGCCGAGAGGCCGTGGGCCAGGTCAAGGTGGTAATGGTGTGGGACGAGGTCAGGGTGCACAGGGTAGAGGTACCAGAAATAAGGGTAACATGGAGGCGAGACAACCATGATTGGTCTATGCGGTCAGACGTCGAGAGGATGGTGATGCACCGGACGTCATCACCGGTACGTTCTTCATATCTGATGTACCTTTTACTGCTTTGATAGATATTGGACCCACCCATTCGTATGTTGCATGTGCTGTGTCTGGAACTTTGAATATTAGATCTGAGATTACTGCTAGAGAAACAACTGTGATTAGCCCTTTAGGACAGTCGGTGGTAGTAAATAAGTTGTTTAGGGATGTGCCCTTAGAAGTTCAGGGGGTAGTTTTTCTGGCGGATTTGATGGAACTGCCGTTCGAAGAGTTCAACCTTATATTGGGCATGGACTGGCTGGTTAAGCATCGTGCAAACTTAGATTGTGCTGCAAAGCAGATGGTACTAAGAACTTCAGAGGATAATGAAGTGATGATGATAGGTGAAAGAAGAAATTATCTGTCTAATGTGGTATCTGCTTTAAAGGCAGAAAAGTTGGTACGAAAAGGGTGTGAAGCATTCTTAGCCTTTATCAGTGCTTTGGATACCAAAGAGTTGTCGGTAGAGAGTGTTAGAACGGTGATAGAGTTTCCAGACGTCTTTCCCGATGAGCTTCTAGGATTGCCTCCAGATCGGGAAGTGGAATTTGGTATTGAGCTGTTGCCAGGAACGGCTCCGGTGTCCATTGCTCCTTATAGAATGGCGCCAAAGGAGCTAGTGGAACTTAAAGCTCAAATCCAGGAGTTGATGGATCGTGGATTTATTCGGCCAAGTGTGTCACCATGGGGAGCCCCGGTTTTGTTCGCTAAGAAAAAGGATGGGTCGATGCGTATGTGCATTGATTATAGACAATTTAATAAGTTGACGATCAAGAACAAGTATCCGTTACCGAGGATCAATGATCTATTCGATCAGCTGCATGGAGCTTCGATTTTCTCGAAGATAGATCTGAGATCGGGGTATCACCAGTTAAAGGTCAAGGAGGCAGATATTCACAAGACTGCGTTCCGAACTCGTTATGGGCATTACGAGTTTTTAGTGATGCCGTTTGGGTTGACAAATGCACCAGCTGCATTTATGGACATGATGAACCGAGTCTTCCAACCCTATCTAGACCGATTTGTGGTTGTGTTCATAGATGACATCTTGGTGTACTCAAAGACTGAAGAGGAGCATGATTCGCATCTACGGGTAGTATTACAGATATTAAGGGAGAAGCAACTGTATGCCAAATTCAATAAGTGTGAATTCTGGCTGAGGGAAGTGACCTTTTTGGGGCATGTTGTGTCTGCCAAGGGAATTAGAGTGGATCCTCGCAAGATAGAGGCTGTATTGGACTGGAAGCCACCGAAGTCAGTGGAAGAAATTCAGAGTTTTCTAGGTTTGGCTGGGTATTACAGGCGGTTCGTTGAGGGGTTTTCGTTGATTGCTGCACCCCTAACTATGCTATTGCTTAAGGGAGTACCGTTTGTGTGGTCAGATAAGCAGCAAGAGAGCTTTGAGAAATTAAAGAAGATTCTGACAGAGGCACCAGTATTGATTCAGCCTGAGGCTGGTAAGGAGTTTACTGTTTATTGTGATGCGTCATACACGGGCTTGGGATGTGTGTTGATGCAAGGGGAAAAGTGGTGGCTTATGCATCTCGTCAATTAAGGCCGCATGAGATAAACTATCCCACACATGATTTGGAGTTAGCTGCTGTGGTATTTGCTCTGAAGATATGGAGACACTATCTGTACGGGGAGAAGTCGATTATCTACACGGATCATAAGAGTCTGAAGTACCTCCTTACCCAGAAGGAGTTGAACTTAAGACAACGTAGGTGGATAGAATTGTTGAAAGATTATGACTGCTCAATCGAGTATCATCCAGGAAAAGCTAACGTAGTGGCAGATGCGTTGAGTCGTAAGATGATATCAGATTTGAGAACGATGTTTTCTCATCTCAGCCTTTATGAAGATGGTAGCTTGTTAGCTGAATTTCAAGTGAAGCCTGCGTGGGTAAGTCAGATTAAGGAAAAGCAGATGTTGGATGAAAGGTTGGGCTCTCAGTTTCAACAAGTGGAAGGTGGTGAGATAGGGGATTTTGGATTAAATAGTGATGGAGTATTGTGTTTCCGCGGAAGAGTCTGTATGCCAAAGGATTCAGAATTGAGACAAATGATTCTGCGTGAGGCGCATATTAGCCCATATGCTATGCACCCCGGGGGAAATAAGATGTATCGAGACCTTCGTGAGCAGTATTGGTGGCCAAGGTTGAAACGGGAGGTTACCGACTTCGTGAGCAAGTGCTTAACATGTCAGCAGGTGAAGGCAAAACATCAACCGCCTTCAGGGTTGCTACAACCGGTGAAAATCCCACTATGGAAATGGGAAAGGATAACGATGGACTTTGTTAGTGGGTTACCTTTAACGCCTACTAAGAAAGATTCAGTATGGGTGATAGTGGATCGGTTAACAAAGTCTGCTCATTTCCTATCTGTTCGTACGGATTATTCGTTGCAGAAGTTGGCCAAGTTGTATATAGCAGAAGTCGTGAGGTTGCATGGGGTACCAAAGTGTCTATTATATCGACATGGGGATCCTAGGTTTACATCACGGTTTTGGAAGGCTTTACATGAAGCTTTGGGTACAAAACTAAATTTCAAAGACGGCGTTTCATCCATGATCGATGGTCATCTGAGAGAGTAATCTAGATTTTAGAAGACATTTTAAGGGCCGTGTGATCGACTTGTGGGTAGTTGGGAAGATTTTATACCATTGATGAGTTTGCATACAACAACGACTATCAATCCAATATCCAAATGGCACCCTACGAGGCGTTGTATGAGTCGTGAGGTGTCGTGACTCTACCGTTGGACCTGAACTAGAGAACGCAGCGGCTATTGGGTCCTGAGTTAATCTCGGAGACGGAGGAAAAAGTTGAGGTAATTCGGGCACGGTTAAAAGAAGCTTCGGACAGACAGAAATCATATGTGGATCTGAAGCGGAAGGAGATAGAGTTCTCTGTGGGTGATCAGGTCTTTCTGAAGGTCTCACATTGGAAAAAGATCTTTAGATTTGGACGAAAGGGCAAGTTGAGCCCTAGGTTTATCGGACCTTACCGTGTATTGAAGCGTATTGGGTCGGTGGCTTGTCAGCTCGAGTTACCTCCGGAGTTAAGTCAGATACATAGCGTATTTCATGTTTCGATGTTAAGGCTTTATCATTCGGATCTGTCTCATGTTGTACCAGCGGAGGAAGTTGAGATAAGACCTGACTTGTCTTTTGAAGAGGAGCCAGTGCAGATTTTAGATCTAGATATTAAGGTGCTGAGAAATAAGTCAGTTCCGTTAGTCAAAGTATTATGGCATGATCACGGATCAAAGGAAGCTACATGGGAATCAGAGGACACGATCCGACAGCAATATCCTCATCTCTTTTAATCAGGTAAATTTTGAGGCCGAAATTTCTTTAAGGGGGTAGAATTATAACATCCTGAAATTTGGGATTTTATGTTTTGCATTATACTATGCGTTAGGCTAGTTAAAAATGTTAGTTGAGTATGTTTAGGGGCCTTGAGAAGGCTTGGGGTTGAGTTGGGCCTTAGCAAAATTTTTGTGTTTAAGCACTTAAGAGGAGAGAAGGTAAGTGGCATCAAGACTTAAGGAATTAAGTGTGTATTTTGCTAGCACAAGTGGAGCTAGTAGCAGAGTGGTGTGGCGTCACATGAAGAGGCTTAAGGAGTGGAGTTCGAATCCCACCTAGTGCAATTTTTTTGGATTAATTTTTTTTTGTGCTTCTTTCCAAAGTGTCGGCCATGGCTATAAATAAGGAAAGGAAGACTTTCTAGTGATGGAAAGAAGACTAAGGAATATGGTAAGGAGGAAAGCAAGGGAAAAACAAGGAAAGAAATAAAGGAAAGGGATAAGGGGGGAACATGTTGGCGATTTTGTGGAAGGTGTTTGGGAAAGAATTTTTGGTCAACCTTGATCTTTTGGTAAAGAGATGCACGGTTTTGGTAGGGGAATGAGGAGCCGAATTTCATATAGCTTTTACAAAGTTTTGGTGCGTGAGAGGCTTGTTTTCTTTTAGCATTTTGGTGTTTTCTTTTCCAATTCTTTCTCCTTTGCTTGCCGAAACTCTAAAGCCAAAATTGTTCACCTTTCTCCTTTGTTGCCGAAACACTCACCTCATTTTGCTCATTTTCCCTTTGTTAGCCGAAACTATCTAGCACTCTTTTTTCCATCTCTCCTTTTCTTTTTCACCATTTCTTCAATCCTTCTCTCTTCTTCTTAAACCAATATTTTGATGGCCGAATCTTGCTTGATCTTTTCTCTCTAAATAGCCGAAACTTTAATCACACTATTTCTTCTTTTTCTTGCTTGCTTATTGGGCATTTCTTCCTTGATCGATTTGGTGTTTTAGTGGGTGGCCGAATATTCCATCCTTCCCGATTCATTTCTAGCCTTAAGTCCAATCGGTGGAAGTTGGACCTATTATTGTTAAGGTAAGGAATTTCTTCAAGGTTTATTTCGATATATCTCAATGCTTGGTTATTCTATTAAAACGGATCGATGGATTTGACTAATCGGTTATATTAGGGACTAAATCGCTCGTTCTTCTCTACTTGTTGATCCTACGGAAGTAGTGGTAAGCCGAAGCCTATCCCTAAATAACTACTCTCTCTCATAGTAGTATTTTACTGACCAAGACTTTTTCAATGGAGGCAAGTGGTAGTGATTTGAAATGAAAAGCGATAGGAGGACAAAAAGGGAGTGGATTTGCAATTCCTACTCCTAAGTTCAAACGTAGGGTGGTATCGGCAGTTCAGGATTTCCCACCGGGTTGTGGACCATCATCCGGTGAGAATAGACAAATCGTGGTCGTTCACGATACTAAGGGTGCCGACGATCAAGAAGGTTTAGTCCTTACCGTAATCAGGTGTGTAATCTCACACCTAAATCCCGTTGATTCATGACTCACCATTATGTTGGAAGAATAGATCGTTGTATTGGCTTAAACGATGTTAATTCTAAGATCTGTCAAAATTGGTATTAATTTATTAAATTACGAAAATGCCCTTATGGGCCGATTTACGAAAATGCCCCTATGGGCCGATTTACCAAAATGCCCCTATGGGCCGATTTGCTATAATGCCTAAATGGGTCGAACTATCAAAGTGCCTTAATGGGCCGATTCACCGAATTAATTCACTAGATTAATGGTTGTTGTATATATGTGGATATTTTATTTTATTTTGTATGATACATTTTCATATATTGCATGGGATGGGATAAATTGTATGGAGAGCAGTGTAGCATGGTGGCATTGCCACAAATCTATTTATTATTGTGCTTAATTATGTTTTTGGTGGCTTGACCATAAAAATACTATACTCTAGCAGCTTGGCTGCAATTTTGGTGTGAGCGGCAGGGTGGGTTGACTTGATCCCTACAGGTGTGATTGACTGGTCGGGGGTGTGATGGATGGATTGGGTTGGGTTGCATACATTTACTTCATTTAATTATTGTTATGTAAATGGGCTTAGGCCCAAGATTATGTTATGCGGGTTCAGACCCAGTGGATGACAGTAAGGGGATTATACACTGAGTTCTAGTAACTCACCCCATTCTCTTAATCCTGCGTGTAATGATCGATGAGTGAGGACTTGGGCCCATGGATGACTCGGTGGAGGCCATACTTTGGAAATAATATTTTGAACCTTAGTAAATTTTGTTTCCGCTTTATTTCGTTACTCTTATTATTTTGGGTTTAAAGTTGTAATAAGGCCTCTGGGATTTTTATTTTGTTTTATGTTTGACGTATTTATTATCCTCCATGAATTGATTTAAACGGGGATTTTCTAAAATCATAAACAACGGTTTTTCTTAAAATTTATCAACTAACGGATTTCATAATAAATATGTACAAATATTTTAACTTGGATTTTTCCTGCAAGTTATCAATAATATTTTCAAAAGTCACGCTTTTAAAAGTTCACTAGTTCGATTATTGATTTTTCAACCAACCTTTCAAAATTAGTAGTATTTTTATAAAATATTTCTAATCAAATTTGTTTTTCTTAAATTTTAACCTGATAACAACATCTTTAGTAAGAATCACAAGTTCTTTACTCGTTTTCTTCATGTGACATGCCAGATCTGGTCATACCGCATTGGCCGGGTTTGGGGTGTTGCAATCTTCAATCTACCTTACTACACTGTCCTCTTGAGGACATAACCTGTAGAATGGGTACATGCTTATGTCTAATAATTAGGATGCCCTAATCGAAATGAGTCAAATGCTCCTATTTAGACATGCTATGATATATAAATGCGAAAATGTTATGAGAATGATTCCTATTTCAGGTGTCATCACTCATTTATTCGTCAAGGTTTCATCTTTGTTCCTCTCGAAGTATTAATCATATTCTGCTCAAATAATTTTCCCCATGGTAATTCTGAGTCCACTCCACTTTAACCTTGGGACATAAAGTTTGCACCTCCTACTGCAACTTCAGGGGAATAACATTTGGTTTCTTCCATCCATCATGTTACCACTCAGGGGTATGGAATTTGTATCATCTTCAATCAATTTGATCTGTTACACCATTCCCTGGGTGTAATGACCAGATGTATGTGTCTGAAATTTACGTGAATCCCGAGAATAATCCCCTTTTACACTTGGGTTGACATTGCTCATCATTTGTCGAGATGGTATCACCGACGAAATATCTTATCCAATAAAATCCGAAGAGATAATCATCTTTCAATATTTCCAACCCTTAGGCTTGGTAAGTTCTAAACAATAGTCCTGTTTCAGATTCTCATATTTATTTAGGAGCTTCCAGAGTAATATGCGAAACTCCTTTTATGAAAATATTATTAGTCCATTAATCGTTATTTCAATATAAAATGCTTGAAAAAGATCACAACAATGGACGAGAAAGAAATTAATCAGGAGCATAGCACGAAACAAATAAGTTAATCAAAAATTATCAAGGCAATAAAATAAAATTGATTGGGGTGTATCTTTGAAAAGAATAAAGTAATCAAAGATAGTAAGTGGGTAAGATAGAAGCTAGGTGCCCCAGATATCGCAGCCTGAGCTTCTCTGTACAAACTTCTTGAGGAACATTTTGAGCTCTATACATATTTAGAGGATCCGGAGTACTTTGTCAATGCCCAAAGATATAGCATACTTCCTCATTGTTAATTCAGGCATAGCAAGACTACTACATGCCCTATCTTTGATCAAAATTTGAGCCTCCCTTTTCGGGTTTTCGGCTCAAAACCCCCTTTGGTCTCAAAGCGCCCTTTGCAGGTTTTCGCCATGGCCTCTCCCTTTTTCTTTCTTTCTTTTTTTCTTCTTTTTTTTTCAGAATTAGATCTCAAGGCGCCCTTTGCGGTTTTTCACCTTGGTGTTTCCTCTTTCAGGTAAAATACTTCTTGTCTAAACCTGAATTCGCCGAATTGGGCAAGTCTTCGCCATCCGTCTTGGTCAATATCAATGCTCCTCTAGAACAGGCCCTACATAAGGTCCTTTTTGGCATTTGGTTTCCTCTGAAATCCTTTTGTATAAGAAGGATCTTCCTCAATACCAGGTCCTCATCATGAAATTCCCTTGGGTGGTCCATTTTCGACATAAATCAGCATCATCCATTTTTGGTACATTTGACTATGATGAATACTTTCAAACCCTTTTCTCCAGCCAAATTCACTGGAGCCATTCTACTTCATCCAATTCTTGACTCGATCAAAGCTTGGGGCAAAGGAATCTCGATTTTCATGGATAAAACCACTTCTATTCCATAAACCAATGGGGAAAGTGTTGCCCCAGCAAAAGTCCTGGTCGACGTTTGATAAGCATAGAGAGTAAATGATAGCTTCTTATGCCAGTCTTTACAAGTCTTGGTCACCTTTCACATTTTTATTTTTTTTTGGTTTTTTTTTCTTTTGACATCCTTTGCTGCACTGTGATATGCTGCTTGGTCTTTGAGTAAACTATAATCTTTGACATTGTACAGTCATGCATTATTAAACATGATCCTTTCTGGCATTCTTTGTTGGTAACTGATCTTTTCCTTTATTCTTTCTTTCTTTATCTTTTTTTTTATATATTTAATGACTGTCGACTTTGCAATATTGGCATATGAAGCAACATTCACCCTCCTAGTGAAGTAATCGATGACCACAAAGATAATTCAATGTCAACTAGAAGCTTTTGACGATATCGTCCCCATAACATCCATGCCTCACATATAGAAAAGTCTGTGAAGAAAATGGAAGAGTCACATAAATCTCGTCTTCTTCAATTCAGTATTTACGGTATAATTGACGCACTCCCCTTCCATGGTAGACCAACAGTGCCCGATCCTCATATTTAGCCTGCGTCTTATTAGTCGGACATGTCTCGATATGATCGATGCGAAAACATTTTGAATTCTTGAAAATAACTCAATGATGTCTCGCCTTAGTTCTATGATGAGCTAGGCTACAATCTTTACCTCTTTTCTAGGCTCATAATATCCAATGACCCTTTGTAGGGTAAGGTCTATTTTTCATCTTATTCTACCACCCTTAACCAATCAGAAGGTAGGTTACAATCTCTGTCATCTTCAAAGTCCTGAGATCCTCTAAACACATATCTTACTCGAAAGGAGACTCTGAGTCAGTGGCAGCGTTGCTCACATCGTTGATATCTGGAGACCTATTGTAGGTTCGAAGGAAGATTCCAAAGATTCAAAGAATGATTATTTGTATGATCATGAATAAAGAATGAAAGAATATTTGAAAGAAAGTCCAAAGAACAAAAAAAATAATTGTTTGTACAGTATGAAATGGAAAAAAAATAAAATAATATATGCTCAAAAGATGCATTTTATTAAAATAAAAATTCTGGACACAAGCCTATTTCACAAAAGGGTTCTTATTGCCTCTAAGCTTAAAGCAACAAGCGTGTTTTGAATATTACTTTTATTCCGCTCTAAAAATACAAGGGTCCCTTCCACAGTTCCATTTCTTAAAATCTTCCCAAGTATGTAAGGGCTTGGAAACTTTTATTCCCCAATTCAGGTATGTCATTAGTGTTCAGATTCCCCAACGTTCCCACCAGGTCTTTGATCTCTTCAATTTATTATCCATCAGGCCTTGCACTAAGGCCCTGAGCTCGATGCATTCTTGGATCTCATGCCCCTATCTATTATAGAACTCACAATGTTTACAGCCTTAACAGAAAAGTTGGGTAACGAAATTTCTGCACCAGAGGGATCATCGAATTTTACGATGCCCAATCTGATGAATCTTTCGATTATATTTTTAAAAGTGATGCAGTTCTCGATCGAATGTCCTGTGATTCCCCCATGGTATTCGCATTGGCCATTTACGTCGTACTACTTGGGGTATGGAGGCCCTATTAGCACTATGTAAGAAGGGGATATGACATGTGCGTTAAACAGAACTCGGTACAACTCCCTATACATGATTGGAATGGGTGTGAACTAAGGTTTCTCTGAGTTCAATCTTGAGCTGGGTTCTTGCCTTGGGAGACTGATGGCCTGTGAGTTCTTGTCCTTGGTCAAGCTTCATCAGAATCGGCTCTAAATGGCCCTTGTTATACCTTCTCGTACTATTCGCTTTATTTTTCTTTTTCATCAGGGCTTTTAAAGTACACTCTCCTTTTTCTTTTATTTCTGCCAGTACAACCGGTTTGGCTTGATCATCATCCAGGCTAAAACCTGAACCCATCGGGAAGTTCAATAGGGCCGAAGTATCAGTCTGACATTGGAGTTCAATAATGATGGGTACCTCATGCGAATGCGTGTCTGGTTGAATCGGGACGCCTATTGGGGAATAAATGATGTCTTCATCATCATCCACACTGTTGACCACTGGGCCACTCCTTTTTTCAAGTCCTCCGGCTAGTAACTGGGTTAGCTGGCCTATCAAATTCCTTTGGAATTCCCGCATATCTTATAGAATTTTGGTC
This sequence comes from Gossypium sturtianum, assembly GCA_025698515.1. Taxonomy (NCBI): domain Eukaryota; kingdom Viridiplantae; phylum Streptophyta; class Magnoliopsida; order Malvales; family Malvaceae; genus Gossypium; species Gossypium sturtianum. The sequence continues at coordinate 47,943,880 of CM046949.1, read as the reverse complement.
AATTGCTCTTGCATCTGTATTTGCCTTTGCTCTAATCTCTCCAACTTTTGTTCCATGTTTTCCAGGTTAAATGAAATAATTTTACCTAATTAGGGTCCTTTTGTAAAAGTCTAATGCAATGTAATGCAAATGCATGAATGCAAAAAGGTATCGATTCTGATTCAATTTCATTTAGAAAACTTTATTAGAAAACAAAATCCTTTACATAAAACGGACTACAAATATGCTTTCGCCCTAAGGCCCAAAGTTTTGATTTTCCCAAACAATAGGGCTAACTCTTGACCACGATCTGACTGTAGCTCATACTTAATGCTCAACGTATCAGCCTGTACTACCAAAGTCTGTAGATGATCAGCTACCTCTCGAATCTGAACTATTGTTTCACTCATGAGATAATCCCGATTTCTAACTTGATCATGGGAATGGTGGAGCTCTTCCTTCCAATTCCCTTCTCTTGATTCAAGAAGCTCGATCTAGAGTTCACAATCTTGTAATGCCGATTCTAATTTTTTGATCCTCCCTTTCATTTCCTCAATCTTGTTCAGACTTGACTTCAACTCAGCTGCAGAATTACGGCTTCGATGGTAGTGAAGAGATCGTCCCAGTTCAGCCACTCTAGCCTTTAATCCACTCTTTTCCTTTTGGCTTTCTGCTAACCTCTTTTCTAGGGCCTCATTTTGCATCTGCATCTCTAGGAACTTCCTCTCCCAATGGTCAGCTTTGGCCTTTTCCTCTTGAACCTCCTGTTGCCACTGTTCCGAAGTCTTTCCCAATCCGACATTTTTCATCGATAGACGTAGCTTCTTGTATTCCGTCTTTAAACTATCTCGATCGTCTTCAATCTTCCTTTTCTCCTTTTTTAATTTTTTGGTCTCCAGTTTCTGAACATCCACGTCTAAGCTCAGGTACATTTTTTCCTCTTCCAACTTCTCTATTCTCCTTCCGAACTCTAAATTCCTCCTTTCGAAATCTTGTTTTATAATCTCCAATTCTGATGGGACCACTCGCAAGTACTCTTCGATCGATCGAGCGCCTTTTAGACTTGGCATAGGGATATTGTCATTGACTCTTCTACTCCGCCATCCACTATACTCTAGGGTCGTCATTGGGCTTACGTCCACTCTTTTCATACGACGGGTCTGATTCCAAGCATTAGAAATCTCCTTAACCATTTTCTTGTACCTATCTCATTTATACGAAAACTCGCTTTGAGCTAATCCATATGTAGCCGGTACAAACTGCCTTGATCTGTATTGTCTCAGTACGAGCAAGGGTGCATATCCAATGGCTCCCAAATTCCAAGTAGAGGACCCAATCAAAATTCCCGCACTCTGACAAAGACCTCATCGGGAACCATCCAGGAGCTCTCCACTCAACGTCTTCGTCTTGAAGATTTCGTAGAAGCACTATCCAATTTTCCTCTGATATGTCATCTCTCCTCGGGGTAGCCACTATCTCCTTTAATGGGGAATACTTTTTCGAGAAGACCCGATAGGAAACCTTATCCACCTTTCAAAAATGACTGGAACCAAGCCAACAACATCTGCAAGACATCCTATGAATCGCTTTTTGCGGCTCTCCTACATGCATTTAGCGATCGGAATGTCTCAAACCAAGATTGCAGAACAGTGTGACTTGTTTATCAAGTCGATAAAAAATATCTGAGACTGCTTCATCCACATATCCCAATGCCCTAGGGAAAATCACTAACCCGTATATACTCAAAGCAAAAACATCTATCCTCTTTTTCATATCAGGATGTACTAAAATCAAATCTTTCAAAACTTTCCAAGGGATACACTTACACTCACCTTTTTCCTTGATTCTAGCTGTGACCCACTGTTCGCTCATCCCCGTAATACTCATCAACTTTCTCAGAAAGGTCGGAACACTAGCAGCCCTTGAGTACGCTTTGGCAACCTGAATCTTGGGACAATGCAATAGAACTGTATACTCTTCCACCGTGGGTACCAAATCGACCCTTCCGAAAGTAAAGCAACTATACGCATGATTCCAATATTGGGTGATGGCTCGAAATAGATGTCCATCTACCTGAATGTCCAAAAAGTACGGCAAGTCCCCATAGCTGTTGTAAAACAACTGCTTGGTCTTGTCGCTCCACTGATCCCATATCTCTCTTAATTCCTGGAGATTGTTCTGCGTCACACTGATGCGAGTGTAGTCCCATAGTTCTGATGTGTACCCTTCAGCTAGACTATCCCCTTTCTCTAATTGCGTTTGCTCTGACCACCTACGAACGGTTGCATTGTCCTCCACTTTATCAAGGAATTAGTTCACCATAACCAGCTTTCTAATTTAGTAACTGACCGTGAATCGATACCTCTTAAAATATGAATTGACATGCAACAAAATAAAACACAATCAGTTAGTAACACGAAGTAAAACATAAAGTAAATAATCAAACGTATATCTGGGTGATTGCTAAGGTTTGGTATAGTTCTACCTAGGATGAGCCCTGAGGTTTTCTATATGTGGTTTAGCTCTAAAGTTGAGGTACCTGAACCAGCAGATTCCTCGATCCTCACCCATTATAGGTTCATATGGATCGAGTTCAGTTCAGGGGAATACATTTCCCTATGGCTGCATGGAGATGAAAATCTCACGAAGACATAGGTACGGATGTATCCCGAAAGCGATTCACTATCCTGCACGGAGGTGAAAACCTCACGAAGGAGTAGCTTCTCACTCCCACTTAAAGGGTGTGACCACAACGGTCATGCAATGCAATACAGAGATATTTTATAAAAATAGAACCACATGCAATAAAAAGGATCATAGTTTTTCAAATCAGATTTTTAAATTTAGACAAAAGGACAGGAAATAATCAATTTTACGGCTTGACTCTCTTATTACGTCCCCAGCGGAGTCGCCAAGCTGTCGAAACCTATTTTTTATTTTTGGTAAAAACAGGGATCGACTTTAAAAAACGGAAATGGAGTTGCCACCAATCCCTTTTTACTTAGGTGTGATTGGATCACCTTATAAAACATTTTATTTCAAAACATTGATTTTGGTCCATGAAACACAAGAAAACAGGTTCGGGAGTCGGTTACGTAAAAGGAAGGGTTAGCACCCTCGAAACGCCCAAAATTTGGTACCTAATTGATAATTTCATGTCCTAGTGTAGAAATTTTGAAAATTTTTAAAATATGATCCGTTTATTAGAAAGAAAACCAAGACTTACCTATCTCAAAGAAATAAAATGATACACCCAATAAGTTAGGATGTAACATCTAATGACTTCAAAACTAGGCTCGCCTTTATTTGTATAAAATTCTTACCTCGAGATACAAGACATCATATCCAATAAGTTAGGGTACAACGTTTTGGGATTCCCAAGAATAAGTTTTTAATTTGAAATTTATAAGTTTAAGTAGAGGATATTTGATACTTTAATTTCCACGAGAAAAAGTAAAACCCAGTAAGTTAGGGTATAATTTCTCTCGAAGTCCCTAAATATCAGATATCGCTGTTTTTTAATACTTGAATAAAATGCGTCAATTCAAAAAGTGTTTTTATAGAACAATGATTTGAATAAGATATTATAACGTACATATTTAATAGCAATTCACCATAACTACAAATTATAGTAACAATTATTACTAATACAAGTAATTAAAGAATAATAATAAAATGAATAACAAATAAAAGAACTATGCTAAGCAATAATAAATGATTAAAAGAACGTAAATAGATAAACATGAGATATAAAATAAGTAGCAGAAATTAAAATTTTCATGAAATAAAAAAAAATCAAGAAATAGATATTAAATTCCATAAACAAAATCAAATAAATGAATAATATATTTGAATATTATGACAAAAAAAATAAAAGGAATATGACAATCTCTAAAACGGTTATATATAAACGATTTAAAAAAACTTAGGATATAGGAAAGATATCAAGGATAACCTATTATAAATATAATTTAATAAATTAGTATATATAAATATAAATGACAATATATGATAAAAAAACAACTATAAATAAATAGTATATAAAATTTTAAATAACATATATATATAATACAATAATCATAAAAATTAAATATAATATAAACAATATAAATAATATATGTTATACGATATAAATAAATTTTTACAAAAATAAAATTTTAAAAATAATATATGATATAATATTCAAACATTAAAACATATAACATAATAAATAATATACAAATTATAAAATAATATGTAATGTATAAATAATATTAAACTAAATAAAATGACTTAGTATAATAAATAATAATAATTTGATACATATATAATACTAAATAATTAAAAAAAGAATGAAAATGCAAAGAATAAAAAATTTAAAGGATTAAATCAAAAAATAAAAAAAAATCAGGGTAAAAGTGTAAAAGGACCAGATTAGAACGCGCGTCATAATGTAGGGACTTATTAGGCAATTAAGCCTTATTTCCTAAACGACGTCGTTCCGTCTCTTGCCTTAGAATAGCCGAAGGACTAAATTGAAGTGAAATACTGAGACTTGAGGCTAATTTAAAAATAAAAGAAAATTCAATTTAGGACGAAATTATAATTAATAAAATTACGGAGGGACTAAAATGGCAAATTGCCCTTTTTATCAAAACACGCGGATCCTCCCCGGGTTTTCGGGTCAACGCGCGGATCTAAGGTCAAACGACGTCGTTTTTAACAACTATCGGCTTAAGCTAAAACGGCGTCGTTTTTATGTGACCATATAAGTCAGTTTTTAGAAAAAATTTCATTTGCTCCCCGTTTTCTAAAAAAAAATTTGAGCATTCTCTCTGTCCTTTGGCCTTCGGCCAGGACACCGATGATGAACGTCGTCACACGCGTCTCACGCGCCGTCACCCACGGCGGCTCAAAGGTAAAAACTCCATCCTTCTTTTTTTTTTAAACACTGCTTTGCTTATGAAACATGCATGGATCAAACCAAAAAAAAAAGAAATAACATGGATAGAAAAGAACGGAAATCACCTCTGTAAACAGGTTTTCGTATTTTATTTCTTTGTATTTTTTGTGAATATTTGCCTATTCTTTCTGCGTATATCTGTGTAAGACAGTCTGTGTCCTTTTACAAATTTTATGGGGGTTTTTATAGCCCCGAAAATAGAAAAAAATACAAAGATTCTGTTGTTTCTTGCCATTTTTGTTGTCTTTTCTTTCCTTCTTGCAGGCGAACAACGAAGAATCCACGTCAGCGACGACCAAAAAGGGCGCGGGCGCGAGGAAGGGGTCGCTAGCCGAGGGCGCTATGCGCAGATGGAAACCTAGGGTTTCTTGCGTCCGCAAGCTTTTTGGGCCACTTGGGCCAGCTTAGTTTTGGGTCTGTTGGGTTAGTTTAGGTCTGCTTTGGGTCTGGGTCTTAGGGTGTAATTGGGCTTCGGGTTTTTAGGTATTGGGTCAAAGGTTTTAAATGGCTGTAAAGAATAAACTGGCTATTTATTTTTTTTTATTTTTTTATTCTGGTTTCTTACATGGGCCCGGGCAAAATGGGCCGATTACAGTAGTAATATATATAATAATAGTAATTGTAATATTAAAAATAATAATAATAATAGTGAAAATAATAGTAGTAATATTAAAATGAATAATAACAATAGTAAAAATAACAATAGTAATACTAAAATTAATTAATAGCAATAATAATAGTAAATAAAATAATAATAGTAATATTAATAAACAAATAATAATAGTAAAAAGAATAAAAATAAAAATAGATAAAAATAAATGAATAATATAAAACAATTTGATACAAATAATATATAAAGAACTTAAAATAAATAATATATAAATGCATAATAAATAAATAATAATAAAATAATAAAAATGATATATAAAGATAATTAGAACAGAATAAATAAATAACGAATGAAAAGTTCGAAATCAAACAGACTAAGGAATTAATCGGAATAACAACAAAACTTAGCCTAAATTGTAATAATAACACAAAAATAGGACCAAAATTAAACTCGCTCAAACTGTCGAGGGCCCATTCAGAAAATAACCCCAACCCTGGACACGTGTCTGCTTCTCGGAGCATCAGTGGGTTGGGGACTTGATTGAAAGCCAAATAAAATTCCGTGGTGAAATTTAGAAATAAAAATAATAATAAAAGGGACTAAATAAAAAAAATAAAAAGGCGGAAGGACTGGGGAAATAAATCCCCCATTAAACAAAAACGCGCGGACCCCCTGGAGCGGGTTGGGTCGCGCGCGGGTAGCCCCCATACGGCGTCGTTTTGGCGCTTGGGTTTTCAACCCAAAACGGCGTCGTTTTCTTTGCCTTTATAAACCTGTGTTTTTGCAAAAAAAAATCATTTCGTCTAACATTTTTTCAAAAAAACAAAAAAGCTCTTTTTTTTCTCTATTGGGATCCCCTTCCGGCCGTAGGTCCGATGGTCGGGCCACCGTCCTCTGTCGCCGACACCGCCTCCGGCGCCGCCGTGAACGACGGCCAAAATTCGAAAATGTAAGTTTTTCTCTTTTTTTTATATTCTAATATATATATATAGTTTAAAAAAATAAAAAAAATAAAAAATCTTTATAATAAAAAAATGCCGAAAAGAAAAGAAAAAAAGAAAAAATGTAAAACCTTTGCTGCTTTTTGTATTCTGATTTTCGATGATTGTGTGTATATCCGTGAAAAAAAAGTAAGTCCCTATTTACATTGTTATATGCGGCTTTTATAGCCTCTTTACAACTGGTTTTCCCTTGTTTGTACGTGCGTGATGGAGAAGGGCACGTTACACGGGCGTGGCGGACGGTGGAGGGGCGCACGACGCGGAGAAGCAGGGCGTGCGGCGTTGGGTTTTTGTTTTAGGGTTTGTTGGTGGCTGAAAGTGTTAAGGTTGTGGGCTAAACGGGCTAGGGTTAGTTTGGGCTAGGGTAGTTAGTTTTAATTTGGGCTTTGTTTTATTTTTTTGTAAAATTGGTTAATGGGCTTTGGTTGGGTTTGATGTAAATGGACATTAGATTTTGGGCTGTTTATTTTTGGTTTTTTTTTGTTTTTGGTATGGGCCCGGGCTAAAATTGGGCCCTACAATTTGTATAAAATATTTTCACATTTTATAATATTATTTAATGCATTGCATCAACACATCGTTTTATTTTAAAACCATTTGAAACTGTAACACCCCAAACCCGGCCCATAAGTTTCGACCAGATCTGGTATGCTACGGATTGTACATTGAAAACTTTTGCTGCGTAGGTTTTGGAAAGTATAAGTTAATTAGACCATATTTGAATAAATAAATATCATTTGTAAAAAGAAACAAACCTTGTATTATTATTTTGAATAATTAAACCTTAGACAAAGTTTCATAAGTTGCAAATATTAAAAACTATGTAGTGAAATATAACTATGGGGCCTTATTACAAAAAAATATTCCCAAAATTTAAAACTTAAAGAAAAACCGAAATAATCTATAGAAATAAAAGTTGATGGCCCCTCGAGTCCTGTCTCTGGCTCCCATGTCCACGATCTCTCGCTCATCCGAAAGAGTAGAGAAAAAGGAAAGCGTGAGTCACCAAGACTCAGTGTATAAATCCCAAAACAACGACCGAGGCCCATTAAACACATTATGGGCCTTGGCCCATACATATAGGCAACAATCGTAATTACATGATAAGCGAAGAAATGATGAATAGCCCAACCCATCCTAGAATTCCATCCTCTACACACCAGCCCCGTACCAACCATCACACCTCGGGATTTCTACAATCAACCCTCCATCCGCTACACACCATAACGACAAGTATTACTACCTATTCTGTTAGTCAGAATCATTTAACGTGGCATAGCCACCGATCACTATGTGACCTAACATTTATATAACGTGGGATTTCTACCACCGATCACTATTGTGACCTATCATGCACTCCCCTTCATTATCATAATCCCACCCCATGCATACACACATAAAGAAAACATCATACAAAGCTTTCATATATTTCGATACACATAGAGATTTCTATGATTACGCACTGCATCCTTGCCTAACCCTTTTAGGGTTTTATTCGATTGTCTACACATGACCTATTATCCGGCTTTTAGCCCATAACATAAACATATATATACATTCATACAGATTATTTGTGTGTTAGAGATCTACACACCTGATTACCGTTAGAACGACACTCTCTATGTCGACACTATCAGAAGTCGATACAACCGCTACTTGCCTAAGGTGTTGTTCGTAAGTGGTCCACAACACGGTGGCCAATCCCGTCATCTTGACGACACACACTCGTTTCTTAAACTTAGGATTCTCTCCTTTGCTCGATCCATATTTAATTCCATCACAAGTCCTTGTCAGAACTACTATCACAACATATGATCGTTAATCCACATCATAAAGTTAAGATCTCGCATGCGATGAACGAATCTAGTGAAAATCTAGGGAAAATCACCTTACCTTAAAATCCGAAGTTGGAGATTAGCGATTTTCGGCTTTTAAATCTAGATGATCGGGTTTCCTTCAAATCCGGAATGCGCCCAAACGCAAAGAGAGGAAATATTAGCTTCATTCATTTGACCTTAACAACCAAGTGGCCATTTGGCCTGTCTCTTAAAAACCGAAAGAGAGATTGAAGAGATAGGAAAATCGGCACTCACCTTAACGCAGAGAATTCGACTACCCCTTAGAGATTCTCGGCTTTTGAGAAGATCGAGAAGAGAAGATGATAGGAAGAAATCTAAGTAGTTTGACTTTTAGTTGAAGAAATCGGCAAAGAATATAGGAGTATTCGGCTATGGAGATGAGAAGAGAGTTCGTGGTTTCGTCTTTTGAAAGAAAAGATGTTGAGAAGATTGGGAGATTTCGGCTTTTGAAGGAATCAAAAGAAAAAGAAATTGCAGAGGGAGACTGAGAATTTCGGCACAAAGAATGGAAAAAAGATTAGAGTTCAAATGCCGGAATTGATGAGCTATCCCCCCCTATTTATAGAAATTTCGGCACTTACCTATCAAAACCCGAAAGTGCCCTTCCTGATAACTAAAGAATTAAGCCCATAAAAAGGAAAAATTCGGCACCCCCTATAGCAATTAGAAACCGATTTCTTTATTCCTCTAGGTAATGGAATTTCGGCCAACTCTGTTCTCAGCAGATAGCTCCTAACTTTTCTCCTTTATCTAAATCTATTCATACCTTTAAAAGAAACCTAGATAGCACCACTTCTTCCTTCTTTTATCAGCTCTTTATCCTTATTATACATATTATTTAATCCTCCTATTTCCTAGCCCCAATGCCGTCCCCCCTTATTCCCCTTTTAAGTGCCGAACATGGCCCAAAATCATGGGCTCCTTGCGTCCAAGCTTGGCCCTCTTTCCTCTGCTAGTGACGCCACCCTCTAGCTCCCTTGCAGCGCCACTAAATATTGGGCCACAAGCCCACCTTGATATTTTAAACATAGATACTACCTGTTAAACCCTATAATGCCCAAACAGAAAATTTTAATCAAGGCCTATGCCTAAGCCTGAGCCCAATTTGGACCCCTAACCTTAAATTAACACGTTAATCATATCCCTACATTAACGCATAGGCCCCATAAATTCAGGATGTTACAAAAACAATTGGTATTATTTTTAAACAAACTTACAAAGTTTATGATGAACGACCTGGATTGTTTTTAAACCAATTCCTCCTTTATTTAAATATTATTATTTCTATCCTTCTTATAATATATATTAGTATATATAAATAACTTTTTTATAATAATATACTAGTATGGATTCCACCACACTTCGTGTTGGATTCATTAATCTCAATATATTTTTTTAGAAATTTAGTCTTTTACTTTTTAGATTTAAAAATTTAGGTTTAATTGTTAACATCATTAAATTTTTTTATTAATTTCGCTAGTTGGACATGTGGAAATTTAAAAAAAAAAACTTATTTAATAGCCATGGAACAAAAAAAATGACAATAAAATAACTTCAATTTAACAAAGAATTTTAAAAATGTTGGAAATTCTTAAAAATTTCTATCAATATTTTAATTATAAGAAGATATTTAGACTAACTAATAACATTAAAAATTGAAATACTAAATTATGTCAAAAATTAAAGTATAGAGATTAAATTTCAAATTTGAACATTGTATAATAACTAAAATTGAAAATTAGCCATTGTTATATAATCTCAAAAAAAAAAAAAAGAAGAAGAAAAGAAAAGAAAAGAAAGAAAGAGTAAGAGGGTATGTATTTAGACATATGTACATCAACAATTTAATCAGAATGAATTATTTAGACTAACAATGACATTATAAAAGTTGAGTACCAAATTATGTTAAAGATTAAAGTATAGAGATTAAATTTCAAATTTGAGCATAATATATGAACCAAAACTAAAATTTGATCATTATTATATAATCTAAAAAAAAATAAAAGGTTGTGTATTTAGACGTGTATGTCAACATTTTAATCCAGATGAAGTATTTGGACTAACTATGATATTATAAAGTAGAAGTAAAATTAAAGTATAAAAATTGAATTTAAAATTTTGAACATATTATAGGGACCAAAACTGAAATTGGACCATTCTTTAAAATCTCTTGAAAAAATTCTTAGTTTGTAATTTGGACAGGTGTCAATAAGATGAATGAAAAAAATATTAAAAATTTAAATTTAAAATTTGAGCATATTATAGGGACCTAAACTGAAATTGGATCATTCATCTAAATTTTTTTTTTTTAAAAAAAAAAGCTTTGTTTGTTGTAACACCCCTTGCCCGACCCGATCGTGGGGTTTGAGCTACAATATGTCACATTTGTAGCCGGAGCAACTACTTTCAAATATAACATAATTTATATAAATTCAACAATTTATAATCACTAACATGATCATTACATCATTATATAATAGTATATAATCTGAACAGGGGTTTATGCAAGCGTACAAAAGCTCTTATAATATCTCAAGACCATTGGAAGACTAAAATGCAAAGTTTCAAAATGTTTCGGGTTGACGCCACTACATCATGGGAATGATGCCGCGACCTCCAAAATAGTAGGCAAGCATCACAACTTGGGGGACTAAAATGTAAAATTTCTAAACTTCATCGAGTTGGCGTCGCAACCACGGGGTGCAATTTCGTGACATTAAAGACCATGAGTTGGCATCATGATCTCAAACAGGGGACATCATGACGAAGATAATTGGTGTCGCGACATCAATGGGATGGTGTCACGACTTTTCAAATAGTATACTACGAGTTCATTTGCTTTTTCGACCAGTGTCGCGATATCTATATCAACATCCATATAGTGGTGTTGCGACTTGGTCGGTAGACCACTACAACTCACATCCCTTTTAAATTTCAACATAACATCCAACATAGTTTTGCAATTTTTGTGACCTATAATGGAAATCCTCACAAAACATAGGTTCATCTCAATTAATCAATTCATCATGGCATACCAATTTATGCAATAATATCATATGCAACCAATTATTCAAATGGTATACAACTCATGGACAAATCGAAGCTTAGCTAGACCACATATCAAACTTAACATACAATCATGACCATAACCACACATTCAACCTTGACATTCACATTTAGGGAATGACCATTTACGTAACCAAAGACCTTATGTACATTCCACAATTATAAGTACAACGATAAACATGTTTCTACCATCTTGATGATAGTGTGTGATCCGTATCCATCCGACTAGGTGAGTGTCACACTCGGATCTCCTAAGGACCCGAACTCAAGGAAGAGCCAGGGAGTCGATTTTATAGGGATAGAAATTATTGGACTCTAATGAGATACTTAGAAACTTAAGTGGCTGGTTTGGGAATGATTAGATTCGAATCTTAGTGTGGACAAAATGATTAGGATTTAGCGGTGGAAATGGTCTATGGAGACCATGCCTATGGAGTATATATATGTGCGTGTGTGTAGAAGCTCTGCATGTTGCAGCCATCGCGTGATTTGAAGTCTAAAAGTAAAGAAACTGGGAACTGGTAAGTTTCCTGATCCCTATGAACTTGTGGATTGAAGGAAGAAGTAGAGTAAAACTCTTAACACTTCTGTGAAATTGTGGATTCTAGGTTTTAAGGTTTGAATGCCTTTAAGATAATTGATAAATAATTGTTATGCTTAGCTGCCAGGACAAAAGAGGCTCTAGCGTATGGACAAGCTACGTTGATAAGAATAAGAGAATTTATGTGAGATTCTATACTCCATTTTTGGATGTTGTATGGATGGAAAGAATTTGTGTTGAGTCCAGGATGAGTCTTACAATGTTTTAATATCGTTGTTGCTTGAGAATGCTATGCATGTATAAGGTTGTATGGGTAATAGAGCATCGCATGTATGTCGGTATGCATTAAATGGCCATCTTAACCCAAATATAAGATTGGTGTGCTCCACGTTATTGTTTTTATTATGACGATACTTGTTTGTTAAATTGTGAAATACGACGGGAAATATTGATGGGTTAGACAAAGTTAGGATTGGGAAAAGGGGTAATTCTATTAGAAACTGTCATATAGTATTGTTGAGTGCAAATCATGATGTGTGAAGCTCTGGGCCTTGCGGATGGGATACTACGGTGGTCGAGCATCAAGGTTAGGACAACAAATGGAGAAATGGACGGATGGATAGGGAAAAAGGAAAGCGGAATTCCGATAAGATACTGCCATCCAAGATTGTAGGGAGTAAACTGTGATGCGCGAAGCTCCGGGCCTTGCGGTGGGGGGACACTTCGGTGTTCGAGCATCAAGGTGATACGTGAAATAGGTCCTTCGAGACTACACCATGACGACAGTATTTAGGTTCCATAAAGCAACATTGTGACGACGATCAGCAGACTCTATAGGCCGACACTGCGATGACGGTAAGGTCCTTCGAGATGACATGTAACACCCTGAAAATTTGAGTAATTTATTTTCTATGTGTGCTTTGAGTAATTATTCTAGAAAGTAAAATTTTCTGATTTATTTTCGTGGTTAGTATAGTCCTGAAGAAGGGTTTAAAATTTTTTTAGAAGGAATAATATTAATTTTGAGAATTTATGGAAATAGACTAAGTGGCATTGACACATAAATTAATTTAAGTGTCAATGTGTAGCATAAGATGAGTAGTTGGACAAGTGGTGTTGGCGCATGAGCTAGTACATGGGGGTGAAGGTTCGAATCCCTAAATAGCATCTAGGTGAATTTTATTTTTGATTTTTACGCCCATGTATAGCAAGTGTCGGCCAAGAGCATATATGGAAGGTGTTGACTTGTTATTTTTGGTTAGTATATCAAAGGAATAAGGAAAATTTGAGGATATGAGGCATGAATCAAGGAGTTGTTTAAGGAAACAATATCTTGGCCTAAAGACCAAGCATATGGACGGTATTATTATGGCTAGGGGAGCCGAATTTTGGTGATAGTTTGGCTAGGAAGTTTAGTCTTTGGTTTTGGTCATTTTGTTTAGTTTGTGCAAGTTTTGAAAATTCTCTCAAACTCTCTTTTCCTTGGCCGAAATTGTGCACTTGGTAAGCCTAGTTTCTTTTGTCAAATTGGTCATTTTTGTTTTACACTTTGGTGTCAATTTTGTGCCTTTCTCTTTGTGCCGAATTTACCAATACCTAAAGAGACCATTCTTTTCTTTTCTTCTCCCCATTCTTAACTATACATTGCTCTCAAAACTTATCTTTTTCTTTCTTTTCTTTTCCATTCTATTTGGAAACCGAAACATCATCACCATCTCTCTCCTATTTGATTTCTTTCAATCGAAATTCTCTCCACCTACACTTTCATGGCGAATGTTAAAGTGCCTATAACCGATTGTATTTTCTCTTTTCTTTGATTCTTCATAGCCGAATTCTTCTTAGATCCATATTATTCTCAAATCCTATCTTTTCGACGTGGAAATAGGTAAGAATCCTTTTCGTTTCGATTAGTTAATAGTGGTTATGGCCGAATATTGATGATGGTTTGAAGGCTTTATTAGATCAAAATAAACGTTCCTTCTTTTAACGTTTATTTTGTTATACTTTAGTGCGATAACGGAAGTTTGGAATCAAGAAGTCGTGGATGACAAAACGTTGGAATCAATTTTGTGGTAAGGAAATCATATCTTTAAAACCTTAGGATTATTTTGATATCATTGGATTAACCTTCCTTTGTCTTGAAGACATTCAAAATAGGGAAGAAAAGGGCGGTGTTTAGCCTTCGGAAGAAGGGAGGTTCTGTTATTCCCCCTAAGTACAAGCAAAGGACTGTTTCAGCAATCCGGGATTTCCCACCGGGTTGTGGACGTTCAACCGAGGAAAATCAACTGTTCGAAGTCGTTCGTACTCCCGAACCATTATTTGTTCGTGGATTCGATTCGGTTAGCGAACCATCAATCGGAGAGAAATCGCAAGTAGAAGTCTTACGAAAATCCGAGGGTAAATTTCTAGATCGCTATAGTTAGATCGGTTTTATTATAGATTATAGTGTTTTAATTAACACAATACGTATAGGTGTTGAAGAGCGGAAAGTTTAGTTCTCTCCATAACCAGGTGTGTAACTTCACACTCATTTTGGGTTGGACATCATGTTGTAAGTTACGTGATAAAATCGTAAAATAGTAAAAACGGGAAAAAAATACGTAGTAACTCATATTTTTGAGTAAATGCATGAAAACGGTTAAACCGAGAAAATAATGGGCCGATAATACTCTAGTTCGATAAAATGGGCCGATAATACTCTAGTTCGATAAAATGGGCGATAATACTCTAGTTCGATTAAATGGGCGAAAATACTGCTTCGATAAATTGGGCTAAAATGGGCCAAAGTCACTAAACTACTAAATGGGCTAGTTGATAAATTGTTTATATGAGCCTAATGAAGGGTTAATTGATAAGCCCACCGATGATATGGATTAATGAAAATCTGTTATATGATTATATTTGTTATATACGCATGATTGCATGGGGTGGGTTATATGAAGAGAAGAATGGCCAGTTGCCACAAATATGGCTCATTGCCTCTAGTTCGGTGGCTCGCCACAATATGGCTCATTGCCTCTAGTTCGGTGGCTCTGCCACAAATTCGACTAAATGCCTCTAGTTCGGTGACAATGTCACAATCTAGTTTCAGTGAGTGCACTACAAAATTATTTAAGGGCTTTAAGCCCATGATTGGTGTGTTTGGCGGGGTGGGTTGACTTGATCCCCACAGTGTGTGTTGGTTGGTACGGGGTGTTAGCGGATGGATACTAGGTTGGTTTGGGAAATTCATATTTCATGCATTCTTTTCTTTAAATTATGTTACTTTACAATGTATGGTTGAAATCTGTTAATGGGCTCAAGCCGGCGCATGATATCTTGACGATCCGCCTAAAAATGGTGGTAAGTGAGTTTGCACATCTGAGTTCTTTGTAACTCACCCAATTTTATTAACCATTTTGGGTAATGGAAATTGACGTGGACTTGGGTAGGAGATGACTTGGTGGAGGCCATACTACAAACTTGGGTTTTTATTAAACTATGACTTTATTTAGATTATTATCTTAAATATCTGTTATGGGTTTTATGTAATAAGGCCTCTTATATGTTTTTATGGATTTTATTGTGTGGATGGTTTAAATTTTATTTCTAAACTTTTAATATGGTTTTATCTTAAATATGTTAAGTTTTCTTAAGAACATTGGTTTTATAACAAAATTTCTGGACACTTTAATTATTTAAAATTCTTTCAAAGTTCTTTTAAACCATCTTAAGATTTTGACATTTTTATCTTGACGATAAGTTTTCAAACAAGTATTATTCTTAAGCTACAAATTTCAAATCCTTGTATTAACTTCTTATTAAACTCGATTTTCAAAAAAGTTTTTGTAGTACTATTTTATTTTAACCATATGAAAATAAACGAATGTATGATTGGTGTGACAAACCAAATCTTGTCTAAACGCATAGACCGGGTTTGGGGTGTTACATTTAGTGGTATCAGAGCTCAGTTTCAAAACTCGGCTGTGGTTTGGGTTCAATAAAGAAATTTGTTTGAAAATAATTTCTAGAGTTTTGATTAAAGGTAGTATGGCACCATGAACATCCCGCGCCAAGTCAAGTAAGTATCTCAGATATTGTATGTTTATTATCATTGTGATATGATTATAAGAAACACTCTAGAACTTCTAGTTTTAGGTGTTAAAACCGTAGAGATTGAGACAATAGGATATTGATGCGAAAACACTCTATCTCTTTCATATCATAAGATATCGTTAATAAACAATTGAAATATTATTCTGATTCATAAAACTCTTAAATCAGATTAAATCAAATTAGTCGCCATGAGCACTAGAGGACGTGGTCGTGGACGCCGGTAGGCGTGGCCGTGGTAGAGGACGAGGTGTTAGGGGCGCAATCGATGTGCCGGGTCATATGTCGGAAATGGATGCACTGCGCCACTCGAGAGTGAGGCGGGATCGCACGACCATATGGAAGAGGATAATCTTTGTGACACGAGCAATGCTGCGAGTACTTGAAAGGGTCGCCGATCCGAATCGACCAACCAACCGCCTCGTGGTTCGATATCGGAGCGATCGAAATCCAAAGTGGAGCCGAGGTTTTCAGAGGTGTCTCTCGTGTAGCTCCCAATGTCGCTGAATATTGGCTTGAGGCGCAAGAGAGCGAATTATGGACGATCTTGAGTGCACCGTGGAACAAAAGTTAAGAGGAGCGTATATCTTTGAGAGATGAAGCTTACCAATGGTGGCTTACTATCCGAGATGGCACCGATGTCGCTTTGGTTAATTGGGAGTTCTTTAAGGCTTCCTTTCAAGGGAAATATGTGGGAACAAGCTATGTGGATGCCCGAAGGAAGGAATTCTTGAACCTCGTGCAAGGAAATAAGACGGTGGCAAAGATATGAGGTGAGTTCTTACGTTTGAGTCGCTATGCTCGAACGATAGTGGCAACGGACCATGAGCGTTGTGTGCGCTTCGAGGACGGTTTGAAAGACGAGTTGCGGGTTCGATAGCCCCACAACAAGTTAGAACTTTTGCCGCTCTTGTGGAGAAGGCCAAGATAGCGAAGAGGCTAAGAACTCGGAACGTCAAAATCGGGAGCAAATTCGAGGCAAGAAAGATCTCGAAGCATTCGGGTTCTTCGAGAAGATTCTGAAGAGGCCCGGAATGAGGAACCAGCTCAAGGAAGAGCACCAAGAGTCGTTAATCGTAGTCTGGATTGTCTTTGAATGTGGGAAAAGACATTAGGAGAATGTTGGAGAAAAACGGGTGCTTGCTATAAATGTGGATCGACGGAGTATCAATATAGGAGTTGCCTCGACGTATGGATACAACTCAAGAAGTTCGTGGCATTGATGTACCACCGGCAAGAGGAGTTCAAGCAACCACCGAGAGGTCGGGGACCAGTGTCGTGGTGGTAATGAAATTTGGACGTGGTCAAGGTGCAATGGTCGAGGCAATGGTCCTAGGGGCAACGCGGATGCAAGACACCCAGGATTGGTGTATGCGGTCGACGTCGTGAGGATGGCAATGCACCGATGTGATAAGCGATACGTTCTTCATTTCGATGTACCCGTTATTGCCTTGATAGATATTGGTTCTACTCATTCGTACATTGCTAGCACCATAATCGGAAACTTGAAATTAGACTCAAATTTCCGATAAAGAGATGAGGTGATTAGTCCCTTAGGACGATCGGTGTTGGTTAATAAATTGTTTAGAGACGCGTGCCCTTAGTAATTCAAGGAGAAACATTCTGGCAAATTTGATGGAAGCGCCTTTTGGCGAATTCGATATTATTCTCGGGCATGGATTGGTTGGTTAAGCAACCAGGCGAAATTGACTGTCTTTGAAAAGCGTATGTCGATAAGAAATGTGGAGGATAAGGAGATAGTTATGATAGGCGAGCGGAGAAATTACTTGGCAAACATGATTTCTGCGTTGAAGGCGAGAAGTTAGTGCGAAAAGGATACGGAGCATTTTTAGCATTTATTTGTGCTTTAGATGCCAAAAAGTTGTTGGTGGAAGATGTGAGAACGGTGAAGGAGTTCCACGATGTTTTTCTGAAGAACTTCTGGTGTACCTCGGATCGGAAGTGGAATTTGGTATTGAGCTTTTGCTCGAATCGCTCCGGTGTCCATTGCTCCTTATAGAATGGCACCGAAGGAGTTTATCTGAGCTTAAAGCCCAAATTCAAGAACCGCTAGATCGTGGTTTTATTCGACCGAGTGTGTCTCCGTGGGGAGCACCGGTTTTGTTTGTTAAGAAGAAGGATGGGTCAATGCGTATGTGTATTGACTATAGGCAATTGAATAAGTCGACGATCAAGAATCGGTACCCTCTGCCGAGGATTGACGACTGTTTGATCAATTGAAGGGAGCTTCGTTTTCTCCAAGATTGATTTAAGGTCGGGTTACCACCACTTAAGGTGAAAGAAGCGGATATTCACAAGAAAGCGTTCGAACCCGCTTACGGACACTATGAGTTTTTAGTGATGCCGTTTGGGTTGACCAATGCACCATTTGCATTTATGGATATGATGAACCAAGGTCTTTCAACCATTCTTAGATCGGCTTTGTGGTGGTATTCATAGATGACATTCTGGTTTATTCGAGGAGCGAAGAAGAACATGACTCGCATTTGCGGATTGTATTGCAAGTGCTTCGAGATAATCGATTGTATGCCAAATTCGATAAATGTGAATTTTGGTTAAGAGAAGTGACTTTCTTGGGTCATGTGGTATCACCAAGGAATAAGGGTGGATCCTCGGAAGATTGAGGCGGTATTGGATTGGAAACCACCGAAGTCGGTAGAAATTGAGATTCGGAGTTTCTTGGGTTTACTGGATATTATAGACGCTTTGTTGAGGGGTTCTCATTGATTCTTTGCACCTCTAACTAAGCTTTGCGGAAGGGAGTGTTGTTTATATGGGTGATAAGCGGCAAGAAAGTTTCGAGCGATGAAGAAGGTTTTAGCAGAAGCGCCGCAGTATTGATTCAACCCGAGGTGGGAAGGAGTTTACTGATTTATTGTGATGCGTCACATACGGGTTTAGGCTACGTATTGATGCAAAGTGGGAAAGTTGTAGCTACGCTTCTCGTCAATTGAGACCGCATGCAAGTGAACTACCCTACTCATGATTTGGAGTTAGCAAAGCAGTGGTGTTTGCCTTAAAGATTTGGAGGCATTACCTCTATGGTGAAAAGTCTATCATCTATACGGATCACAAGAGTCTTAAGTATCTTCTTACTCGAAGGAGTTAAACTTGAGACAACGAAGATGGGTGGAGTCATTAAGGACTATGATTTCTCTATTGAGTATCATCCTGGAAAGGCTAATGTAGTGGCGGACGCATTAAGTCGTAAGGTGGTATCCGATTTGAGAGCTATGTTTGCCCATTTGAGTTTGTATGAGGATGGTAGTTTGATAGCGGAATTTCAAGTGAAGCCTATGTGGTTGGAACAAATTAAGGAAAAACAGATTTTAGATGAGAAGTTGAGACTTTTATTTCAAAGCAAGTGGAAAATGGTGAAATTGAGGATTTTGGAATAAATTCGAGAAGGTGTATTGTGTTTTCGTGAAAGGGTCTCAGTATGCCTAAGGATTCAGATCCGAGGCAAATGATTTTGAGGAGGCGCATAGTAGCCCTTATGCTATGCACCGGAGGAAATAAGATGTATCGGGATCTTCGTGAGCGGTTTTGGTGGCACTGGATTGAAACGGAGATTGAGAATTTGTGGGAAAATGCTTAACTTGTCGCCAAGTGAAAGCGGAGCATCAATTGCCGCCGTCTTTTGCAACCGATTAAAATTCCTCTTTGGAAATGGGAGCGGATAACAATGGATTTTGTTAGTGGGTTACCTTTAACACCTACTAAGAAAAATTTGTTTGGGTAATTGTTGATCGTCGACGAAGACCGCTCATTTTCTACCGGTCGCGTCACGGACTACTCGCTGCGAAGTGGCGGCGGTTGTATGTATCCGAAATCGTGAGGTTGCATGGGGTACCAGATCGATTATATCGGATAGGGATCCTAGGTTTACATCTCGATTTTGGAAAGCTTTGCATGAAGCCTTGGGTACAAAGCTTAATTTTAGTACGGCTTTTCATCCTCATCGATGGTCGATCGGAGAGAGTGATTCGATTCTGGAAGACATGTTAAGGGGATGTGTAATCGACTTCAAAGGTAGTTGGGAGGATTTTCTACCGTTAGCGGAATTTGCGTACAACAACACGGCTACTATCTAGCATTGGATGGCACCCTACGAGGCATTGTATGGTCGTAGGTGTCGTTCTCCTATTTGTTGACTGAGTTGGGTGATCGGCAGTTGTTAGGACTCGAGATGATTTTCAAACGGAAAAAAAAGTGAAAGTTATTTAGCACGCGGTTAAAGGAAGCTTCGGATAGGCAAGTCGTATGCGGATCTCAAGCGTAAGGATATCGAGTATGCCGTAGGAGATCAAGTCTTCTGAAGGTCTCACCTTGGAAGAAGATATTCAGATTCGGGAAGAAGGGCAAGTTGAGTCCTAGATACATTGGACCATATCGTGTGGTGAAACGAGTTGGTCCAGTGGCCTATCGATTGAGTTACCTCGGAATTGAGCCAAATTCATAATGTTTTCCATGTGTCCATGTTGAGGCGCTATAGATCGGATCCTTCGCACATAGTACCTAGGTAGAAGAAGTGGAGTTGAATTTGGATTTGTCTTTTGAGGAGGAACCAGTGGAAATCTTAGACCGAGACGTGAAGGTGCTAAGAAAGAAGACTGTGCCGTTGGTCAAAGTGTTGTGGCGTAACCACGGAGTGGAGGAAGCTACGTGGGAGCCTGAGGATGCAATTCGGCAACAATACCCTCACCTTTTTCAGCCATGTAAATTTCGAGGACGAAATTTTCTTTTAGGGGGGTAGAGTTGTAACACCCTGAAAATTTGAGTAATTTATTTTCTATGTGTGCTTTGAGTAATTATTCTAGAAAGTAAAATATTCGATTTATTTTCGTGGTTAGTATAGTCTGAAGAAGGGTTTAAAATTTTTCTAGAAGGAATAATATTAATTTTGAGAATTTATGGAAATAGACTAAGTGGCATTGACACATAAATTAATTTAAGTGTCAATGTGTAGCATAAGATGAGTAGTTGGACAAGTGGTGTTGGCGCATGAGCTAGTACATGGGGGTGAAGGTTCGAATCCCTAAATAGCATCTAGGTGAATTTTATTTTTGATTTTTACGCCCATGTATAGCAAGTGTCGGCCAAGAGCATATATGGAAGGTGTTGACTTGTTATTTTTGGTTAGTATATCAAAGGAATAAGGAAAATTTGAGGATATGAGGCATGAATCAAGGAGTTGTTTAAGGAAACAATATCTTGGCCTAAAGACCAAGCATATGGACGGTATTATGGCTAGGGGGGGAGCCGAATTTTGGTGATAGTTTGGCTAGGAAGTTTAGTCTTTGGTTTTGGTCATTTTGTTTAGTTTGTGCAAGTTTTGAAAATTCTCTCAAACTCTCTTTTCCTTGGCCGAAATTGTGCACTTGGTAAGCCTAGTTTCTTTTGTCAAATTGGTCATTTTTGTTTTACACTTTGGTGTCAATTTTGTGCCTTTCTCTTTGTGCCGAATTTACCAATACCTAAAGAGACCATTCTTTTCTTTTCTTCTCCCCATTGCCGACTATACATTGCTCTCAAAACTTATCTTTTTCTTTCTTTTCTTTTCCATTCTATTTGGAAACCGAAACATCATCACCATCTCTCTCCTATTTGATTTCTTTCAATCGAAATTCTCTCCACCTACACTTTCATGGCGAATGTTAAAGTGCCTATAACCGATTGTATTTTCTCTTTTCTTTGATTCTTCATAGCCGAATTCTTCTTAGATCCATATTATTCTCAAATCCTATCTTTCGACGTGGAAATAGGTAAGAATCCTTTTCGCTTCGATTAGTTAATAGTGGTTATGGCGAATATTGATGATGGTTTGAAGGCTTTATTAGATCAAAATAAACGTTCCTTCTTTTAACGTTTATTTTGTTATACTTTAGTGCGATAACGGAAGTTTGGAATCAAGAAGTCGTGGGTGACAAAACGTTGGAATCAATTTTGTGGTAAGGAAATCATATCTTTAAAACCTTAGGATTATTTTGATATCATTGGATTAACCTTCCTTTGTCTTGAAGACATTCAAAATAGGAAGAAAAGGGCGGTGTTTAGCCTTCGGAAGAAGGAGGTTACATTATTCCCCTAAGTACAAGCAAAGGATCTGCTTTGACAATGGGATTTCCACGGGTTGTGGACGTTCAACCGAGGAAAATCAACTGTTCGAAGTCGTTCGTACTCCGAACCATTATTTGTTCGTGGATTCGATTCGGTTAGCGAACCATCAATCGGAGAGAAATCGCAAGTAGAAGTCTTACGAAAATCCGAGGGTAAATTTCTAGATCGCTATAGTTAGATCGGTTTTATTATAGATTATAGTGTTTTAATTAACACAATACGTATAGGTGTTGAAGAGCGGGAAAGTTTAGTTCTCTCCATAACCGGTGTGTAACTTCACACTCATTTTCGGGTTGGACATCATGTTGTAAGTTCGTGATAAAATCGTAAAATAGTAAAAACGGAAAAAAATACGTAGTAACTCATATTTTTGAGTAAATGCATGAAAAGCAGTTAAAACCGAGAAAATAATGGGCGATAATACTCTAGTTCGATAAAATGGGCGATAATACTCTAGTTCGATAAAATGGGCCGATAATACTCTAGTTCGATTAAATGGGCCGAAAATACTCTGTTTTGATAAATTGGGCTAAAATGGGCCAAAGTCACTAAACTACTAAATGGGCTAGTTGATAAATTGTTTATATGAGCCTAATGAAGGGTTAATTGATAAGCCCACCGATGATATGGATTAATGAAAATCGTTATATGATTATATTTGTTATATACGCATGATTGCATGGGGTGGGTTATATGAAGAGAAGAATGGCCAGTTGCCACAAATATGGCTCATTGCCTCTAGTTCGGTGGCTCTGCCACAATATGGCTCATTGCCTCTAGTTCGGTGGCTCTGCCACAAATTCGGCTAAATGCCTCTAGTTCGGTGACAATGTCACAATCTAGTTCGGTAGTGCACTACAAAATTATTTAAGGGCTTTAAGCCCATGATTGGTGTGTTTGGCGGGGTGGGTTGACTTGATCCCCACAGGTGTGTTGGTTGGTGCGGGGTGTTAGCGGATGGATACTAGGTTGGTTTGGGAAATTCATATTTCATGCATTCTTTTCTTTAAATTATGTTACTTTACAATGTATGGTTGAAATCATTAATGGGCTCAAGCCCGACATGATATCTTGACGATCCGGCCTAAAAATGGTGGTAAGTGAGTTGCACACTTGAGTTCTTTGTAACTCACCCAATTTTATTAACCATTTGAGGTAATGGAAATTGACGTGGACTTGGGTAGGAGATGACTTGGTGGAGGCCATACTACAAACTTGGGTTTTATTAAACTATGACTTTATTTAGATTATTATCTTAAATATCTCATTATGGGTTTTATGTAATAAGGCCTCTTATATGTTTTTATGGATTTTATTGTGTGGATGGTTTAAATTTTATTTCTAAACTTTTAATATGGTTTTATCTTAAATATGTTAAGTTTTCTTAAGAACATTGGTTTTATAACAAAATTTCTGGACACTTTAATTATTTAAAATTCTTTCAAAGTTCTTTTAAACCATCTTAAGATTTTGACATTTTTATCTTGACGATAAGTTTTCAAACAAGTATTATTCTTAAGCTACAAATTTCAAATCCTTGTATTAACTTCTTATTAAACTCGATTTTCAAAAAAGTTTTTGTAGCACTATTTTATTTTAACCATATGAAAATAAACGAATGTATGATTGGTGTGACAAACCAAATCTTGTCTAAACGCATAGACCGGGTTTGGGGTGTTACATGACACCTCTAAAGATGTCTAATGTGTAAGAGCATAACTAGGCTAAGGAAAATGGAATAGTCAACCGGGACAGTAAACATGGGTAACGTCCACCAGGACAGAAGATAGGGGAACGTCCGCCAGGACATTTAAAATGGGAAAAAGAGTGAGATACCATAACTCTGCTATGGCATCATGAAGAATCAGTCGGTAAGGTGAACATGAGAATCATAAGGCATAAGATCTTAGCTCGGTGATGGATTGGTAAAGGTTTCCAAATTGGTATGAACTCTAAGGCTGACATAACAAGGTGAACCCCCTTACGAGGATTTACCATGTAAATTATGAAGTACATGCGGGCACGAGGTTACAGATCTTAATGAATAATACTGTAATGGAGGATATACTAGATGAGGGAGAGGAACTTAAGGGTCCATGGATAAAAGGGAAACTAGAGGCGACTAAATCCGTCGAGGTCATAC
Source organism: Gossypium sturtianum (assembly GCA_025698515.1). NCBI lineage: Eukaryota > Viridiplantae > Streptophyta > Magnoliopsida > Malvales > Malvaceae > Gossypium > Gossypium sturtianum. The sequence continues at coordinate 47,919,503 of CM046949.1, read as the reverse complement.
GGGGGCTAAGTCACTCGTGCTAGCAAAAAAGAGAGTCCACCAAGGATTAACCAAGGCAGGCAGTTTGCCAGGAAATAGGGAGGATAACAATTTGAAAACCAAAGACGTAAATGTCAGTGTAACACCCCTAACCCGTACCCGTCGCCAAACTAGGGTTACGAGGCATTACCGAAGAAGACACAACTCAAAACAAGCATATAATAAATTTTTTTTAAAAAAATTATATATGTATTGAATCATCTGAACAGAGTAAGTTGCATATTTTGCCAATACAAATTTCATATCTCAATAACAAAGCCAAAATCATTTACAATACAACTAAACACCTATCTCAAATTTCTAACATAATCAATCATTCATAATTAACATCATCAATCTAACCATTTATTAAAGTCTTAATAATAAACATCACTTTAAAACACACACACACACACACACACACACATATATATATATATGGTATTCGAACATTGTGACATTAAAACCAAATGGCATCAACCATATTATGTATAACATTCGGCCATACTTAATATCTCCCATACAACTAATTCGAATATATTCATCATCACTTTAATTTAAAAATTTAAGTCCATGAGATATCATAAACAAATCTTTAAATAAACATACCAATATATTATTAAAAGACATCCGAATATATATATGCAAATATATTTATAATCTTTTAGTTAAATTTCTAAGCCAAATGCATAAACATATACTTGCATGGTTCTTCTATTCGAATTGCTGACCCATATAAAACCAATTTAATCATTAATATGTCCATAATTTCACAAACCACAAATACATAAAATTTTCACAAATTCATAAACAAATCATAAAACCAAATTCATATGTATTACATGCATTCATCCATTATAATAACACAACATTGCCGAATACATATATATATATACATTAACCTTTTCAATTTATAAAAAAAAAAAAACATAACAATTACATATATTCATTATATTTAGCTTATTAACTTAAACTACTTATAATGCAAATTAAATTTTTACAATACATCAATATAAAGCCACAACCGAAATATATTTGTCTCTAATTAATCATCATTCAATTCACTACTAAAATACATAACTAATCACCTCAATATATCCTTAAATGCCGAACTATCAATCAAATACATATATAATATCACCTTTCAACTTTTATTCAAATGTACTCATCAACTAATTATAAACCATTACTAACACAGATAAAACATAATCAAATCATTTTAGCAATGGTAGCATAACAAACATAATTCGTACTATTATATATATATATCATAGTTAAATCACTTATACCACATCCAAAATCACTATCTAACTTCAATGCACAAAAGAAAACACATATCACAAATACCATTTATCATAACACATAACAATATAACCAAAATGAACTTAAACCATAATCAAACATAACCAAATTCAAGGAAAGAAGTTAAGCCATCTTCGCATGGCTATCATTTACATACATAGGTACTTAATTCATATTCAACCTTTTTCTATGCTATACATGCCATATATTCATAATTAACATAACCAAAATACCAAAGAAAGCTATCGATAGTGTGATAGTCCTGCTGACGATCCCCGAGCTCATAACGTATCCAAAATCTATAAAACAAAAATAGAAAGAGAAACATAAGGTAAGCTATTTAAGCTTAGTAAGTCAATAGCAAGGTAAAGTCAATTAACTTAGCAAAATTATATATACAAAATTATATCAAGTATTGATTTATACACAATCACAAGTAATTACTCAAATCTCAATATCAAAGTCACATAATATACCCTTTTGGCCAAATACACATAGTTAAAGCTTATACATAATTCACATGTTTACACATTAACTTCTGTACAATGTAATCAACATATAACTTACCTTCCATTTGTTAAGACAGTGTTTATACGTACCTGAGTTCTTTTAATTCACATAACACATTGGCCTTCACTTACACATGCCCGTTGAAACATTCGGAATTAAAAAGGATACGCGGACAGTCGGAAGCTCGTACAATGCCATCGTCCCAGACGTGGTCTTACATGTAATCACATATCCATGCCACTGTCTCAGACAGGGTCTTACACGTAAACACAAATCGATGCCAACGTCCCAGACGTGGTCTTACATGATAACACATAACGGATATCCTATGTCATGACATATGTATCCTATTTATTCCTAAGGTTCATACAGGGCTTACGGACGTCGAATCTCGGTTGAACCAAGCTCGAAAGTTAGCCAAATTGTAACATCCCAAAAACGGGGTTATTTGAAATTTCATTATTTTCTTATGTATGAACTACTGGGATATTACTTATGGAATAAGAGAGTTTAAATTAAGGCCTTGAGTTGTCTCATTTTGGTAGAAAATTTTAGTTCTTAACTTTTAAAAAGAAGGGAGCCTTGGTAAGTGGTGTTATAAGAATAAATGTGGGTATTTTTTAACACAAAATAGGCCTTGGATAAGTGGCAAAAAGAAGCCCACTTAAGAGCTACATGTGACGCCACCAAGGAGCAAGGAGAGCTTGTGTTCGAGTCACGGAAATCCCCTTTTGTTTTTGTTTTATTTGGACGGCACAAGGAGAGTTTTTCTCCTTCAAACTCTTTTTTAGGTGTAATTATCAAAGGATAATTTAAGCATTTTAATTAGTTTTAATTTGCTTAAACCTTTTTGATAATATAAGAGATATGATAATTGCATCAAGGATATTTTTATTTTAAAGGGATTATTAGGTGGCTAATTCAAAATTATTTGAATTAAATTAAATGGGTGGCTTGGAGCAAAAATAGGTGATGGCAGAAAGTGGGGCTCCTTGGTAAAGAGGAGTTGGCTAGGGGTTGGACTCCTTGTTGCCAAGGTTGGACGGCAAGCTTGAAAAATGAGAATCCTATATAAAGCACATACCTAGCACCCTATTTTCGTTTTGCTCAACCTTACACAAAGCCGAATGCCTTGGTGACTTACTTCATAAAATTTCGGCAAGCCTACATCCCATCTTTTACTATTCTCTTTCAAGTTCTCTCAAGCCGAAAATCCTATTAACATTCACTCTCCCATTCTTCTGATCTTTAGTGAAACTCTACCTCCTCTTCCCTACTTCCTCTTTGGCATTGAGGCTTTTGGATTCCTCTCGATTGTGAAGGTGAGTTTGGCCGAATACTTATGGTTTTCTCTTCTCTATATCCTGTCGATTTCTATAAAGGGAAGTGCCGATTTCGGCAATGGTTATAAGGCCTTTAAATAAGTGGTAACCGATTTCCTCTAGGTGCTCAGGAACGTAAAGCAGTCAACTCAAAGCCGATCTCTAGAATTCGATCTCTGGGTAAGTATAGGTAAGGCTTATATTGGTGTTTAAAAGCCGAAGGCTGTGGTTATTAGTGTTATTAATTAACCAAGGTTGTAAACCAGATTCGCAAATCGGACGCTAAGGCTAGTACTCGAAGCGATTGGGTAAGGATTCGGGTACAAAGTATGACCCCTTTAAATTGTTTGGTTTGGCCGAATGGGCCATATCACTAACCTTGAGAGTTGGCCGAATATAGGGGCAAAGACTTGAGTGTGGCCGACTTCTTCTCGGATTTAGACTCCTTGTTGGTGACAGGTGTGTACATACACACCATTTAACTTGTTAATTATGCTAAGTAATGTGATTGCTAGCTTGATGTATGTAGCAATGGCTTGAATACCATAACGGTATATGGGGTAATCTGGTAAGTACCTGTGCATATGATTGCTATTTTATGCTTTTGGGAAGCATGCTGTGATAATACATATGATAAATCTATATGTGACTGATGACTATGTGGGTTGATTGAGTGGAGGGGGCAGTGTATTCGTGCTGACGAGCACCGGTGCTTTGGTAGCACATCGTGACTATCGTCACGAGGTTTGGTACCTCCAGAGGTTTGGTACCTCATAGCGACTTGTCCCGTGGTTAACACCACCGTGGGTTGGCCCCACTTGAGATATGGGATAAATGCGCGGTGATTTGGTATCACACGATGGGTTGGCCCCATCACCCGATTTGTGTCTACGGACACCAGTGCTTTGGTAGCACATCGTGACTATATGTCACCAGTGGTTTGGCACCACCAGTGTTTTGGTAACACATCGTGACTGCGGTCACCAGTGGTTTGGTACCACGTGGGGTAGACAAAGGTGTTTGGTTGGCTAGGTTGGGTACTCGATACTTTGCTTAATTGGTATTATATGTGGTGTATGAAATGTTGTATTAACAGGGGAAGGGTTACATATCGAGTCTTGGTGACTCACCTTCTCCTTTAATATTTTTGGTGACTCGTAGATGGCGGTTGAGGACGGTGGGACTCGAGCGGCCATGCAAAGGATTTTAATTTCTGAGAACTTTAAAGTTGTTTAATTTTTATTTTGGGTTGTAATAAGGCCTCCATAAACTATAGTTGCGGTTTTTTTTTATATGTTGGATGTCGACTTAAACTATATCATTAAATTAAATTAAATCACATGTTCTCTTTTGGTAAACACGAAAAAGTTTAATCGTGCCATCGGGTACACTTGAAATCGATAAAATAATTGGGCTTAATTAAAATCCCAAATTGGATCTAAGGTTAGCTTAACAAGACAAACCGAAACGAGGAGGTTTCAATAGAAAATTAAATGTTTTTGAAAAAGCGATCACAAGGTTTTACCTCGTAATAACTCGATTTGGTCGTAGTGTTTGGGCGGGTTTGGGTTGTTACAGAGTGGTATCGAGCCAAGTTCAAAGCTCTATTGTGGGGGCCCAAGGCCCAAAAATGTTTTTGGTAGGCCTTATGGTATGATTTCGGGTTTTTAAGCGGCATGGCCGAGTCTCCAACACCGATCCGCCCAGGTAAGTACATCTAAACCTTTGTGTGAAATATATTCTGTAGAAGGGTAGGAAGGATGGAACGTAGAATAGACTTATAGGATCTGAACCCTAGGATTAGATTACTCAAACACAACGAAGCATAAGACTTAAAGAACTAAACCAACCTATGACTTAGTCAATGAGGTAGGGTGTGGTAACCCCTGTACGCATGTCTAGGATTGGATCCGGAAGAGCTTGGTATTTAAGCAGTCCTCGTGACTCACCTCCTCTTCGCAGGTATCCTACCTGGTGCGTAGCTTCGGTTCACCCTAACTCAGAAGGCTCAGTGGTGTGGTAACCTCTGTGCGCATGTCTAGAAAGGTTCAGTGAGAGCTTGGTATTTAAGCGGTCCGCGTGACCCACCTCCTCTTCACTTGAATTCTGCCTGGTGCGTAGCTTTGGTTCACCCTGACCAGGAGGGCTCGGTCATAGGCTAAACACAATGATTAAAACCCGAAAAAAAAGGGAATCAGCCATATTTTCGAAAAAGAAGGGAATAATAAGCCCTAATGTTTTAAAAACGTATCCAATAACCCTCTTAAACCCTAGAACACTAGGTATACCATGTTTTCTCGGAAAACTTGACTTGTGAAAAATTACCGAAATACCCCTAGGAGTAAAATTACCAAAATGCCCCTGACCCCTAAAATATTGATTCAATGATTTTGCCTAAAAATTTCAACTATTTTATAAAACATTCAATAATTAGCTTTGGAAATCATCAGTAAAATATCTTGGCCCTGGAAAAGTACGAAAATACCCCTGTAGGAAAAAGACGAAAATACCCCTGGGTTAGAAATGGGCAGAAATGTCCGATGAGTGAATAGGTATGGAAGGTATTAAGGAATGAATGCATGGACTTCTTTGTGTGAACTAGGATAGGAAACTGAAACATTGTTTGCTTGAAAGAATCTCTGATTAAACCTCATCCATAAAACTTCTTCGCGAGTAATAAAGTGAAACAAATGCTAACGCATAAAATTCTTCTTAATCAGATTAAAAGCGCGGTAGATAGAATGAGTTCTAGAGGACGTGGACGCCGTGGACGTGGTAGGGTAGGATGACGATTGTCCGAACCCCGTCAGTCGGGACAAGGCTCGAGAAAATGAGGTACCACCGCCACCACCACCTCCTACTTTTAGAGCGAGGCGGAGCGGAGAGCGCACCGGTGGCGAGTCGATGTATCGCAAGTCGTGTTGCGAGTCTTGGAGATGGTGGTCGGGTTTGGTGGAAATGTTGGAGCTCGGAAATCTGTTCCCGAGCGACTCGATCTAACGGAGCGGAGGTATTCCGAGGTGTGTGTCGAGTGGCACCAGTCTGCAATGAATATCGCTAGAGTCACCTGAAAGGATCATGGATGACCTTGACTTTGATCGAAGAAGAGAAGTCAGTGAAAGAGGCGGTGTCGCTTCTAAAGGATGAAAGCGATCGATGGTGGCTTACGGTTCGAGATGGGGCTACAACCGATGATTTGACTTGGGAGTATTTGAGAACCGCCTATCGAGAAAAAGTATGTGGGCACTAGCTACCTGTGACGCTTGCAGAGAAAGGCTTTTTCGGGATTAGTTCAAGGAACTAAGTCCGTGTCGGAATATGAGGCGGAATTTTTAAGGCTAAGTAGGTATGCGAGAGGCATAGTGGCTCACGAACATGAGCGCGTGTGGTCCGCTTTGAGGATGGACTCGAGATGATTTAAGGTTTTTGATTGCCCCACAAAGAGTTCGTGAGTTCTCATCCCTAGTGGAGAAGGCTAAGGTAGCCGAGGGAATCAAAGGAGGCTGTGAGGCGTAATTATAGTAAGAACAATCGGAAGAGAAGTTTTGGGTCATTTGGATCAAGCGGTAGTACTCGAGAAAAAGGCTAGGCCAAGTGGGCCCAATCGGCGACAAGGCCCTGGCTGCTAATCGAGAGGCCGACTCGGTGCAATCGTGTGGGAAGACCCAATGGGGAGGTTGTTGGGCGGTGATAAAGGATGCTTTGAGTGTGGGTCTTTGGAGCATCGCGTCGAGATTGTCCCCAAAAGCTAGCTAAGAAGCGGCCGGAAGAAGGGCGTAACGTGCACAAGATAGAAATGTAGGACCACAGAGGGTCGTGGTAATGGTAGAGGAAACAACGGTCCCAACCGAGGTCGTGGAACTCAAGGCGAGGTTCGGGCAACACACGAGGCTAGGCGGCTGGCTTAGTCTATGCGGCAAGGTGTCGCGAAGAAGGTGACGCACCTTGGATGTCATAACCGATGACGTTTTTAATTTTTGGTTTTCCTTATGTTGCATTGATTGATGTGGGCTCGACACACTCGTACATTGCTAGTAATGTGGTAGGAACTATGGACCTAGACTCTGAAACTGCTTCTAGGGAGATGACTGTAGTTAGCCCCTTAGGTCACTCCGTAGTCGTAGATAAACTCTATAGAGGCGTACCCCTAGAACTTCAAGGGGTAGTGTTTGTAGCCGATCTAATGGAACTACCATTTGGAGAGTTCGATTTGATCCTTGGCATGGATTGGTTGGTTAAGTACCAAGCAAGGTTGGATCGCTTGCGCCAAGCGCATGGTTCTTAAGGCGGCGGAAGGTGATGAAGTGGTTATGATAGGAGATAGGAGGAATTATCTATCCAACGTAGTGACCGCCGCCTAAAAAAGGCTGAAAAGATGGTCAAGAAGGGTTGTGAGGCGATTTGGTTCAAATCTATGCTTTGGAAGCTAAGGAGTTGGAAGTTGAAAAGGTCCGAAGCGGTTGGGGAATTTGTTGATGTGTTCCCTGGAAGAACTTAGGGTTTGCTCTCGGATCGGAAGTCGAAGTCGGTATAGACTTGCTACCAGAACGGCACTGTGTCCATAGCACCATACCGAATGGCACCAAAGGAATTGGTGGAGCTAAAGGCTCAAATTCGGGAGCTCTTGGATAGGGGTTTATACGACCAAGTATATCTCCGTGGGGGAGCGCTGTGTTGTTTGTCAAGAAGAAGGACGGTTCTATGCGGATGTGCATCGACTCGTCGATTAAATAAGTTGACGATCAAGAACAAGTATCCAGATTGCCTCGGATTGACGACTTGTTCGATCAACCGAAAGGGTGCCTCGGTGTTCTCGAAGATAGACCTTAGGTCGAGTTATCATCAACTTAAGGTAAAGGAGGTCGATGTTCACAAAGCGGCATTCGAACTCGGTATGGGCATTTTGAGTTCTTGGTAATGCCATTTGGGTTGACTAATGCGCCGGCGGCATTCATGGACTTGATGACAGAGTATTCCAAAGAAGATTTGGACCGATTCGTCGTGGTATTCATAGACGACATATTGGTTTATTCAAGGACGTAAGAGGAGCATGACAAGCATCTACAGATAGTTCGCAAGTATTGAGGAGAAGTAGTTGTATGCCAAATTCAGTAAGTGTGAATTTTGGGTGAAGGAGGTGGCTTTCTTAGGTCATGTAGTGTCGGTGAAGGAATTAGAGTAGACCCCGCAAGATTGAGGCGATTGGAGTGGAAACCACCTAGGGACGGTGGGTGAAATACTGAAGTTTTCTAGGTTTAGCGAGGATACTATCGGAGATTCGTGGAAGGATTCTCTCTAATAGCAGCGCTGAGTTGACTAAGTTGCTAAGGAAGGGTGTCCCATTTGTATGGACATAAAAGCAAACAAGAAAGCTTTGATAAGTTAAGGAAGATTTTGACGGAAGCTCGGTTGGCAGTACGACAAGCAGGGAAAGTTATTCACGATTTATTGTGATGCATCTCACACCGGCTTGGGATGTGTGTTGATGCGAGGATGGGAAGGTAGTAGCCTATGCATCCCGTCAATTAAGATCGCATGAGGTTAACTACCCAACTCACGACTTAGAGTTAGCAGCAATGGTCGTCTTCGCTCTCAAGATATGGAGACATTACCGTATGGAGAGAAGTCGATGGTCTACACGGATCACAAAAGCTTGAGGTATCTTCGACTCGAAGGATCTCGAATCGAGACAGCGTCGATGGATTGAACTACTAAAGGACTACGATCGTTCAATTGAATACCATCCGGGTAAGGCTAATGTAGTAGCCGACGCATTGAGCCGGAAGGTGGTGAGCGGACTTAAGAGCGATGTTCGCTCGGTTAAGTCTATATGACGATGGAGTCTTTTGGCGAGAACTTCAAGTTAAGCCGACATGGATTGAGGAGATTAAGGAAAGCGGTTAGTGGATGAAGGCTTGAGTTGAAGAGGGTACAAGTTCAAGACGGTGGTTTGGAAGGATGATCGACTAGTGAAGGAGCGCTTTGTTTTCAAGGACGAGTCTGTATGCCAAAGGATCCAGATTTAAGGCAGAAAATTCTCCAAGATGCACATAGCAGCCCATACGCTATGCACCCTGGAGGAAGCAAAATGTATGGAGATTTGCGAAAGCAGATTTTGGTGGCCGTGGGTTGAAGCGTGAGATAACGGAGTTGGTAGGAAAGTGTCTGACGTGTCAGCAGGTTAAGGCTGAACATCAGTCACCATCGGGACTACTTCAACCGATAAAGATCCCTCAATGGAAATGGGAGAGGATCACCATGGATTTTGTTAGTGGGCTACCCTCACGCCCACTAAGAAGGATGCGATTTGGGTAATTGTGGATCGCCTAACTAAGTCGGCTCACTTCATGCGGTGAGAATGGATTACTCTCTCCGAAGCTAGCAAAGGCGTATGTGGGTGAAATAGTAAGGTTGCATGGCGTGCGATGTCGATTATCTCGGATAGGGATCCCGATTCACGTCAAGGTTTTGGAAAGCGTTGCATCAAGCTTTGGGAACACGGTTGGATTTGAGACGGCTTTCCATCCACAAACCGACCGATCTGGAAAGGGTGATACTGATTTTGGAAGACATGTTAAGAGGTCGTGTCTTGGATTTTAGTGGTAGTTGGGAGGAGTACCTACCATTAGCGGAATTCGCTTATAACAATAGTTATCGTTTAGTATTCAAATGGCTCCATACGAGGCCCTATATGGACGAAAGTGCCGTACTCCTACATGTTGGACGGAGTTGGGAGAACGACAAGTTATGGGTCCAGAACTGGTAACCGAGACGGAAGACAAAGTCAAGGTGATTCGGTCTCGTCTCAAGGAAGCATCGGATAGGCAGAAGTCTTATGCCGATCTCAAACGCAAGGAAATGGAGTATTTGTGGGAGACAAGGTCTTTTCCGAAAGTGTCGCCTTGGAAAAAGGTGTTGAGATTTGGACGGAAGGGAAGTTAAGCCCAAGGTTTATTGGGCCATATACTGTTGTGAAGCGAATAGGACCAGTGGCTTATCAGCTAGAGTTGCCGGCGGAACTAAGTCAGATTCATGACGTCTTTCACGTGTCAATGCTGAGACGGTATCGGTCAGATCCTTCGCAGACGCGTTGCCGCGATGTAAAATCGAAGTGAATCCAGATTTATCTTTTGAAGAGGAGCCGTTCGGATCTTAGACCGAGATGAGAAAGTTCTACGTAGGAAGTCGGTGCCCTTGGTGAAGGTCTTTGTGGCGGAACCATGGTATAGAGGAAGCTACGTGGGAACCCGAGGATGTAATGAGCGACAATACCCCACCTTTTCTAGTTAAGGAATTTCGAGGACGAAATTTATTTTTAAGGGGTAGAAGCTGTAACATCCCAAAAACGGGGTTATTTGAAATTTCATTATTTTCTTATGTATGAACTCATTGGGATATTACTTATGGAATAAGAGAGTTTAAATTAAGGCCTTGAGTTGTCTCATTTTGGTAGAAAATTTTAGTTCTTAACTTTTAAAAAGAAGGAGCCTTGGTAAGTGGTGTTATAAGAATAAATGTGGGTATTTTTAACACAAAATAGGCCTTGGATAAGTGGCAAAAAGAAGCCCACTTAAGAGCTACATGACGCGCCACCAAGGAGCAAGGGAGAGCTTGTGTTCGAGTCACGGAAATCCCTTTTGTTTTTGTTTTATTTGGACGGCACAAGGAGAGTTTTTCTCCTTCAAACTCTTTTTTTAGGTGTAATTATCAAAGGATAATTTAAGCATTTTAATTAGTTTTAATTTGCTTAAACCTTTTTGATAATATAAGAGATATGATAATTGCATCAAGGATATTTTTATTTTAAAGGGATTATTAGGTGGCTAATTCAAAATTATTTGAATTAAATTAAATGGGTGGCTTGGAGCAAAAATAGGTGATGGCCGAAAGTGGGGCTCCTTGGTAAAGAGGAGTTGGCTAGGGGTTGGACTCCTTGTTGCCAAGGTTGGATGGCAAGCTTGAAAGGGGGCCGAATCCTATATAAAGCACATACCTAGCACCCTATTTTCGTTTTGCTCAACCTTACACAAAGCCGAATGCCTTGGTGACTTACTTCATAAAATTTGGCAAGCCTACATCCCATCTTTTACTATTCTCTTTCAAGTTCTCTCAAGCCGAAAATCCTATTAACATTCACTCTCCCATTCTTCGATCTTTAGCCGAAACTCTACCTCCTCTTCCCTACTTCCTCTTTGGCATTGAGGCTTTTGGATTCCTCTCGATTGTGAAGGTGAGTTTGGCCGAATACTTATGGTTTCTCTTCTCTATATCCCGTCGATTTCTATAAAGGAAGTGCCGATTTCGGCAATGGTTATAAGGCCTTTAAATAAGTGGTAACCGATTTCCTCTAGGTGCTCGAGAACGTAAAGCGATCAACTCAAAGCCGATCTCTAGAATTCGATCTCTCTGGGTAAGTATAGGTAAGGCTTATATTGGTGTTTAAAAGCCGAGAAGGTCTGTGGTTATTAGTGTTATTAATTAACCAAGGTTGTAAACCAGATTCGCAAATCGGACGCTAAGGCTAGTACTCGAAGCGATTGGGTAAGGATTCGGGTACAAAGTATGACCCCTTTAAATTGTTTGGTTTGGCCGAATGGGCCATATCACTAACCTTGAGAGTTGGCCGAATATAGGGGCAAAGACTTGAGTGTGGCCGACTTCTCTTCTCGGATTTAGACTCCTTGTTGGTGACGGTGTGTACATACACACCATTTAACTTGTTAATTATGCTAAGTAATGTGATTGCTAGCTTGATGTATGTAGCAATGGCTTGAATACCATAACGGTATATGGGGTAATCTGGTAAGTACATGTGCATATGATTGCTATTTTATGCTTTTGGGAAGCATGCTGTGATAATACATATGATAAATCTATATGTGACTGATGACTATGTGGGTTGATTGAGTGGAGGCGGTGTATTCGTCTTTGACGAGCACCGGTGCTTTGGTAGCACTGCTTTGTGACTATACGTCACGGAGGTTTGGTACCTCCAGAGGTTTGGTACCTCATAGCGACTTGTCCCCCGTGGTTAACACCACCGTGGGTTGGCCCCACTTGAGATATGGGATCGTCGCGGTGATTTGGTATCACACGATGGGTTGGCCCCATCACCCGATTTGTGTCTACGGACACCAGTGCTTTGGTAGCACATCGTGACTATATGTCACCAGTGGTTTGGCACCACCAGTGTTTTGGTAACACATCGTGACTGCGGTCACCAGTGGTTTGGTACCACGTGGGGTAGACAAAGGTGTTTGGTTGGCTAGGTTGGGTACTCGATACTTTGCTTAATTGACTGTTATATGTGGTGTATGAAATGTTGTATTAACCGGGGAAGGGTTACATACTGAGTCTTGGTGACTCACCTTCTCCTTTAATATTTTTCAGGTGACTCGTAGATGGCGGTTGAGGAGCCGGTGGGACTCGAGGCGGCCATGCAAAGGATTTTAATTTACAGAACTTTAAAGTTGTTTAATTTTTATTTTGGGTTGTAATAAGGCCTCCATAAACTATAGTTATGTTTTTTTTATATGTTGGATGTCGACTTAAACTATATCATTAAATTAAATTAAATCACATGTTCTCTTTTGGTAAACACGAAAAAGTTTAATCGTGCCATCGGGTACACTTGAAACTGATAAAATAATTGGGCTTAATTAAAATCCCAAATTGGATCTAAGGTTAGCTTAACAAGACAACCGAAACGAGGAGGTTTCAATAGAAAATTAAATGTTTTTCGAAAAAGCGATCACAAGGTTTTACCTCGTAATAACTCAGATTTGGTCGTAGTGTTTGGGCCGGGTTTGGGTTGTTACACAAATCATAATACCCACATTCGGCCATAGCATATATAAATTCAAATAATTCATTTTAATACATATCAAGTACATATCCATGGTTATTTCAACATTTAAATGCTTATTGACTTACTTCGGATGTCGTCGACTGTTAAACCGACTACTCGACCACTTTTGTCTTTCCCTGATCCAAATCTGATTTCTTTAATTCTTGATCTAAACATATTAAAATTAAGCTTATTTAAACACCATTACATTCAATTTAGCCTAAAAACACATAAATGGGCAAATTTAATTTTGTCCCTAACATTTCACACTTTTTACAATTTAGTCCTTTTTGCACAAAACACAAAATACACAAAATTTAACTATACTCCTTAAGGGCCGAATATTCCTAGTGTCCATACAAGCCCACACATTTTAGTCCCTCAAAAATTTATTTTTGCAATTTAGTCCAAATTACTCAATTTCATCAAAAATTCAAAGACAAAACTTGTTAATCTAACACATATATTTCATATTTCATCATCAAACATCAAAAATCACAAGGTAGCATCAATGGAAAAACACAAAATCATCATCACAATAAAAAATTAAGACATGGGTTTTGTACATCTCTAAGCAACAATCTCAAAAGCGTAAAAATTATCAAAAACCGAACAAAAACGAACCTTTAATCAAGCTTCAAAGTGCCGAACTCTAGCTTATTTTCTTTCTTCTTCTCTTGTTCACTTTCGGCCAAGCTAATAATAAAGATGATAACATCTTTTTTTTTATGTTTTATTATAACATATATTATGTTATTACCAAGTTACTTAATTAACCTTTTAACTAAAATAATATTAACATATAAATTAAGGGTATTTGTGACCTTAACCGTCCACTATCTCTTTAAATGGGCTAATTGCCCTTTAAGGACCTCATATTAAAAAGCCACTATCAAATAAGCACTTTACACTTTAATATGTAACTTTTACATTTTACGCAATTAAGTCCTTTTATTTAATCGGACACCTAAACGACAAAATTAAAACACGAAAATTTAGCACAAACAAATTCACACATAATAAGTACAAAAAATAATTTTAAAATTTTTTTTGGACTCGGATTTGTGGTCTCGAAACCACTTTTCCGATTAGGGTCAAAATCGGGCTGTTACAACTCTCCCCCTTAGGGATTTTCATCCCCGAAAATCTTACCGGTGAATAGATTTGGATAACGCTCTTTCATTGTATCTTCTGACTCCCAAGTTGCCTCCTCAACACTGTGCTTTTGCCACAATACTTTAACTAACGGAATTTTCTTATTTCTCATTTCTTTAATCTTACGAGCCAGAATACGAATTGGTTCCTCTTCATATGTCATATTAGACTGAATCTCGACCTCTGTTGGTCTAATCACATGTGAAGGATCGGATCGGTATCTACGGAGCATCGAAACATGGAATACATTATGGATCCTTTCTAGCTCAGGTGGCAACTACAATCTATAAGCAACCGGCCCAATACGCTCTGTGATCTCATACGGCCCAATGAACCTCAGACTCAACTTGCCTTTACAACCGAATCTGAGTACTTTCTTCCACGGTGAAACTCTAAAAAACACTTGATCTCCGATCTGAAACTCAATATCTTTACGTTTCAAATCTGCATAAGACTTTTGACGATCTGATGCAGCTTTCAAGCTATCACGGATCACTGCCACTTTCTGTTCAGTTTCTTTGATCAAGTCAACCCCGTGTATCTTATTTTCACTGAGCTCGGTCCAATACAATGGTGTACGAAATTTACGACCGTACAAAGCCTCGTAGGGTGCCATCTTGATACTAGATTGAAAGCTATTATTATAACCAAATTCAATCAGAGGTAAGTATCATTCCCACGTACTTTCAAACTCAAGGATGCAACATCTCAACATATCTTCAAGTATTTGAATGATTCGTTCAGACTGACCATCTTTCTGTGGATGAAAAGCTATGCTAAAGTGTAGTTTCATACCTAAAGCATCTTGCAATTTCTTCCAAAACCGCGATGTGAATCTTGGGTCTCTGTCTGAAACAATAGAAATAGGCACAGCATGTAGCCTCACAATCTGTGATACATATAATTCAGCCAGTTTATCAAGTGAATAATCAGTGCAAACCGGAACAAAATGAGCAGATTTAGTCAATCTATCCACAATAACCAAAATCACATCTTTCTTGCTCGGTGTCAACTGTAGACCGGATACAAAATCCATCGTGACTCTGTCCCACTTCCACTCAGGTATCATAATTGGCTGAAGTAACCCAGAAGGTACCCGATGCTCAGCTTTCACCTGCTTACAGACTAGGCATTTTGAAACAAAGTCTGATATGTCTCGTTTCATACCAGACCACTAATAGAACTGTTTCAAATCATTATACATTTTCGTACTACCCGGATGAATAGATAATCGACTGCTGTGAGCTTCATTCAAAATCATCTGAATCAACTCTGAATTCCTCAGAACACATATTCGATTTTTGAACCTCAAACGCCATTTTTGTAACATCCCGAAATTGGGCCTAGTAGGATTGGGCCCAATGGGCCTTGAGCGTAGAAGCATTTTAAAATTTTGAGAACAAGAGAACGGCATTATTGCAAATTGGACTTATTAGTTAAGTGAATTTGGAAGGTTACGAGGTTTCTATGAAGTCTCGGGTTTAATTGGGCCTTAGGAAAAAATTTGTATTTTAGCACTTTAAGGAGAGATGGTAAGTAGCTTCAAGACTTATGGAAATAAAAGAGTAAATTGCTAGCATAAATGAGCAATTGGTAAAAGGGTTATGGCGCCACATGTAGTACCTTGAGGGAAGAGGTTCGAATCACTTTGTGTGCAAATTTTGACTTATATTTTTGCACCCTTTCCTTAAGTGTCGGCCAAGAGGCATTCATGGCAAGGTTGACTTCATTATTTTGGTAAGGTGGCTATATGAATAAGGCAAGGTTGAAGTTGGGGAAAGGAATCAAGGGAAATAGGAAAGAAAGGGGGACATGAGGCTTATTTCGTGGGTGATGTTTTGGAAAGCTTGGGTGACCAAACTCTTATCCTAAGGGGGGATGCATGTGGACTGTTTTGGGGAGAATAGGTAGCTGAATTGTTAGTTGGCATTTGGTAAGACTTAGTAGTGTTTTGGCAAAAATTCCCTTTGGCAACTTTGTGTCATTTCTCTCAATTTGCAACCCTCCTTGCCGAAACATATTAGCACAATAGTGCATTGTTTTTCTCTTTTGTTTGGTCACATACTCATTTTCTTTCCACCTTCCTTGATAGTCGAATTCTCCTTTGCCTTTTGATTGAATTTTTGGTGCTTGTTAGGCCAAAACCTTTCTCTTTGCACTCTTTGGTATTCTCCAAATTTCTTTCTACCTTGTGCCGAAATTACAAGCCATTAGTGAACATATTCTCTTCTTTTCTTTCTTCTTGTTGCCGAATGTACCCAAACCATTGAGACCAAAATTTGTTCATTCATCTCTTCTTTATCATTTTCTCAAGTGGGTTGACACTCTTTTCTTCGATTGAATCAGTAAGTGAATTCTTTTCTATGTTCATATTCTTTTCTTTCTAGCCGAATAGGTATTTATCACTATTCGGTTGTAAATCTTGATCTTAACCGAAATGGTGTTATCCTCCACTTCTTCATGTCTTAATCACTCTCTTTTCGTAGTGCTTTAAGTGGGAGGCCGTGTATTGTTCTAGCCGAAGTCAAACGGTGGAAATTGGATCCAATATCGATAAGGTAAGGGGGTTCATTTTAGGATTTTTCGTTATATCTCTATTTGGCTATGTTGCAAATTGGATTGAAGTTTCGACTAATCGACTATATGTTTTAGGGACAAATCACTCGATATATTTCTACCTTCGGATATAGTGGTAAGTGATTCAAGTGTAAGTGATACGAAATCTTTTGGAAATCTGAGGCTAACTTTTGGTTGGTATTGTTCTAGGTCATCGACGAGTGGTTCTTTAGGAAATCAAAATCAGGTGTGTAATCCCGTACCTTTAGTATACATATCTGAAATGATGTGTAATCTCACACTTCTCTGAAAGTTTGTATGATATGTTCTGTGATTTGGTCAAAATACCGAAGAAAACCGAAAACTGGCATCCGTGATCACTCGGGCGTGCGTATGATCGTAGTGGTAATCGTATTTTGTAATAAAACAGTTTCGGTTAGAAGCAGTGATGTGTTTTTGAAAAATCACGAAAAATAGGAGAAAAGGAATTACAAATTGAATAAGATATTAGATTAACGCTTACTGTGTCTATTTTGATATGGAAGAAACAGAGAAGGAAAAGGAATTTTATATTCTGAGATATCTTAATTTTAGTGAGACTGGTTCTGAATGACTTCGTGGTTCCCTGATCTGTTTTGTAAAAATTATATAAACTTGTACAAAGTGAATTAAGGGATATAATTCATATGTATGGATTCATAAGGGAGCCTATTTTCATTAGAAACAAGTGGGAGCAGTATATGAAAACCGTATAGTGAGATATTTGAAATTAAGGTAAGAGAGGTCAGAATCGTTGGACAGTGAAATAAGGGAAATTTTAAGGAATAAACTGTACTAAATGGTTAAGTCAAAAATTCGGGAAAAATTATCGTAAGAAGATATATGAGTCTAGTTTCAAGGAAAATTTACGGATTTGAATTTCGAGTTTTCTAATCCGAGTTATGGTCAGTTTAGTCAATATGACACAGATGGACAGTTTCAATTTTCTATGCTCAAATTAGTAGTTAAGTCCAGGGTTGCCGAATTACCGAATTACCCTTGGTGGTTAAAATTACCGATTTACCGAAATGTCCTTATGGACCGATTTACCGAAATGTCCTTATGGACTGATTTACCGAAATGTCCTTATGGACCGATTTACCGAAAATGCCCTATGGGCTGATTTGATAGAATGCCTTAATGGGCCGATTTATCGTAACAAATCTCTGGAGTAATAATTGTTGTTTATATTTGTAAATATGATGCCTTACTATGAATGTTGCATTTACATAATTTTGCATGGGATGGGAAAATATGAATGAAGAGAAGTATAGACCGGTGGCATTGCCACAAATACCGATAAGGGCTATGTGCCAATATAAACGTGATTTGGCTTTGTGCCATCGTGATTATGGCTTTGTGCTAAACGTATTTACGGGGCTATGTGCCTAACATATGAATTAACGACTGTGTCGATCATTTTTTTTATCGAGGTTGTGTGCGATTATATTACCGTATATGATTCGGTGGCTCAACCACAAATAGTATAAATGGCAAACTTTGACCGCAAATTGAGAGATCGGCGGGGTGGGTTGACTTGATCCCCACGGGAGAGATTGGTTGGTACGGGTGGAGAGTTAGACGGCTGGTAGGATGGGATGGGTTGCATTCATTTCATTTATTTATTATTTGTTTATGGGCTTTGGTCCAAGATGATTGCTAATTGGGTTTAGGCCCAATGAATAACTGTAAGGATTTCACACCGAGTTCTTGTAACTCACCCCCTTTCTTTTAACCCTTGTAGGTAATGCTTGATGATATGGACTTGGGCTATGGATGACTCGAGGAGGCCATACTTGGAAATGGCTTATTTGGACTTTAGACTTCTTTCTCGTTTATTTTATTACTTTACTATTTTGGGTTAAATGTTGTAATAAGGCCTCTGGACTATTTTTATTTTGCTTTTTGGTTGGGATGTTTTTATTATTTTTCTTAAATTGTTTAAAAAGGGGAATTTTCTAAAAACTTAAACAATGGTTTTCAAAATCGATTAACAAATGGATTTCAAAATAGACTTTTACAAATATTTTTAACACGGATATTTTCTCTCGAACTATTAACGATATTTTCAAAAGACTTGGATTCTCTTTCGAATTTTCAACGTCGTTTTCAAAAGTCACGGTTTTGTAAGATCATTAGTTTCGATTATCGATTTATCAAACAACCTCTCAAAATACTTGTATTTTATCTACGTTTCCGCAACATTTTCAAAATGCTTCTGCAACTCTATTTATAAACGTCACATTTTCGTAAATTGTTTATTTCAAATATGCTTCCATAGTTTAAAAGGTTTTTAAAGATTATTATGTTTTCAAGTAGTTAATAATTGCTTAAGTGTTTTTGGTTTTAACAAAGAGGCTGTATTTCTCAAGCAAGTTTTTAATAATCGCAAAGATGGTTTTTACTTCCATGTGACACACCAGATTCGGGCCTAACTTCTAGGCCGGGTTTGGGGTGTTACATTTTATGGTATCAGAGCCCAGTTGCAAAACTCGGTCGTGGTTTGGGTTCAAAAGCGTTTTCCAAAGCTGTTTAGAATTTTGATTTATAAATATATGTTCTAAAGGAAGTATGGCACCACGAGTATCCGGCACCAAGTCAAGTAAGTATTTATTTTCATTTTATGATTATTGTGTTAGTACTGTGGTAAGAAAATTCCACAAAATAGAATACTCTAGAACTGTTAGCTTTAAGAGTTGAAACTATAGAGATTGAGACTCTAGGATGCGGATTTGACACTCGAAAATAACTTTTCTACTCATACTCCATAAAACATCGTTTAATAAACATCGAATAGTATACTGATTCATAAAACTCGTAATCAAGATTAAATCGACTTAGTGAACATGAACGCTTGAAGATGTGGGACGCGGTAGACGTGGGACGTGGTAGAGGCCGAGGTGCTAGGACTAAATCTCAAACATCGGGCGTGTGCCCGAAAGGGAGGAGTTGGCATCGCCGATGGCACGAGACAGGATCTCATGATCGAGTGGGGTTAATGAGTGACTCGAGATAGTTAAGAAGGTATTGAAGGAGGTTAAGGAGATCAGTGAAGCACTTCGAGTTGGGTCTGTGGACTATAAGAAGAAAAGAGATTGCGGTTCTTTTGGGTCACAGTCTCGTTCCATAAAGCATGTTAAGGCACGACCAAACTTTTCGGCTTGTGATTATTGCGGAAGGCGTCATCCGGGAGAATGCCGGAGGAGGTTAGGAGCATGCTTGAGATGCGGGTCTAAGGAGCATAAGGCTCAGGATTGTTTCATCACCATCAAGTCAGGTATATTTTGGTTGGACGTGATGATTGAATGTAGAAAATTCTAAGTATAAATGGTAGATAACTGTTTGCTTCTGTGGTTAGACGTTTGGTTGTGTGAAAGAGGATTCAAGATTATGTTAAAGGTACATTAATGTTATTAAGATCAGAGTGCGCAGCGAAAGCTTAGTGGTGTGATTTGAGCGATGCGTTTAGTAGTTGGTTGGAAATTTCGAGGACGAAATTTCTTTAAGGAGGGTAGAATTGTAACATCCCGAAATTGGGCCTAGTAGGATTGGGCCCAATGGGCCTCGAGCGTAGAAGCATTTTAAAATTTTGAGAACAAGAGAACGGCATTATTGCAAATTTGACTTATTAGTTAAGTGAATTTGGAAGGTTACGAGGTTTCTATGAAGTCTCGAGTTTAATTGGGCCTTAGGAAAAAAATTGGTATTTTAGCACTTTAAGGAAAGATGGTAAGTAGCTTCAAGACTTATGGAAATAAAAGAGTAAATTGCTAGCATAAATGAGCAATTGGTAAAAGGGTTATGGCGCCACATGTAGTACCTTGAGGGAAGAGGTTCGAATCACTTTGTGTACAAATTTTGACTTATATTTTTGCACCCTTTCCTTAAGTGTCGGCCAAGAGGCATTCATGGCAAGGTTGACTTCATTATTTTGGTAAGGTGGCTATATGAATAAGGCAAGGTTGAAGTTGGGGAAAGGAATCAAGGGAAATAGGAAAGAAAGGGGGACATGAGGCTTATTTCGTGGGTGATGTTTTGGAAAGCTTGGGTGGCCAAACTCTTATCCTAAGGGGGGATGCATGTGGACGGTTTTGGGGAGAATAGGTAGCTGAATTTTTAGTTGGCATTTGGTAAAGACTTAGTAGTGTTTTGGCAAAAATTCCCTTTGGCAACTTTGTGTCATTTCTCTCAATTTGCAACCCTCCTTGCCGAAACATATTAGCACAATAGTGCATTGTTTTTCTCTTTTGTTTGGTCACATACTCATTTTCTTTCCACCTTCCTTGATAGCCGAATTCTCCTTTGCCTTTTGATTGAATTTTTGGTGCTTGTTAGGCCAAAACCTTTCTCTTTGCACTATTTGGTATTCTCTAAATTTCTTTCTACCTTGTGCCGAAATTACAAGCCATTAGTGAACATATTCTCTTCTTTTCTTTCTTCTTGTTGTCGAATGTACCCAAACCATTGAGACCAAAATTTGTTCATTCATCTCTTCTTTATCATTTTTTCAAGTGGGTTGACACTCTTTTCTTCGATTGAATCAGTAAGTGAATTCTTTTCTATGTTCATATTCTTTTCTTTCTAGCCGAATAGGTATTTATCACTATTCGGTTGTAAATCTTGATCTTAACCGAAATGGTGTTATCCTCCACTTCTCCATGTCTTAATCACTCTCTTTTCATAGTGCTTTAAGTGGGAGACCGTGTATTGTTCTAGCCGAAGTCAAACGGTGGAAATTGGATCCAATATCGATAAGGTAAGGGGGTTCATTTTTGGATTTTTCGTTATATCTCTATTTGTCTATGTTGCAAATCGGATTGAAGTTTCGACTAATCGACTATATGTTTTAGGGAAAAATCACTCGATATATTTCTACCTTCGGATATAGTGGTAAGTGATTCAAGTGTAAGTGATACGAAATCTTTTGGAAATCCGAGGCTAACTTTTGGTTGGTATTGTTCTAGGTCATCGACGAGTGGTTCTTTAAGAAATCAAAATCAGGTGTGTAATCTCGTACCTTTAGTATACATATCTGAAATGATGTGTAATCTCACACTTCTCTGAAATTTTGTATGATATGTTCTGTGATTTGGTCAAAATACCGAAGAAAACCGAAAACCGGCATCCGTGATAACTCGGGCGTGCGTATGATCGTAGTGGTAATCGTATTTTGTAATAAAACAGTTTCGGTTAGAAGCAGTGACGTGTTTTTGAAAAATCACGAAAAATAGGAGAAAAGGAATTACAAATTGAATAAGATATCAAATTAACGCTTACTGTGTGTATTTTGATATGGAAGAAACGGAGAAGGAAAAGGAATTTTATATTCTGAGATATCTTAATTTTAGTGAGACGAGTTCTGAATGACTTCGTGGTTCCCTGATCTGTTTTGGAAAAATCATATAAAATTGTACAAAGTGAATTAAGGGTTATAATTCATATGTATGGATTCATAAGTGAGCTATTTCATTAGAAATAAGTGGGAGCAGTATATGAAAACCGTATAGTGAGATATTTGAAATTAAGGTAAGAGAGGTCAGAATCGTTGGAGAATGAAATAAGGGAAACTTTAAGGAATAAACTGTACTAAATGGTTAAGTCAAAAATTCGGTAAAAATTATCGTAAGAAGATATATGAGTCTAGTTTCAAGTAAAATTTACGGATCTAAATTTCGAGTTTCCTAATCCGAGTTATGGTCAGTTTAGTCAATATAACACAGGTGGACAGTTTCAATTTTCTAAGCTCAAATTAGTAGTTAAGTCCGGGGTTGCCGAATTACCGAATTACCCTTGGTGGGTAAAATTACTGATTTACCGAAATGTCCTTATGGACCGATTTATCGAAATGTCCTTATGGACCGATTTACCGAAATGTCCTTATGGACCGATTTACCGAAATGTCCTTATGGACCGATTTACTGAAATGTCCTTATGGACCGATTTACCGAAAATGCCCCTATGGGCTGATTTGATAGAATGCCTTAATGGGCCGATTTATCGTAACAAATCTCTGGAGTAATAATTGTTGTTTATATTTGTAAATATGATGCCTTACTATGAATGTTGCATTTACATAATTTTGCATGGGATGGGAAAATATGAATGAAGAGAAGTATAGACCGATGGCATTGCCACAAATACCGATAAGGGCTATGTGCCAATATAAACGTGAGTTGGCTTTGTGCTATCTTGATTAAGGCTATGTGCCAATATAAACATGATTTGGCTTTGTGCCATCGTGATTAAGGCTATGTGCCAATATAAACGTGATTTGGCTTTGTGCCATCATGATTATGGCTTTGTGCTGGACGTATTTACCGGGGCTATGTGCCTAACATATGAATTAACGACTCTGTGTCGATCATTTTTTTTATCGAGGCTGTGTGCCGATCATATTACCGTATATGATTTTGGTGGCTCATCCACAAATAGTATAAATGGCAGCTTGACTGCAAATTGGAGAGACTGGCGGGGTGGGTTGACTTGATCCCCACAGGAGAGATTGGTTGGTACGGGTGGAGAGTTAGACGGCTGGTAGGATGGGATGGGTTGCATTCATTTCATTTATTTATTATTTGTTTATGGGCTTTGGTCCAAGATGATTGCTAATTGGGTTCCGGCCTAATGAATAACGGTAAGGGGATTTCACACTGAGTTCTTGTAACTCACCCCCCTTTCTTTTAACCCTTGTAGGTAATGCTTGATGATATGGACTTGGGCTATGGATGACTCGAGGGAGGCCATACTTCGAAAATGGTTTATTTGGACTTTAGACTTCTTTCTCGTTTATTTTATTACTTTACTATTTTGGGTTAAATGTTGTAATAAGGCCTCTGGACTATTTTTATTTTGCTTTTTGGTTGGGATGTTTTTATTATTTTTCTTAAATTGTTTAAAAAGGGGAATTTTCTAAAAACTTAAACAATGGTTTCCAAAATCGATTAACAAATGGATTTCAAAATAGACTTTTACAAATATTTTTAACACGGATATTTTCTCTCGAACTATTAACGATATTTTCAAAAGACTTGGATTCTCTTTCGAATTTTTAACGTCGTTTTCAAAAGTCACGGTTTTGTAAGATCATTAGTTTCGATTATCGATTTATCAAACAACCTCTCAAAATACTTGTATTTTATCTACGTTTCCGCAACGTTTTCAAAATTCTTCTGCAACTCTATTTATAAACGTCACATTTTCGTAAATTGTTTATTTCAAATATGCTTCCGCAAAAGAAAAGGTTTTTGAAAGATTATTATGTTTTTAAGTAGTTAACAATTGCTTAAGTGTTTTTGGTTTTAACAAAGAGGCTGTATTTCTCAAGCAAGTTTTTAATAATCGCAAAGATGGTTTTTACTTCCATGTGACACACCAGATTCGGGCCTAACTTCTAGGCCGGGTTTGGGGTGTTACAATTTTCATCAACTCGGAATTCTGATTCAACATTTGTTTCACATTGAGCTCGTTTTGCTAACAAATCATTATCAATTTTCTGGGAATCACAAATTTGTTGAACAAACAACGGTCTTGCTTTTAATTCAGCTATTATCGAACCATCATCAGAGCAAATAATGACTTTCGACTTAAAGCATCAGCAACAACATTAGCCTTTCCCGGATGGTAGTCAATCACTAGCTCGTAATCTTTCAATGACTCTAACCATCGGCGTTGTCTCAAATTCAAATCTTTCGAGTCATCAAATACTTGAGCTTTTATGATCGAGAATAAACATGACATTTCTCACCGAACAGATAATGACGCCAAATCTTCAACGCAAACACAATGGCTGCTAGTTCTAAATCAAGTGTCGGATAGTTCTTTTCATGTGGCTTCAATTGTCTCGAGGCATAAGCTATGACTTTGCCTTCCTGCATCAAAACACAACCCAAACTATTCAAAGATGCATCACTATAAATGACAAATTCTTTACCCGATTCAGGCTGAACTAACACTGGAGCTTCGGTCAAAAGAGCTTTCAACTGATCGAAACTTTTCTAACACTTATCTGACCACTCAAACTTAACATCTTTCTGTAACAGCTTTGTCAACGGTGTAGCAATCATAGAGAAACCCTTCACGAATCGTCTGTAGTAACCAGCAAGTCCTAGAAAGCTTCGAACTTCATAAACATTTTTCGGTGGTTTCCAGTCAAGTATAGCTGAAATTTTGCTCGGATCAACCACGATACACGATCTTTGATACAACATGGCCTAAAATCGACTTCACGTAACCAGAACTCACAGTTACTAAAATTTGCATACAACTGTTTATCTCGTAAAGTCTGTAGCACAAGTCTCAGATGCTCGGCATGCTCGGTTTCATCTCGGGAGTAGATCAAAATATCATCTATAAACACTACCACAAACCGATCCAAATACTGTCTGAAAATCTGATTCATCAGATCCATGAAAACAGCAGGTGCATTAGTAAGTCCGAAAGGCATAACTAGAAAATCGTAGTGTCCGTACCTCGTCCAGAAAGCAGACTTTGGCACATCAGAGTCTTTAACTCGCAGCTGATAATATCCCAATCTCAAATCTATCTTTGAAAACATCAGTGTAGCCCCTTTCGGTGATCAAACAGTCGTCAATTCTTGGTAATGGATACTTGTTCTTTATGGTCACTTTATTAAGTGCACTCTGTAGTCAATACACATTCTCATGGTTCTATCTTTCTTTTCACAAAACAGAATCAGTGCGCCCCCAGGGAGAGAAACTTCGGTCGTGCAAATCCCCTATCTCACAACTCTTGCAATCGTGCTTTCAATTCTTTTTAATTCAGAGGTGCCATCATGTATGGAGCTATAGAAATCGAGAGTCGCCCCCCAGCACTAATTCAATCCCAAACTCAACTTCGGATAGGTGGCAAACCGGTAATTCTTGAGAGAACACATCCGGATACTCACATACAACAGGTACTGATTCAATCTTCTTTTCTGTCACTTTAAAATCAAGCACATAAGCAAAATAAGCTTCACAACCCTTTCTCACATATTTCTGAGCTGTCATAGAAAATATTACTGCTGGTAAACCATTCAGATCATTAGATTCAATCCGAATAATCTCATCATTCTGGCATCACAAATCAATAGTCTTCCGTTTACAGTTCACGATAGCATCATGCAGAGTTAACCAGTCCATACCCAGAATTATATCAAACTCATCAAATGGAAAAAACATCAAATCAGCTGGAAAACATGAACCTCGAATCATCAACGGACAATTCTTGCATATTTTATCAACCAAGACACACCGGCCCAATGGGTTCAATACTTTAATTACAAACTCAGTAGACTCAACAAGTAAAGTCTTACTGAACACCAAAGTCTCACACATATAGGAATGAGTTGAACCAGGATCAATCAAAGCAATAACGGTAGTATCATAAAGAGTAAAAGTACCAGTAATGACATCTGGGGATGAAGCCTCCTCGCGTGCACGTATGGCATAAGCTCTGGCTGGTGCGCGAGCCTCAGATCTAACAACTGAATCTTTAGTCCCTCTCTGGCTGCCACTCACAATACCCGTATTTCTGGGTGGTCTACCTCGAGCTGCAGTATTACATGATCTAGTATTCTGAGCTGGATTTTGATCATCTATCTCTGGACACTCCCGAATAAAATGATCTCTGGATCCACATTTAAAACAGGCTCTATCATGCAATCTGCAACTGCCGGGATGTCGTTTACCACAATGTTCACACTCGGGTTGATTTGATCTGACATTACCCACACTAGCTACAGAGGTAGCTCTCGAGTTCATATGTGCTCTATCTCGATCTCGTCTGAAATGACCCGCAGTATTCTTCAAATGGCTAGTATCATCTCAGAATTTCTTTGAGGTCGACTGAAATAGCTTACTGAATGGTCTTTTGCGTGAATCTCTAGCTTCAGAATCAGCTTTTCTTTTCTCTTTCCCGAGCTCTTCAGCTTTGCAGGCCCGCTCAACAAGTACCACGAACTCTTTTATCTCTAATATGCCAACTAACAGTTTAATATCTTCATTCAGCCCATCTTCAAATCTCTTACACATAATAGCTTCAGATGAAACACACTCTCTGGCATATCTCCTGAGTCTAACAAATTTCCGCTTGTATTCTTTCACTGTCATCCGCCCTTGTTTCAGCTCCAGAAATTCTTTACGTTTCTGATCAATAAACCTCTGGCTGATATATTTCTTACGTAAACTCATGCGAAAGAATTCCTGTGTCACTCGCTCCTTTGGAACCACCGATACTAGTGTATTCCACCAGTGATATGCAGTGTCCCGTAGCAGAGATATAGCACATTTCAAAAACTCATCAGGGGTGCAGGATAATTCATCAAATACTCGAATGGTATTATCAAGCCAGAACTCGGCTCGCTCAGCAACATCATCATCAATGGCTCTGAATTCTTCGACTCCATGTTATCTTATTTTATCAACAGGTGGCTTTGACAATCTCATCGGATCACTCACCGAAGGCATAATATGCACTGTAGATGGATTAATCGGGGTGGAGGTTGTTGTGCAGCTGGATTAGCCCGGATATACTGTGCAAACCAATCATTCATCATTTGATAGAAGGCTTGTCTAGCCTCCCCCTCTAGATTACTCGAAGTAGGTTGAGAATATATCGGCATTGTCCCTTGCGCGGGAGCAGGCGTTACACTTTCGACATCATCAGCTACGGCTCGATCGGTATCCATTACTATATGAAAACACGTTTTCAAATGTCAGAAGTCATCACACTATCGCAATATAACATATGGCATGTATACCTAGACTTTTACGCGCTACGTTAGTCCTAGAATCGACTAAATCGTAGCTCTGATACCCATCAAATGTAACACCCCTAACCCGTATCCGTCACCAGATTAGGGTTACGAGGCATTACCGAAGAAGACACAACTCAAAACAGGCATATAATAATAATTTTTTTAAAAAAAAAATTATATATGTATTGAATTATCTGAACAGAGTAAGTTGCATATTTTGCCAATACAAATTTCATATCTCAATAACAAAGCCAAAATCATTTACAATACAACTAAACACCTATCTCAAATTTATAACATAATCAATCATTCATAATTAACATCATTAATCTAACCATTTATTAAAGTCTTAATAAATAAACATCACTTTAAAATACATATATATGGTATTCGAACATTGTGACATTAAAACCAAATGGCATCAACCATATTATGTATAACATTCGGCCATACTTAATATCTCCCATACAACTAACTCGAATATATTCATCATCACTTTAATTTACAAATTTAAGTCCATGACATATCATAAACAAATCTTTAAATAAACATACCAATATATTATTAAAACACATCCGAATATATATGCAAATATATTTATAATCTTTTAGTTAAATTTCTAAGCCAAATGCATAAACATATACTTGCATGGTTCTTCTATTCGAATAGCTGACCCATATAAAACCAATTTAATCATTAATATGTCCATAATTTCACAAACCACAAATACATAAAATTTTCACAAATTCATAAACAAATCATAAAACCAAATTCATATGTATTACATGCATTCATCCATTATAATAACACAACATTGCCGAATACATATATATATATACATTAACCTTTTCAATTTAAAAAAAAAAACATAACAATTACATATATTCATTATATTTAGCTTATTAACTTAAACTACTTATAATGCAAATTAAATTTTTACAATACATCAATATAAAGCCACAACCGAAATATATTTGTCTCTAATTAATCATCATTCAATTCACTACTAAAATACATAACTAATCACCTCAATATATCCTTAAATGCCGAACTATCAATCAAATACATATATAATATCACCTTTCAACTTTTATTCAAATGTACTCATCAACTAATTATAAACCATTACTAACACAGATAAAACATAATCAAATCATTTTAGCAATGGTAGCATAACAAACATAATTCGTACTATTATATATATATATATCATAGTTAAATCACTTATACCACATCCAAAATCACTATCTAACTTCAATGCACAAAAGAAAACACATATCACAAATACCATTTATCATAACACATAACAATATAACCAAAATGAACTTAAACCATAATCAAACATAACCAAATTCAAGCAAAGAAGTTAAGCCATCTTCGCATGGCTATCACTTACATACATAGGTACTTAATTCATATTCAACCTTTTCTTATGCTATACATGCCATATATTCATAATTAACATAACCAAAATACCAAAGAAAGCTGTCGATAGTGTGATAGTCCTACTGACGATCCCCGAGCTCGTAACGTATCCAAAATCTATAAAACAGAAATAGACAGAGAAACACAGGGTAAGCTATTTAAGCTTAGTAATTCAATAGCAATGTAAAGTCAATTAACTTAGCAAAATTATATATACAAAATTATATCAAGTATTGATTTATACACAATCACAAGTAATTACACAAATCTCAATATCAAAGTCACATAATATACCATTTTGGCCAAATACACATAGTTAAAGCTTATACATAATTCACATGTTTACACATTAACTTCTGTACAATGTAATAAACATATAACTTACCTTCCATTTGTTAACACAGTGTTTATACGTACCTGAGTTCTTTTAATTCACATAACACATTGGCCTTCACTTACACATGCCCGTTGAACCATTCGAATTCAAAAGGATACGCGACGATCGGAAGCTCAGACAATGCCAACGCCCCGCACGTGGTCTTACATGTAATCACATATCGATGCCATCGCTCTCGCATGTGGTCTTACACGTAAACACAAATCGATGCCAATGTCCCAGACGTGGTCTTACACGATAACACATAACGAATATCCTATGTTATGACATATGTATCCTATCTATTCCTAAGGTTCATACAGGGCTTACGGACGTCGAATCTCGGTTGAACCAAGCTCGAAAGTTAGCCAAATCACAATACCCACATTCGGCCATAGAATATATAAATTCAAGTAATTCATTTTAATACATATCAAGTACATATCCATGGTTATTTCTACGTTTAAATGCTTATTGACTTACCTCGGATGTCGTCGACTGTTAAATCGGCTACTCTACCACTTTTGTCTTTCCTCGGTCCAAATCCGATTTCTTTAATTCTTGATCTAAACATATTCAAATTAAGCTTATTTAAACAACATTACATTCAATTTAGCCTAAAAACACATAAATGGGCAAATTAAAATTTTGCCCCTAACATTTCACACTTTTTACAATTTAGTCCTTTTTGCACAAAACACAAAATACACAAAATTTAACTATACTCCTTAAGGGCCGAATATTCCTAGTGTCCATACAAGCCCACACATTTCATTTATTTCACATTTTAGTCCCTTAAAAATTTATTTTTGCAATTTAGTCCAAATTACTCAATTTCATCAAAAATTCAAAGACAAAACTTGTTAATCTAACACATATATTTCATATTTCATCATCAAACATCAAAAACCACAAGGTACCATCAATGGAAAAACACAAAATCATCATCACAATCAAAAATTAAGACATGGGTTTTGTACATCTCTAAGCAACGATCTCAAAAACGTAAAAATTATCAAAAACCAAACAAAAACGAACCTTTAATCAAGCTTCAAAGTGCCGAACTCTAGCTTATTTTCTTTCTTCTTCTCTTGTTCACTTTCGGCCAAGCTAATAATAAAGATGATAACATCTTTTTTTATGTTTTATTATAACATATATTATGTTATTACCAAGTTACTTAATTAACCTTTTAACTAAAATAATATTAACATATAAATTAAGGGTATTTGTGACCTTAACTGTCCACTATCTCTTTAAATGGGCTAATTGCCCTTTAAGGATCTCATTTTAAAAAGCCACTATCAAATAAGCACTTTACACTTTAATATGTAACTTTTACATTTTATGCAATTAAGTCCTTTTATTTAATCGGACACCTAAACGACAAAATTAAAACACGAAAATCTAGCACAAACAAATTCACACATAATAAATACGAAAAATAATTTTAAAATATTTTTGGACTCGAATTTGTGGTCCCGAAACCACTTTTTCAATTAGGGTCAAAATCGGGCTGTTACAGTCAGCTAATCAATAACCGGCATTGGGTCTCCCTATTGGAAAAATTCGGTTTGAAAAGGGTTTTCTTGCACAATGGAAAATTAAAATTCTGAAAACTAAATCGATTTGTGATATTTATAGAAATAAATCTTAACCAAATTCATACTAGTGTTTTTAGCTTAGCGAACGTTCATTGTTATTGACTTTCAACAAAACGATATTCTCCGCTATTCTCGTACCACGAACTACTTCGAGTGTGGACTTGAACCAATTGAATGAAAACACAGAACTAGAAAAAGTTTTCTCTCATTTTGGGGTGAAAACGAAAATTCTCTCTTTTTTATAGAAACTAGTAGAATTGTTATTTGGGAAAAATATATTTAATAGTTAAGAATTAATTCTCTTTATTTTTTAGCAGAATAACAATCTCTCAAAAATTTTGTAAATAGCTCTACCGATGTCATCTATTTATAGGACGAGAAAGTAGAACTCTTGTTGAGTTGTAGTGTTTTATTTCAAATAGAAAAACAACTTCCTACTTAGAGTAGGAGAGGGGTGGACGACATACCCTAGTATTCCTCCGAGGGTTGCCACCCCCTTCATATTACATGAGGGTTTTTGGGCCTTTCTCACATCAGGTCCAATTACGAGTACTTCTTGGGCCTTTTTGACCCAATACTCTATAATGTGATCCAACCCAATTCAATTTTTTTTATTTCCCAAAATAAACTTTAATATTTATATATAAAACAATTTTCTTATCCCTATTTTACCCTAACAAAATTTTGACGATTTTACCCTTGATAAAATTTTGATGATTTTGCCCCAGGTAAAATTTCGAGAAAATATGTTCAATATTTCACAACTCAACATGTTCACTATGACCTAATGATTTATTTTCATTTTTGGGCTTCGAAATAGTCCAAAAACATAAACTCATTCTTCTGATCATTTTTAAGTAATCCATATAGGATTGAAAATTTCCATTTCCATTTTTGGAAACGTACATTCATTTTCAAATGATTCTATTTCTCCATTTCGGGGGCAATAATCATTCCTAAATGTTTCTCATTTCTCTTTTTCTATTCATTCTGTTCATTTCTATTCAAAACAAGCAATTCATTTCTGGTTTCAACGAACTAGCAGAGGGACCGATTGGACATATGTAGTTGAGGCTCAAATGATTTATAATTAAGTTTCGACTTTTCGCCTATTAATTATAAACTCATTTAGTCACAAAGTTATTCCACTATAGTATCATGACTGAGCTCTCCGCAACGACATACCATTACGAAAGCTACTACTCAGTGCTCGTCCAATGACCTTGTCATAAGTGTGTTACCTTCATAGGATAATCTCTTTGGGATAAAATCTGTTCTCCCAATATGATCTTATTTTATCTCATGGTAACCATTACATCTTCCTTCATGAAAAGTCAACCACTATCAAATAGTGATCAAGTCATCCATCACAAAGACGGACGACCTGTGACCATGTTTACTTGTCATGTAACACCCCAAACCCGGCCCATGCGTTAAAGCCAGATCTAACATGTCACATGAGAAAAATGCTTTTAGGTCCTTTTCATTCGTACGTAAATAGATAATGATTTAAAATTAAGTAAAACAAATTTCACATTTAAAAATTCTTGACAAAGTATTACTGAATAGAAGATTGATTGATAAATCGATAAATTTGAGCTAATAATTTTACAACCATGTCTTTTGAAAAGTGTTGATGATAATTTAAAAGAAGATTTCTGAATTAAAATATTTATGAAAGTTTATTATGAAATCCATTTGTATCTCCATTTTAGAAAAGTGTTTATTTAAGTTTTTAGAGTAATCTCATTTAAAGTACTTAGAGCAAAATATAAATACGTCAAACATAAAACAAAATAAAAATAATCCAGAGGCCTTATTACAACCTTAACTCAAAATAGTAAAGTAATTAAGTGTACTAAAAAGAAGTCCCAAGTCCAAATAAAACCATTTTTTTTTTGTAGTATGGCCTCCACCGAGTCATCCATGGCCCAAGTCCCCGTCACTGAGCATTACCTAAAAGGAATAAGGAAACGGGGTGAGTTACTAGAACTTAGTGTATAACCCCCTTACCGTTGTTCACTGGGCCTGAAACCCATTTAGCAATATTTTGGGCCTAAGCCCCTTTATGCATAATAATGTATCAAATAATTCATATGAATGTAATGCAATCCCAAACCAACCTAATAATCCATCCGCTACACACCACCCGTACCATCCATCACACCTGTGGGGATCAAGTCAACCCACCCCGCCAACACACCAATCGCAGGCATTTAGCCATTTATAATATATTCAAATTGTGGTCAAGCCACCGTAATCATAGCGAATCAAATTATCAAACATATTTGTGGCAAAGTGCCACGTAATCACTTCTCTTCAACATTTTTCCATCCCATGCAAAGTCATGTAAATGCATCATACATAGCAAATCATGATATTTACAATATAACAACGATAATTAATAACTCAGAGATTTATTACAAACAATTTGGCCCATTAAAACTTTGCAAAATCGGCCCATTAGGGCATTATATCAAATCAGCCCATCAAGCCATATATCAAATTGGCCCATTTAGCAATATATCAGATCGGCCCATTAAGCAATATATCAGATCGGCCCGTTAAGCAATATATCAAATCAGCCCATTAACAATATATCAAATCGGCCCATTAGGGGCATTTTCGTAATTCAGACCTTTAAGGGCAATTTCGTAATTCTCACAGTGTTATTACCGATTTTATCACTTTTATCAAAATAATGTATTTTAGGCCAAATTTTTCGGTTTACACCATATTACGATTTTAATCATAGCGATTTGTTTCCAATACGATATCAACCTTAAACCCACGAAAAACGGTGTGAGATTACACACCTGATTACGGTAAGCACTAAGCCTTCTTGATCGTCGACACCTAAGATATCGTAACACTCGATTAGTCTACATACGTGATTTATTAATCAACTCTAAAATGAACGATCTAAGGTGTTTACCCTTGGAATCGTGAATAACCACGATTTGTCGATTTTCCCCGGATGACGGTCCACAACCCGGTGGAAAATCCCAAACCATTGATACCTCAAAATTGTGAACGACTTCGAATAGTCAATTCTCACCGGATGATGGTCCACAACTCGGTGGAAAATCCCGAACTGCCGACACTGCCCTTCGCTTGAACTTAGGAGTGGGAATTACAAATCCGCTCCTTTTGTGTTCACCACTTGTTTTCTCTTTCAAGTCAGTACCCCTAGTCTCCATCAAGTAAATTTTTAGTCAAACGATATTACGTTGATAAGTAATGATTGACTAAGAAAATGGGTCGGCTTACCACTAGAATCGTATGATCAACAAATGGATAGATCAAGCGATTAAGTCCCTAAAAATATAATCAATTAGTCCCATCCACAATTAACCCGATAACGACTTAAACGAATCAAGAACGATTTCAAATAATCCATGATATCTCCTTACCTTATCGATATTGGATCCAATTTCACCGTTTAGAAAAGGGCTAGGAAGATACACGACCACCCACTAGAACACTACGAAAAGAGAGGGTGATTAAAAATATGAATGAGTGTAAGATAACATCATTTCGGTTAAAATCAGAATTTACAACCGAATAGTGATAAATCCTATTCGGTTAGAAGGAGAAAAGAAAAAAATAATATAAACATAGAAAAGAATTCACTTACCGATTTAATCGAAGAAAAGAGTGTTAACCAAATGAAAAAGAAGTTATGATGGAGTGATTTTGAATTGAGAGGTTCGGCTATGGAGGAAAATAACCAAGACTTGTTTCGGTTATGAGAGTATAGATTAGAGAAGAAAAAAGAAGACTTGAAGGATTTTGAAAAAAAAAAGAAAAGAAAAGAGAAGAAGGAATGCTAAACTAGTTTCGGTTTTCAAGAGAGATAAGTAAAAATAATTTGGTTTCAATGGTTTGGTACTTTTGGCAAACAAGAAAGAAATGAAAAAATATGCTCTCTAATGGCTTGTAGTTTCGGTACAAAGAAGAAAAAGTTTGGAGAAAAGACACGAAATAATGCAAAATGGATTTTGGCTTAACAAGTACCAAAATTTCTACCAAAAGGCTAATGAAATTCGGCTACCCTCTCCCCCTATCCAAAACCGTGCAACCCATGACAATAAGGTCAAAATTTGGCCAACCAAACTTTCCAAAGCAACACCCATGAAAAAGGCCACATGTCCCCATATCTTGCCTTTTTCTTTTGATTCCTTTCCTTACCTTCCTCCTTTCCTTGTTTCTTTAGCCATCATACCATAATTAAAAAGTCCAACTTGCCTTATAAACCCTCTTGGCCGACACTTAGGGAAAGAATACAAAAAAAAAATAGTCAAAATTTTTTGCATCAAGGAGATTCGAACCTCTTCCCTCCATACTCTTCACTTAATGCCATAACCTCTTTGCCATATGCTCACTTATGCTAACCAATTACCTACTTATTTCTATAAGCATTAATGTCACTTACTAATTCTCCTTAATAGACTTAAACACAAAATTTTTACTAGGGCCCAAATAAATCCCGAGCCTTCATAAAACCCCTTAAACATACACAATTAATATTTTTAGCTAGCTTGACGCAAGAAATAATGCAACACATAAAATTCTAAATTTTAAGATGTTACATGTCATCAACCATGTAATGCCAATGAGAGAAAATCATATACCCATGTTTTGGGCTATGAATTCCACTGTTGTGAATGACGCTACATACTACAGAAGCCGTACACCCAACGCACCAGCTTTCGGTTCCTTATCTATTTGAACTCAGTCTTTTACTTATATCAAAGTGTATGAGCCACGCATACATAGCTCGCCAGCCACTCAGGATTTAGGTATGCCTCACTATGAATGTTACAAGTGAATAAATCCGTAAAAGAATTTAGGATCTATTCTACTTAGGTCCTTGTAACACCCCTAACCTGTTTCCGTCGTTGAAATAGGGTTACAGAGCATTACTGTACAATTGGGAACATTTAAAATTTAAATCATTCAATAATTTAATCATAACATAAATCATTCATAAACATGCATAATGTCTCTAAATCGAGCCCTCTAGGCCCTAAAAATAACCTAGAAACAATTCGGGACCAATTGGAAACAATTTAGAAAATTTGGGAAAAAGTAACAAAATTTGAAAGCAGAGGTCACATAGTCGTGTGCCTCACACGGCTAAGACACACGCCCGTGTCTCAGGCCGTGTAACCATCGAACTAGGCACACACGGCTATGTCCCAGCCCGTGTAACTCTCTAAGTATGGTCGCACGCCCGTGTGCCAGGCCATGTGCTAGGCCGAGTAACTCACTGACTTACATACAAAGGAACCCTCAAATGACACACGACTGTGTCGCCAGGCCATGTGTCCCACACATTTGAGTCACACGCTGATCGCTGTGAATCAGAGCTTTAAAATTTATAAAAAGAATGATCGAACCTGAAAACTAACTCTGACAACGATTGAGGCAAGTGCACCTATCGAACAGTAGTATAGCTTAGGCAAGACCAGATTATCGAACCCAAAGGAACTAAAAGTACTAATACTAACTTTTTTTTATTATTTAGCCTAAAATAAGTGAAGTTTGTTTATTAATCTAAATTAATTAACTACTAAACTAAAGACTCTAAGACAAAGAAGAATGAATTTGGAAAATAACTTGGGAAAAACTCAGTTGATTTAGACGATACCCTAGGAAGAATCCACCTAGACTTCACTTGTTATCTAACCTTGAACCATATGATTTATTTACTTAGTTTGATCCGTAAGACTCCCTAACGTATATTAAACCCTCTCTCGAGGTGAATAACGTCTAACCCTAGGTTAATTAGTGGAACTCTCATTCTCTTATAATAACCCCCTAGAATAGCAGTAAATCGATCTATGGATTCCCATATTAGGTTTCACCCTAATCCGGCAAAATCTTGTCACCCTATCTCTAGGCGTGCGATCAACTCCGCTTAATTATGTTGGATCTACTCTTAGGCAGGGTCTATTCCTCCTCCACCTAAGCACATTAAATTTGGATTAAGCTCACATAATTAAGAACAAACTAAGTATTTATCATATAATTCAAATAATCAAATAACAAGATTCATCATAGGTTTCATCCCCTTCGGGTATCCGAAGGGTTTAGTTCATAACAATAAAGAAAAACATCTCAAGAGAAAAGATAAAATAAAACATAAGAAATCCCTAAAACTCCCTGAAGGAATTGAAGGAGAGATCCTCCGTCTTGAGTAGAACTCGCTTCTTGAGATGGATCAACGGCTATCCCGAGTGAATCCTCACAAATCGCCTTCTCGGCCTAGCACGACGCCCTAGACGATAGCTTTGGGCCCCCCTTTCAGGTCATACTTAGGGTGTATTTATAGGCTTTTGAAATACGTTTCTTTCTCCCTAAGTATCCTTTCTCGAATGAAATTGCTCTTTTCCACGGCAAAGGCACGGCCATGGCACACGCCCGTGTAAATAGTGGCCAGGCCGTGTTTGGATTTCTTTAATGAGACACGGCTGTGTGAGTCGGGGTTAGACCGTGTTCTAGATGATTGACTTGGCACGGTCGTGTGATCTTTGGTCCAGGCCGTGTCGATTTCATGCTTTGGCCCATTTGTCCCGTTTTAAGCCCGTTTTGCGTTCTTTTCATCCCCTGGTGCTTTCCTAAGTATATATCATGAAAAGAAAGGATTAAGAGCACCAAATTACATAAAAGAAGGGATAATTCATCCAAAAGCATACTAAATGTGGGATTAAAATATGTTACTTTTACGGTTTATCAAATACCCCCACACTTAAGCTTTTGCTTGTGCTCAAGCAAAATTCTCAACTTACAATTAAAACGAACTTTCTATAATTCATAACAGTCATTGATAGTGTCTCATCATAATTCAGAGATAATTTATACATGGATAATTCAACTCAAAGTGTCCTAAAAATTCAAACAATATAAGCCTTATATTTTGTAGCACAAAACATAGGTGTTTCCCTTCATCTAAATAATTACCTTTAATTTGAAACCGACAAGGATTGACATCCTCACAAAAGATCCACTCAAATCACTCAAAGTGTTTAAGGTTCAAAATTAGGCACTCAAAGTCAAACATGAAGGGTTAATCCCATAGGCTTGCATGAAAATCAAATCTCCACCACTGAAATATGAGATGAAACACAAATCAAAAGGTCTTTGTTAGGGTTGTAACGGGGCTAGGGTTAAGGTGTAGAGTAAGGCTAAATTAGAGGGTTAGAATCGAGATTGAATTGAAAAATTACCTAACTAAGAACTAATGAACTAATAATAATAATTACATCAATTGAAAACTAATAGTACTTAATAATACGAGCTTCTTCTTCGATATTTGGAATAAATGTATAAGCTCATTTAATCACATAACTAATAATGAATAAACTTCGTTTTTTTTTTAGGAATAACCATAAATACATAACAAGAGATAAATTACTGAAATAAAAACATAGTTAGGCTATTAGTCAAATCAAATCTTGATATAAGGGTAGTCAAAAGGAATGGTGATAGTAAAAACAAAGGGGTTCTGGGTTAATATTAGCGGTTATGTCAATAAATAGGGTAGTTAGGATTAAAAAGGGTTCACTAGGGGTTAATTATGAAGGTAGGCTTTTTAATGGATTTAGTGGGTTAAATCCTAGGTGCCTTTATCATCTTTGTGTATCAAATCAAAAAGTATGGTCTCGACATGTATAATCGATGCAAGTTCTAGAATAACAAATCAGTGTTGACATACTCATAATCAATAAAGTGAGCAAGAAAAAGAATTTATGCTCTATAAGGCTCAAAGACTCACACAAATTATGGGTATTTTGAGGTCAACCTCGTAAAATTCAAACTTCAAAGTAATATTTAAACTTAGTTCGACAACCTACAAATTTTTTTTTAATTTCTGAAAAATAGACTTATCCTGCTTGATTCTCTAGTATTCTTCAATTTTAATTATCGATGCACAATTATCAATGACTTAATCTAAAACATATCAATAAAAATCATAAATCATCAGAAATTTCATCCTAATTAGTAATATGAGTAATTTACTTTAAGACAAGGCGTAATTCATGGATTTTTAAATAATACTATAGTTAACCCCCCCACACTTAAGATGTACATTGTCCGCAATGTACAAAGGTACAAAATATCAAAATAATCATAAAATCGTAAGATGGGGAGAGAAGGGAAACTTCCTGAATTTTGGATGAAGCCAATGAAAAGAAACTGGATAGGATTGGAGGTGAGCGTGGGGAAGCGTCTCGAACTGGTTGAGTCCTCGAAGCAGCCATCCTAATTTCTTTTGTATCCTAAGCTAAATCTAAGTGGGATGAATAACAAGAAGAAAATAATAAAGAAAATAAAAGAAAGGAAATAAAAATAAAAATAAAAATAAAAATAAAAATGAAAATAGAAATAAAAGTAAATATTTAAATAGTGATATGGTCCACGCCCTTGTTCAAGTTTAATCAGTCCGTGTTTTTCGTGATTTTGAATTTTGGGCGCGTTTAGGTGTTTTACCACGGCCGTGGATCTCGTAGCACGCCCGTGTATTCTTTACACGGTCCTTTAGAACGGGCGTGTTTAACCCGTGCTCGTCGAGTCAGTAACCTCGCACAGTTGTAGGGCACAGCCGTGTCTCGCCCGTGCTCAATAAGTCAGTAACCTCACATGGGAAGTCGGCACGGGCGTGGCTTTTTATCGCAGCCCGTGTTGGGAAAAGAAATCATTCTTTGTCAAGCACGGTTACTAGCACGTCCGTGGTTTGTCTTTCTGGCTTCCACACGGCCACGGCCACGGCCGTGTGCAAGGCCTTGTGAGCATGGAAATCTGTACTTTGGTTAGTTTATGGTTAAAAATGAAAAATAAAAGTAAAATGAAAAATGTAAAAATTAATAGGGTTAGTGCTCGGGTTTCCTCCCGAGAAGCGCTGTAACATCCTGAAAAGGGCCTATGCATTTTTGGTTTAATTGTACGAAATGACATATCTTATGTGTTATGAATATATTTTGAACACTTTTGGAACCCTGGAAATGTATGGAAATGTTAAGTTTAAAAGAGGAAAGTGAACATTTTTAGAACCTTGGAAATGTAAGGAAATGTCTTGTAAGGAAATGTCATGGAAATGTAAGGAAATGTCTTGGAAATGTAAGGAAATGTCTTGTAAGGAAATGTCATGGAAATGTAAGGAAATGTCAAGTTTACAGAGGCGATCGAAAAATTTTGGAAACTTAGAAATGACCTAGAAATGACGAGTTTTAAGGTTTAAAAGGGGAAATTAAGGCAAGGTGGCCTTAAAAGAAAAAGTTTGTGAAATTTGACACATAAACAGCTTGGAAAAGTGGTCTCAAGATGCCACTTAGGGCCTATGGAAATGGCGCCATATGCAAGAGGAATGGGCCTAAGTTCGAGTCACTTGGGAAGCAAATAAAGGAGGTTTTATTTTTGCTTCCGTAAGACTCGAGGTGGACGGCACATGGCTATAAATTAGGAGCTTTTATTATTTTATAAATAGTGGATAAATAAGGGATTTATTTATCATTATTGTCAAGAGATAATTGTTGGATTAAATTCTTTTAATTTGAATAAAGAGATAAAGAGGAAAATAAGGGAGAAGTGATGGCCAAGTAAGGGACTTTGAGTTTAATAATTTTGGCTAAGTAAGGATAGTTGCTGAATTATCTTTTATTTTAAGTGATAATTAAAGGATAAAGTTATCAGATAGAGGAGTGGTGGCCAAGTAAGGGACTCCTTAGATGATAATTTCGGCTATAAAAGGAAAGAAGGAGGGCTACTCATCAATTTGTGCTTCCTCCTTTCTCTGTCGAATTCTTAGTGCTCTCTTCTCTTCTTTTCTTTCTTTTCTTTTGTCAAGTCGAGATTAAGTAATTGTTGGAACCTAGCCGAATATTTTCCTCTCCATTAGAAGCCATAGCTGAATCCTCCATCTTTATTCTTCCTTCTCTTTTCTTTCTAATCCATCAAAAGCCGAATCTTTGAGGGGCTTCAAGCATAGTGTCTTTGTCGATTTCTTCAAGAAAGGGTAAGAACAAGTTTTGATTTCTATTCTTTTCTTTTAGATTTGTGAAATCTAGGACTAATCCCATCAATATTCTTATTTGCCAGAAACTTTGAAGAGATCTTTCGGGATTTACTAAGTGTCGACTACAAGGAAGGAGAAGTTCTTTTCCGAAGGTACACCATAGGCTACGTGTTCCCTAGTTATTCGGTGAGTTTCGGGATTTAAAATCCACAAGGTAAGTTTAAGTATACTAATCCTACTAGGATTTGGATTTAAGGCCGAATGGCTTTTTATTAAAGTAGTAGGTGATTAATCAAATGTAGGGATTAAGGATCCAAGCATTAGATCAAGCTTTTCGGGATCTCAAGGAAATTTTAAGTTTAATCGTGTGTGTACCCCACACTAACTTTTAATAAGATTTATGGTAATATGTAATATATGCATGTTTATAAGAATGTGGCTAAGGTACCATAATATGGTACAAAGTACTCAGGTACGTTTCCTACTCCCACTAGGATTATGAAATATGTTATTTATAACATGTGAAAATTTATAAGAAAGTGAATTTAAGTAGGATATGCATGATATGAATAATATGGGTCATTCGGGATATATGAAAAAGGGGAAGTGAATGTGATGACTACGGTCTCATTATCTGAATGTGGTAACTCAGTTACATTATCTGAATGTGGTGTCTCATGACACAATTATCTGGTGGCTATGCCACAAATTTTATATGGGTGATGAGCACGTCATCGCAATGATCGCTTCGATGGTGTGTAGCGGATGGAGGGTTGACTTAGTAGTCCCCACGGTGTGCAGGTTGGTACGGGGATGTGTAGCGGATGGCAACTAGGTTTGGGTTTGGGAATGCATCATAACCTGTATTCTATGTTTTGAATGTGTAATATGTGATATGCCTGATTCTATTATGATTTAGTGTCGTGTACACATGAGAGTCTGTTTGACTCATCCCGTTGGGGAACAGTTTTTAGATGATGAACAGTGATGGACCGGGACTATGTAACTTGTGGTGGCCATGCTCAACATGAAGTTTATATTTTTGAGGACTCTTGAATTTATTTTAGTACTTTGAATTATTTTGGGAATTATTTGATGTAATAAGGCCATAAGGCCATAGTTGAATTACTTTACACTTATTTTTATTTATTATGATTATGAATTTTATCTATTAAAATTTAATTAAAATTTCTTTTAAACTAAACCCTAAATATTTTGTCACTTAAGATAAAAGGGATTTCAATATAAAACGAACCTGTTTTCAACACAAGCCCAACCAAAAACAATATTTTTCTTAAAATCACACAAGTTTTCCTAAGAACAAAAGAATTTTGAACCGGTTTACTTGAGGAACATACCAAATCTGGTCAAAGCTCGTGGGCCGGGTTTGGGGTGTTTCAAGCGCTCGTTTATAGTCTTAAGCTAGACTCTCCTCTCATTTGCATTGTCAGGGTGGTTTGAGGAGTTGGAAGTCCTTCCTCATGCTATCATTTGCGTCTTCGTGAAAAAATTTAAGTCGAGATGTGTTTATAGTAAAATTACCAAAAATAGGATTACTTACCTCGACTATTCCGTGTGGGAAAACACTGGTTACCCTAAAAGATATTTCTTTGTTTGTGCTAGGGTCCGGAGGAGATATTTGAGGATCTGCCTGATCTAACATTACCTGGTCCCCTATTTTGAAGTGGTTTGTTGTTTCTATTAGCTCTTTTGGGGGCTCCTTCGATTTTATCTTGCGTGGTTCTAGTTCTTCATCGTGTATCCCTAATTTCTCCTTGAAGTATGTCTTCCACTCGTCTAGATCATCGAACTGAATCCCTCGATCTTCATGAGTTATTTCTTTGTTGGCATGGGGTTTAGGATCGGGTTCAGTTGTATTGTTTGGTGATGCTTCCTGAAAATAAGGGTTAACTGCATGGTTGTCAGTAGAATTTACGTTCTCACCTTGATTACTCGATGTTCTAGCCGAATCGAGAGCCTTGATGGTGACTGTCTCATTACCTATACAAAGTATGAGTTCTCCTGCATCAACATCAATTTTAGTCCTGGCAGTTGCTAAAAAGGGTCTTCCTAAAATTAGGGGGATCGAATTATCCTCATCCATGTCTAAGACAACAAAGTCTACTGGGAAAACGAATCTGTCGATTTTCACAAGAACATCTTTGATAATACCCCTAAGAATTCTAACAGTTTTATCAGTTAATTGAATGCTCATCCTAGTTTGTTTGGGTTTCCTTAGACCTAATTGTTTAAACAATTTATAAGGCATGACATTTATGCTTGCCCCTAAATCAGCTAACGCATTATCAACAGTTAGTCTACCAATTAAACATGGAATCATAAAACTCCCTGGATCTTTTAGATTTTGTGGTAGCCTATTTTGGAGAATTGCTGAGCACTTTGCGTTAAGTTCCACATGTGACGACTCGTCTAACTTCCGTTTGTTTGTCAGAAGCTCTTTTAAAAATTTCCTAGAATCTGGCATCTGCGAAAGAGCTTCAAGTAATGGTAAGTTAATATGTAATTTCTTTAAAAGTTTAAGAAACTTACCGAACTGTTCTTCTGTGTCGTCTCTTCTTAATGCCTCAGGGTAAGGTACGCGAGGTTGGTACTCCTTAATTACCGATTTTGGCTTGTCTTGTGTTACCTCAACTTTACCTTTTTCTACCATGTTTCCTTGTGTTGGATTGGGTTCGTCTACTTCTTCGCTTTCTTGAGCTGTTATGGCTTGGATCTGCTCCTTTAGATTAATTTCAGTATTACTCGGTAGACGCCCTTGCGGTCGTTCGGATAATAGCTTTGCAATTTCTCCGACTGACTGGGTAATTTCCCCGATTGCCTTTGTAAGTCCTCCAACTTGGTTCCCGATCTTTTTGATCGATGTTTGTTGGGTGTCGAGTGTTACCTCATTTTTTTGGAGACGGGCTTCTGTGGATGCTATAAATTTGTTCAACGTCTCTTCAAGATTCGACTCCTTTTCCTGTGGATAGGGCTGATTTTGAAAATTTTGAGGAGGTTGTTGTCTTTGATTTCCTTGATTTCCTTGTCCTCCCTACGAAAAATTTGGGTGGTTCCTCCAACCTGGATTATAATTATTACTATATGGGTTATTATTAGATCTGAAATTG
Source organism: Gossypium sturtianum (assembly GCA_025698515.1). Classification (NCBI taxonomy): domain Eukaryota; kingdom Viridiplantae; phylum Streptophyta; class Magnoliopsida; order Malvales; family Malvaceae; genus Gossypium; species Gossypium sturtianum. The sequence goes on along the minus strand of CM046949.1, from coordinate 47,875,447 downwards.
TTACCTATATAGTTCATCTGTTCGCTCTCTGTGCCTGGTTGGTAGGGTGGGTACTCAGGATTCGCCACAGTTCCACTTGCGTCGCACTGCATGACTGGATGTACCTGCGAAGAACACAAACTATCAATCTTCTTATTCATCAACTCTACCTAATTTGATAGCATGGTTACTGCGTCGAGGTTGTAAACTCCGGCTGTTTTTGTTGGCCTTGTTCTTGTAACTTGCCACTGATAGTTATTTAGCGATATCTCTTCAATAAACTCGTAGGCTACCTCAGAGTTCAATTATTCAGGGTTCCACCGGCGGCTGAGTCAATTAGTTTTCTCGTTGAGGGGTTCACACCATTATAAAAAGTTTGGACTTGGAGCCACAATGGTAAGCCATGGTGTGGACACCTTCTCAAGAGATCCTTATATCTCTCCCATGCATCGTATAATGTCTCTAAATCCATCTGCACAAAAGAAGAGATATCATTACGTAATTTGGCCGTTTTGGCCGGTGGGAAATATTTTAATAAAAAAATTTCGGTCATTTGTTCCATTTAGTGATTGACCCTCGTGGTAATGAGTTTAACCACTGTTTAGCTTTATTCTTTAATGAAAAGGGAACTAACCGAAGTCGTATTGCATCATCAGAAATGCCATTTATTTTGAAGGTATCACAGAACTCTAAAAAGTTAGCTATATGAGTGTTTGGATCTTCGTCCTGCAAACCATCAAATTGAACAAACTGTTGAATCATTTGTATAGTGTTAGGCTTTAATTCAAAATTATTAGCAGCTATAGCAGGCCTAACAATACTAGATTCGGCTCCTGTTAAATGAGGTTTAGCATAATCAAACATAGTACGAGGAGCATTATTCTCTCCCACATCTTGTGGTTGTGGGTTATTTTCGTCCATCCCTTCAGTAGGATTGGATCTGTCTTCTCGCTCTTCTTCTGTGTAGTTTAGGGCTCGCCTAATTTCTCTGCGATTTCTTCGAGCGGTAGCTTCAATATCACTGTCGTATTCTAAAGGTCCTCTCGGGTTCCTTCTAGTCATAAACTAGAGGTACCTGCTAGGAAAAGAAAGAAAGAAAATTTAGCAAATTTAAAATTAAAACTAAAAATAAAAATAAATTGCAAAAAATAAAAATAATGGCTAAAGTAATAAAATAGAGCTTTCTTAATATTTTAGTTCCCATGACAATGGCGCCAAAAACTTGATCATTGTGAATCAAAGCTTTAAAATTTATAAAAGAATGATCGAACACGAAACTAACTCGACAACGATTGAGGCAAGTGCACCTATCGAACGATAGTATAGCTTAGGCAAGACCGGATTATCGAACCCAAAGGAACTAAAAGTACTAATACTAACTTTCTTTTTATTATTTAGCCTAAAATAAGTGAAGTTTGTTTATTAATCTAAATTAATTAACTACTAAACTAAAGACTCTAAGACAAAGAAGAATGAATTTGGAAAATAACTTGGGAAAAACTCAGTTGATTTAGATGATACCCTAGGAAGAATCCACCTAGACTTCACTTGTTATCTAACCTTGAAGCATATGATTTATTTACTTAGTTTGATCCGTAAGACTCCCTAACGTATATTAAACCCTCTCTCGAGGTGAATAACGTCTAACCCTAGGTTAATTAGTGCAACTCTCGTTCTCTTATAATAACCCCCTAGAATAGCAAAGAAATCGATCTATGGATTCCCATATTAGGTTTCACCCTAATCCGGCAAAATCTAGTCACCCTATCTCTAGGCGTGCGATCAACTCCGCTTAATTATGTTGGATCTACTCTTAGGCAGGTTCTATTCCTCCTCCACCTAAGCACATTAAATTTGGATTAAGCTCACATAATTAAGAACAAACTAAGTATTTATCATATAATTCAAATAATCAAATAACAAGATTCATCATAGGTTTCATCCCCTTCGGGTATCCGAAGGGTTTAGTTCATAACAATAAAGAAAAACATCTCAAGAGAAAAGATAAAACAAAACATAAGAAATCCCTAAAACTCCCTGAAGGAATTGAAGGAGAGATCCTCCGTCTTGAGTAGAACTCTGGCCTCTTGAGATGGATCAACTGGCTATCCCTGAGTGAATCCTCACAAATCTGCCTTCTCTGGCCTAGCACGACGCCCCTAGATGATAGCTTTGGGCCCCCCTTTTTGGTCATACTTAGGGTGTATTTATAGGCTTTTGAAATACGTTTCTTTCTCCCTAAGTATCCTTTCCCGAATGAAATTGCTCTTTTCTACGGCAGAGGCACGGCCATAGCACACGCCCGTGTAAATCGTGGCCAGGCCGTGTTCGAATTTCTTTAATGAGACACGGCCGTGTGAGTCGGGGTTAGACCGTGTTCTAGATGATTGACTTGGCACGGCCGTGTGATCTTTGGTCCAGGCTGTGTCGATTTCATGCTTTGGCCCATTTGTCCCGTTTTAAGCCCGTTTTGCGTTCTTTTCATCCCCTGGTGCTTTCCTGAGTATATATCATGAAAAGAAAGGATTAAGAGCACCAAATTACATAAAATAAGGGATAATTCATCCAAAAGCATACTAAATGTGGGATTAAAATATGTTACTTTTACGGTTTATCACACGCCTGTGTCTCAGGCCGTGCGGACCTAAAATTCACCTAAAATCAAACCATTTTCAAGATCATTTCATGCAAAATCATTCAACCCATTTAAACACACTTTAAAGAAACTTAAGCATCACCAAAACACACATCAAAATGCCAATTTCAATATCCTAATTCAACTAGCCACTATGCCATTCAAAGGCGCCACATACAACAGTCAAACATCATCTACTTATACATGTTCATTTGCCTAATTCCATGCATACGTCATAATAGCTTACCAAAATTCGATTAATTTCATTTTTTGATTTCAAGATTTAATTACATTGTTTCGCCTAATGGAATCCTAGTAAAATGGACTCGGATACATGAGTGAACTAAACCACACCAAGATAGCTCGTATGAGCTTAAACTAGACCATACCAAGACACCGAAGTGCAAAGCCTATAGGCATCAAATGTTTAAACATTTTCAATTACATCCTTCCACCACACCAAGGTCTCCGTAAAGACAAAGAATAGTCGATATTATTTTTAAAAATAAAGTTATTATTTATATTTGTTTTTAAACTCTTCAATATTTTTTGTTTTACATCAATAACTATGTATTATCTTATTATTAACTGATGGTGCATGAGTCTGGCACACTAGTTGTACATAAAATATTCTTCCAAAAACAATTATTTTTAATGTTTTTTATTATTTAAATTTATAGTAGTAAATCTTCAAGAAATAGAAATAATAAAACTTTGAAAGTAAATAAGCGAACCGGTACAGATTGGTTGAACCGAGCTAAAAACCGATTGAATTAGCAGTTGAATCGATTTCGAATTGGCCTGATGAATTGGTTCCCAAAGCAACCAATCTGACAAGTTCAAAGCAAATAAAATATTAAAAATAAAAATTTTAAAAAAAAATTCTAAAATTTGGTTCAACTAGTTTTTTAACTTGGTTTCAAACTGTCTGTACCGGTTCACTAATCAACCAAATTTTAAAATTTTTAACATATTTTAGCCCTCAACATTTAAAATTTTTGGTCAATTTGGTTCTTACCCTTTAAAATTATGTAAAAATTTTCATATTAAAAAATTAGTAAATTATATTTTTTTTAAATATGAAAAAACAAGAACTCTTTATAAAATAAAAATAAAAAATATTTTTTTAAAATATATATAAAAATTCAATGTTATCTAAATCAAACTAGATCAGGTGGATCAAGAACTGGCTGGGGCATTGTCCGATGAGAGGTAAAAACCTGGTTGACCTATGAACCAGTACGAACTTGTCGTACCAACCTAAAAAAAACCAATTGAATTGGCAGTTGAACCAATTTTTTATAATATTTTATTTTCTTTGAACTGATCGGATCGATTATTCTAGGAACCAATTGATTAGACCAATTCGAATTTAGTTCAACATATTTTTAGCTCGGTTCAATCAATCCATATTGGTTCTCAGGTTAATCAATTTTTTTACCTCTCATCGAACCGATACTCCAACCGATTCTTAGTCTAATTGGTACGATTAGATAATAATGAATAATGGAATTTTTATATTTATTTTTTGAATTTTATAGAGTTTTTATTTTTTTCATATTTTTTTTATTTTTTAAATTTTTTATTTAAAATATGAAAAAAATAGTTTTTAAAATTGTTCAAAAAATTTTATGGTTTTTAAAGGGTAAGGACCAAATTGGCAAAAACTGTAAATGTTGAGGGCTAAAAAAATTATTTTACCTTTGACACCGTTAACTTTAATGACAAAATTGAATAGAGGGGCAAATATTTTTAAACAAAAAAAAGTACAAAGACTCAATCTCTCAAAATTAAAGTATAAAAACTAAATTTTGAAATTTGAAATAGTACAAGGACCTTTGGAATAATTAAAATAAAATAAAAATATCAAAATAAACAGTCTTTCATCTCCCTTCTTGTTTCAATTTTCATTTTCTTTCAATTTAGTTCCTCCTACTAAGGGTGAGCGTTCAATCGAGTAGAATTGAATAGAGTGAAAAAAATTCGAGTTAATCGAGTTCACAAGTCCTATTTTATCATCCAAATTCAATTTGAATTTTTTTCGAATTGAGTAAAATTATTCGAGTTAAATTTAAAAAATTAAACATGTCAAATAAAAATATTGTTACAGTATAATTAATTTCATGTTAGAGCACATAAATTTGAAACCATATATATTTAAAAAAACTTAAAGCAAAAAAAAAAAAAAAAAGATACTTGAGTATGATAAATCTAAATCATTAATTAGGTCCCCAAATTATTATTTTAGAAATTTTTTTAAAATTTTAAATTTTAAATATATATTTTAGAATTTTTAAAAATTGATAATTTTTCTTAAAAATATAAATTTTGAAATTTTTATAAATATTTTGACTTATTAAAATTATTTTGATTTTTTTTTTTTTTGTAATTTATGTTGAGAGAGACTAATTTGCTTATTTTCAAAGTTGACAAGGACCAAAAGAGTATTTACACCAATTTGTTATTTGAATTATTTGAATTGTGAAATTCAACTCAACTCAAACTCGAAACTCGAATCAGTTATTCGAGTTGACTCAAATAAGTCGATTCGATTAACTCGAAATTCGAAAAAAATTTCTCATTTTTTCGAATCGAATTGAGTTTTGCTCACCCTTACCTCCTACCATTTTCACCTCTTTTAAGCTTTAACTTCCAAATTTTCACCATAGATATTAGTGAAATCACAAGAGTAACTTCATGGCAAGCTAAGTTTTATGTAGAGCTAGCTAGAATTGTAACATCCCGGGAATCTGGGGTTAGAAGTTTTGAGGTTTGTGGTTAAGGTCAGTGAGAGGGTTGAACCTTTTGGGTTCAACTTCGCGTTTTAACGTTAGAATGGGTTTGCTGGTTTGGTGGTTAGTTGTGTGTTAGTGTATCTTTGGGTCTCGTGTTAGAATCCCTATGAGTGTTTTCGATAATTATTTATTTTTATTTAATTTTTTTTAAAAGGGAAGTTAATTTTAGAATAGAAAATAAGTACGTTCTTCATCTTTTACTTTTTATTTTTTTTCTTCCCATCGTTCTTTTTTTGGTACCCTCCAATTTTAATTCCTTTTGTTCTTGCTTCTTCTGCTTTACACAATTTAGTTATCGTTCCGTCAAAAGAGATTGCTCCTGTGTGTTTCGTGTTATCGAATGTGAGTCAGAATAGTTTTGTGGAGGCGAAGCGGCTAATCCTTGTTGTTTGCAATTCCGATTTAATATGTGTTTTCAAAACTGTTGTTTTTAAGTGTTAAAGTTGTTGATGGATTCCATGATATTTGGAATATTTCAGTATATTTCTGGATTTCCAAGGGATGGGGACTGTTTCGGTGTCAAAAACACAAATTTCAGGCTATTTCGGTGTGGTTTCGTGACCACACGGGTGGCCACACAGGCGTGTGCCCCACATGGATGGCTCACACGGCCATGTGAAATTGGGAATTAGGGTTTTTGGGTGAATTTTGGTACCACACGGCCTGGCCACACGGGCATGTGTACCATACGGGCGTGTGAGATCTCCACACGGCCGTGTCTCCTCTTCTCTTTATTTTTGGCATTTTGGGACAGTGAGTTACACAGGCTGCTCACACGGGCGTGTGTCCCCTCCACATGGGCGTGTGTGGCCTTCACATAGGCGTGTAGACCTCTACATGGCCGGGGCACACGGCCATGTGGCCCTATTTTGCAGAATTTTTATTTTGAGTCATAAACTGTCTGTTTTATGTTTCTGTGTAATCTGACCCTCGTTCAAGCCTCGGTAAGTGTGTTTGGGACTCAATTTAGTTTGGTTCGTGTATATATGTGTGATTATGAGCTTTAATTTTATTGCTCATTTATGTGATGAATAAGTACGAGCTTATTATTGTTGTCGTAACTGATTATTAGAATACAAGTGTAATCAATTCTGAATATGTTCAACTGGAACTGTTAATGTCTGTTTCTGTATAATGTCTGCGTAATGTGTGCATTGTTGCATAGCATAAAAATTTTGGGATCATGTTATAAAGAGAAGGAAGACAGACTTAGCAGTTTTAACTACGATACTTTTGTATAGCAGTTTACCGCACTATCCTATACGTATATCAACTCAGCTATATGCAGTTACTCAAGTGGCATAGTTCCACATTGTGGTGTGTTGGGTGGATGAACCTATTATGGTTCTATGTAGTGTGCATCGTGGGTGGGCCTACCATAGCCCTTATGTGGTGTACTGGATAGACGAAGTGGTGTTTGGTTGGTGGGGTGAGATTTTGACTTTTGCATCTGTTCTCATATGAATATATGTCTGTTTGTCAGAACATTTTGTCTGTTTGTGTGAACCTCTAGTTATTGACAATATAGTTAATGCCATGTAATATGATCTGATTATTGTGTATGACTGGAAAATCATTTTTGTGGTTTGATATTGTATTTGACATATCGATTGAGATTTTCGTAAGTGATATTTTTATGCAAATGCTTGTTTGAAGTATTTATTGTGTCACTCTATAACATCTCGATTTTGGGTTTAGTCGGAAAAGTAGTTTCGAGACCACAAATCCAAAGTAGAAATATTTTTTTTATGATTGTTTTGAGGTCCATGACATGTTTGCATGATTGTGTGAAAGTTTCATGAGGAAATTTTGTGAATAAGTGTCCAATTTGACTTTTTGGACTAAATTGCAAAAGTTGCAAAATATGAGATTCTAGATGTAACACCCCTTACCCGTATTCTATGCCGGAACCGGGCACGAGGCATTACCGAACTTAATCCACTTAATCACACAACTTTAGTCTATAAACTTTCAGTCTCAACTTGACATATCTCTATCGCCATCACAATATACTCATTAAGGACCTACGAGGCCTTAAACATACATACGAGGGGTTTCAGAACCCAATCGAAAACCTCTACAATCTTAAAACTTTTCACCTAAATAGGAGCCACACGCCCGTGTGGAATGGGACACGCTCGTGTGGTCACAGACGCCCATGTCCCTACCCCGTGTGGGATTTATTTTCATTTCAATCCTACAGGGGTTTTCACACGGCCAGACACACGCCCATGTCCTTGGCCCGTGTCCTTCACACGGCCTCGACACGCCCGTGTCTTAGCCCGTGTGCCAAAACCTTGACATTCTGTTTATGATGTCATCATCTCACTAAGGTCACACGGCCAAGGCACACGCCCGTGTCCTTAGACCGTGTGTCGAATTAAATTCCTAAAACCATGTGTAGACTTCACACGGCCAGGGCACACGCCCATGTCCATGGCCGTGTCACTCACACGGCTGAGACACGCGGCCGTGTCTCTGCTCGTGTGTTTACGACAAAGCTTACTGACTTGTAAAACTATCATGCAGGGGACACACGGCCTGGTCACACACCAATGGGACTGACCGTGTGTCACACACGGTCTAGACACACACCCGTGTGGACAAGAACAAGGCTATTTGCCAAGATCTTTTCACCACCCTAGCTCACACAACATAAATCCATTCAACAAAGCACTAAGCAACTCAGATTTGCAATATACACTTCCTTGAATAACTTCGTCATTTTATATATAACAATGAGCCAACAACTATGGCTATATATAAAAGAGTTCATCATTAAAGGGGCCAACACACTCTTGGCCAAAACAACAAAACAATTTACCTAGTCTAGCCCCTATACATGCCATACTCAAAAACACTAAGCCTAAATATACCGAGATGAGTTGATAGTGTGGGCGATTTTCCAATTATCTTTGTATCCTGACCCGGCTCTTTAACTCTATAAAACAAGGGAAAAGAAAAGGGGGAGTAAGCTTTAAGCTTAGTAAGTTTACATGTAAACAAATAACATCATAGTATGTGCTAAACAATAAATAGCATTACATACTAAGCAAGAACAATCCACATTCATAATCATGCTTACTCATTTTCTCCCTTACCACATTCCAACCATATCACGAGCTTAATGCTCACATTCATTAACATACATCCCTGCACTTAACACCACAAAGTCACATGATACAACACATCATAACTTCTCAATAAAAAATTCATACTACCAATCACTCGGTGGTTTTACACTTAGCCACCATAAATCTCTAATAGGGTGGTATCGCACATAGCCCACCAAAAAGGATAGTTATGGTGGTATCGCACATAGCCCACCAAAAAGGATAGTTATGGCGGTATCGCACATAGCCCACCAAATGATAGATAAACAATTGTATCGCACACAGCCCATCGTAATTAAGTAATAAGGTGGTATCGCACTTAGCCCACCATCAAAAGTTTTTATTTCACATTTACATATCTATTTCGTCATTCATACGAAAATTATCCAATAACTAACAAATTCAATCCACTTGAACCATACATATTCTCAATCATACAACACACCAATAAGTAAGAACTTGCATATATAAAATGCATCATTTACACATAAACTTACCTATGTACAAAACGCGTTAATCGACGATCTATTCCGTAACCTTGCCTTTTCCTCGGTTAAGGTTGATTCCACGCTCTTCTTGGTCTATAACAAAAAAATTCACTCATTTAAAACATCTTATGATCATAATACATCAGAATCTATACTTAGGCAAAAATGATCATTTTGTCCTTACACTTTGGTAAAATTATGATTTTGCCCCTAGGCTCGTAAGTCATTTTTCAACTCATTTTCTCAATAAACAAGCCTAGCTGAACATTTATTTCTCCTACAACTACTCACAATTTCATCCATTTCATGCATTTATTACAAAATCACAAACTTTACAACTTGGTCCCATTTAGGTGTTTTCATGATTACACCTTCACCAAAGTTGTTTCTCATCTCTCTAACATTCATTTTATTCCATAAAAACTCAGCAAACAACATAAACATTCTCATGGCAAGTCCCTATACTTTCAACCCTATTGCAAATTAGTCCCCTCATTAGCTAGCTTAAGCTTTGGGGACTCCAAAAGTACAAAAATTATCAAATAAAACCACCAAAATCACTTACTTGCTAGAGAATATGTTGGCTGAAAGTTTAAATTTAAAAACCCTTGTTTCTTGCTGTAAATTTCAGTAGGTGAGGAAGAGAAATGAAAAAGATGATAGCTTTCCCTTTTCTAATCTTATTTTATTCATTTTATCACCTAATATCACCAAATTTGACCAAAATTTAATGCTCTTGTCTCCCTAGTCTCTATGGCCGGCCAACACACCCCAATTGGCCTAATTTCACTTTAAGGACCTCCAATTTAATATTCTATGGCTATTAGACACCTCTACCTTGAAAAATAGAACTTTCGCACTTTATGCGATTTAGTCCTTTTTCACAATTAAGCATGCTATTGCTCAAATTAAAGCACCAAAATTCACACATAGCCATATATTAATGCCATAACACATAAAATAACATAAAAATAATTTTCCTCAATCTCATATTAGCGGTCTCGAAACCACTGTTCCGGCTAGCCCCAAAATCGGGCTGTTACACTAGAAGCTTTAAGTATGAAATAGCTTTGGATTATTAATTAGATGTCCTTAAATATAAATTTGCCCAATTTATATTTTTATGTACAAAAATGGGCATGAGTAGGTAAAATTTGAAAGTTTAGTAAAAAGGGCATTTTGGTAATTTGGTTAATAAAAGAATAAAAAGGGAAAAAGAAAGCAAAATTTGCTCATCTTCTTCAAGTGTGTGCGAAAAAATTAGAAGATCCATAGCTAGGGTTTTTCTTCAACTTCCAAGCTTGATAGTAAGTGCATCCTAGCCCCGTTTTTAATGTTCTTTACGTTTTTGAAATTGTTATCAACTGATCTAGCTATTTCTACCATTTATTTGAGCTAGGGTTCATGTTTAAAAATTTACCCATGTGTGACATGCATGTGTTTTTATGTTTCATGGTAGATTATGAAAGTTTGATGTGTAATAAACATCTTTTACTAAGTGATTTTTGATGAAAACACCTAAAAATGACCATTTTGTAAAAGTTGTAAAATGAGTAGTAAAAATCTGATTTGAAGGAAAATGTGGGTTGTTATGGGCATGTGTTAGGATTGGCTAGGCTTGGGTAACAAATAAAATGGACACATTTCATTTTACGAGCCTAGGGACTAATTTGTAAATATGTGAAAGTTTAGGGGCAAAACTATAATTTTGAAAAAGTATGGTTTTTGGACTGATTTGAACAATGTGATAATTAAATGAGCTGAATTTTCTATTATAGATCAAGAAAAATAGAGTCCGGACTTAAACCGAGGAAAGAACAAGGTTGTGGACTAAATCGAATAGTTAGCCATATTTTGGTACCGAGGTAAGTTCGTGTGTAAATAATGCAACATTACATTATTAGGTATTTAATGCTTTAATATTTCATGAATTGTGTAATTGTCTTTGTGGACTTGATTAATGTTGATTCGATGACGATTCGACGAAGATTTGATACCTCAAAATCCCGGTTGAACCTTAGGAATAGTTAGGATACAAATGTCATGACATTAGGGTTATGAGTTTACGTGTAAGACCATATCTGGGATATGGCATCGTTATGAGATTTAGTGTAAGACCATGTCTGGGACATGGCATCGATATAAGAATCGTGTAAGACCATAGCTGGGCTATAGGCATTGATATGTGATCCCATGTAAGACCATATCTGGGATATGGCATTGGTATGATTCTATGTGTATGTGATTCCCGAGTATCCTTTAGTATTCCAAGTGGTTCAACGGGTAGTCCAAAGATTATGCCAACGAAATGACAAGGTATGAACATGTTGAAAGGGTACAGGTATGTACACAAAGCTCATACATATTGAGATTATAAATCGATGAGATTTTGGTAAGAAGTGAATGAATAAATCATGATCATGATTTTTATTGTACATTATGTAAATGACATGATTTAAAATGTATCTATGATACTTGATGATATTGTGATAGATTATATTATGTTATGTGTACAATAATGCATGGTTAATGTTGTTAATTATTTACATGCAAACTTACTAAGCTTTATGCTTACTCCCCTTTCTTTTCCATTTTCTTATAGTATCTCCAAGCTAGCTCGGGGATCGAAGGATGTCGGACACTCGATCACACTATCAATTGAAACTTTTGGGTATAGTTAGTCTCAACATTCTGAGTATGGCATGTATAGGGACTTGGTCTTTTTGGTTATATGTCATATTGGTTTAGCCAAATGTGTTGGCTTATGATGATATTTGATTCATTTTGTATAAGGCCATGAGATGTGGCTCATAATGATTATTTGGTTGTAAACCTATTCATATATGCATGCATGTACCAATGCCATTATGATATGGCCTATGGTTATTGATGGTTGAATGATGATATGTTGTATGTGATTATGGATTTTTTATGATGGTGAAGCACTTAGTTATGCCATGTTAAGTGCCTTGAAGTCATATATATATTTGGATTGGTGTGGTTTTGATGTTGTGTAGGTTGGTGCAAGTATGGGTGGCAAAAAGGCTTGGTAAATAGCCTTATTTTGTCCACACGGGTAGACACACGGGCGTGTGTCTAGGCCGTGTGTGACACATGGCTTGCCCTATAGGCGTGTGTTATGACCGTGTGTCCCTTGCACCCTAATTAATGCAAAACAGAATGCCCAGTAGTAAACACACGGGCACGAGACACGACTGTGTGTCTCAGCCTTGTGAGAGACACGACCATAGGACATGGGCATGTGCCCAGGCCGTGTGAAGTCTGCACTTAATTTTTGGAATTTAATTCGCCACATGATAATACTCTAGAATGACCTATTTTTATGTATTAATTATGTGTTTATTCTGAGTATGTTCCTGCTAATTTGAGTTATTTATGATCTTTTATCTCATATGGACTAAATTGGAGGCAAAAGCGAAATTAAGGGCCAAAAGTGTGAATTTAGAGATAAAATGGGCCAATGTGCGACACAGGGAAAAATTGGTGCCAAAAGTGCAAGCATGGAGGACACAAGGGTTGAAATGCAAAAAGAAGAGATTTTATTCTATCAAATTCTATTTTAATTATATTAGGATAATTAATATTAAGATAATTATTAAGGATTATTTAATTTTAGGATTTTATTTTATTTATCTTCAATTAAATGTATTTATCTTTTGGGAGTTTAAGTAGGATTAGACTATCCCCTAGCTATAAATAGGGGGTGAAGTGACTCAAAATGCATCCATCTTTTTCTGTAAAACACTCATTCTCCTAAAAACTCTGTCTTTTGTTCTCTCCATATTTTGTTCAATAAAAATCTCATTTCTATTATATTTATTTCTTTCCAAAAAATCATGAGCCACTAAACCCATCTAGCCAAAGGTTGTCGAAAATCCCCAAAAAGGGTTCTTGAGGTTTAGAATCCGTACTTAGCCTTCTCAACAGGGTATTCATTGTTTCTCCGTATTATGGGGCTGACGCTTCCGTCCATGTCCCTTAAAAAGTGATCTTTTCAATGTGTGCAAGGAACGGCTGCTTTGTATATTTTGAGAAGGTTGCACAGTTGGTTCGTTAGCTTACTGTGTCAGAGGTTGGTGAGCCAAAGAGACAAAATGGCATGGGATTCGCCATTGAGAAACGTTGATCTAGCATAAGATGATCCCACAAGAGCGATTGTTGGCTAGAGTCAGGTTCCACTAAATCGAAGTCTAAATCCTTGTATTTGGTGGTCGTGGCGTCCTCTTCCACTATAATCGGCTTATTCGGTTTGAGAAGGATCATCTAAAAGCCAAGGATTGAACCCAAGGCGGATCAAGGCAACTAGAGGCTGGAATCTCCCCATAAGAATTTCCTTATCTCAACTCTATTTCCTATTTTTAATTTTCGCAATTCCAATTCGACTTCTCAATTCTGTTTTTATTTTATTTTCGTTTCAGATCAAAACTTTTAATTGCATTATTTTTATTTTTCAGAACGAGTTTTCTTGGGCACGATTTACGCTGAGATTTTGAGAAACAAGCATTCGTGATAATCCGGTCCCCGAGGATTCGACCCTACTTCCCTTTCATCGTTCTTTTTCATTATTTTGTAGGGAATAGGATATTTTTGGTGCTCTCAACGACCGCATCAAATTTTGGCGCCCGTGCCGGGACCGCAACATACTAATCTTGTTTTTATTTTCTATGTCCGATCTGCTCCGGGCACTCTTGCGTTTGACTTCGGAGATTGAAAAGATCATAAAGCTAATCGCAAGGAAACAAATCTAAGAAAAAGCAGTCAGCGGTGGTTGGGACTCAAAGCAATCCACCGCCAGAAATCAGAATCGACGACGAAATAGAGTCTAGGGTTTGCGAAAACCCTACTCGAACATTTGAAAGTGATAAGGTAGAAGTCGATTCACCTGAAGAAGTGCTTGAAACTAAGGTTAACGAAAACCCAAATTAGCACATCAACCAATGGCTCAAACAATTCGGCAACTGGCCGAAGGTTCGACAGAACAACCGCCATTGTGCATCGCATATCCTACTATGGATACCGATTTTGAACTGAAGTCAAGTTTAATCCAGCTACTGCTAACTTTTCGTGGGTTACAAAATGAAAATCCCCACAAACATCTGAAGGAATTTCATATGGTTTGTCTTAGCATGAAACCTCAGGGGGTTATCGAGGATCAAATTAAATTGCGTGCTTTCCATTTCTCCCTAGCAGATTCTGCTAAGGAATGGTTATTCTATTTACCCCCTGGATCTATTACCACTTGGGTTGATTTATCTCGTTTATTCCTCAACAGGTTTTTCCAAAGATCTTGGTAATTTGAGCTAAGAAGGAGATCGTTGGAATAAGGCAAAAGAAAATTTGAGTCCCTTTACGACTATTGGGAGCGGTTTAAGAAATTGTGTGCAAGTTGCCCACAACATGGTATAACGGAGCAATCTCTCCTCCAATACTTTTATGAAGGCTTGAAGCCCATGGAGATGAATATGGTAGACGCCGTTAGTGGAGGAGCATTGGTCAACATGACTCCCCAACAAGCAAGGGACTTAATCTCCACAATGGCTACAAATTCTCAGCAATTCCGAGCCAATTATGAAAGGGTTCACCAGCTAAGTAATTCTACAATAGAAGATAGACTTGATAAACTTACTAATATGATGAATACTCTTCTTGCAGAAAAAACAAAGACAGCTCGGTTATGCGGAATATGTGCTACACCTGAACATACAACTAACGCATGTCCCAGTTTGTATGATGACACTATGGCTCATTTAGATGCCGTGGGAAATTTCTCTGGGCCACCACAGAGGCGATATGACCCCTACGCTAATACTTACAACCTAGGGTGGAGGGACCATCCCAACTTGAGTTATGGGACCAACCCACGGTATAACCAACCATACCAAAATCATCTTCCACAACAGCCTCGAGATTCAGGTAATTTCTTAGAAACCATGGTCAATAAATTAGCAGCTAATGTCCTTGATTTTCAACAGCAAACTCTTAATTTCCAAAGAGAAATGAAGGATTTTCAACAGAAAACTGAGGCGTCTATAAGAGAATTTACCATATCAGTTGAGAAATTGAACTCTCAAGGGAAGCTGCCGTCACAAACAGAACCGAATCCAAGACAACACGCAAATGCAGTGATGTTGCAAAGTGGAAAGGTATTGGAACCAATTCCTGGCAAAAATCTTGGCCAAGATTCCGCCCAAGAAAAGCCCAAGAACGATGAAAAGGTCCGAACGAAACCCTCATTGCCCATAATTCAACCTCCATTTCCAGAAAGGTTTTACCAATGTCGAAGAGGTAAAGAGGACAAGGAGATCCTCGAAACATTTAGAAATGCCGAGATCAATATACCATTATTGGATGCCATCAGATAAATTCCACGTTATGCCAAGTTTCTTAAAGAACTTTGCACCAATAAACGGAAATTAACAGGTAATGAAAGGGTAAATGTTGGTGAAAATGTATCTGCAGTATTACAGCAAAAAATGCCGGCGAAATGTAAAGATAGGGGCATGTTTTCGATACCATGCAAAATAGGCCACTTGAGAATAAAAAAGGCTATGTGTGATTTAGGGGCCTCCATAAATGTAATGCCTTTTTCTATTTATGAATCACTTAACGCGGGTTTTTTGATGAAAACAGGTGTTACTATACGATTATGACAGTGCATTGTGCATCCTGAAGGAGTCCTTGAGGACGTATTAGTGAAAGTTAACGAGCTTATTTTCCCTGCAGATTTTTATGTGATAAAAATGGAGGAGGACAAAGCTCCTGGGTCTTTAGACATCTTGTTGGGGCGACCTTTCCTTAGTACTGCAAATACTAAGATCGACATATGAAGCAGAACTCTCACGATGGAGTTTGATGGGGAGATCGCGAAGTTTAATGTTTACGTACTATTAGTCATCCAAGTGAAATCTTGAGCGTAAACCATGTCGACATAATGGACTCATTAGTAGAACAAACTTTTGAGTCATCTTATGGAGATAAATCTAAAATGATGTTTGATGATTTTTCTGTTAATAAATTATTGGCTCCTAAGGATACTAAACTTCTACCTTCTGTTGTGCAGGCACCAGATCTAGAATTAAAACCACTTTCCGAGCATCTCAAGTGCACATTTTTGGAGAATGATGAGACCATAGCCGATTTAAAAGGGATTAACCCTTTGAAAGGCACGCAAAGACGATTAAAGCCAAATGTGGTGGATGTGTTAAAAAAGGAGAATTTTCGAGCCCATACGGACGAAAGAATTCAGTTGGAACAGCTCCAATACTAGTAGAGGTGTCAAGCTAGCGACGTTAAACAAGCGCTTGTTGGGAGGCAACCCAAATTTTTTATTTTATTTTATTATTATTTATTATTTTCTTTTATTTTCTTAACTTTATTTATTATTTTATTTTATTTTATTTATTGTTTTTTTGAATATTAATAAATTTCTCTTCTTATGCCTAGGTGAAACGGAGCGAAAATACGAAGAAAAAAGTAAAAAATTAGAAAAATGGAACCAAACAGCCCTATCCAATCCGTATTCCAGACCAGAGTACCCATATCCCTGCAGCCAAATACCCATATCCCTGCAACCAAACACCCACCTTCAGCCACAAATAACCCCCAAAACCCTAAGATATTTTTCAATTTTTTCCCTTTCTTCTTCTACCAGCCGTCGCAACTCTCCTTATCATCCCCACTGCCATCTTCTTCTTCTTCTCCACCGCGCGCACCGACCGACAGTAACTATATGGGGAGTTCTTCTACACTTTTCTTCTGCCTATTTCTTTATTTTCTTCCACATCAAGGACTATGTGTTTTAAATAGGGGGAGGTGTTCCTTGTTATTACTGTCATTTTATCCGCTGTATATGCTGTTATCTGGTTGTTACTGCTACTTGGTGCTCGATTCTGCCCATTTATTTTTTTAGAATATCCTGCCTTTTTTCATGCCCAAGAATTTGACCACGACTTGCCTACTGTTTGCCCCACAAGCACGATTCTTGCCCTCTGAGGAAATTATGATTTTTCCCATAATTGATGCCATCTCCACTGTTTTATTTTTATTAGGCTAAAAATAATTGTGATTAATAGAGTTAACTCTATCTTACTTTTCGTGAAATTGATCAAGTTTAATATAAAGTGAACACTTAAATTGATTGCATGCTTAATTTATGTTCATGGATATTAGGTGATTATTGAAACTTATCCTTGACACTTATATTGTTTTTCCTAAGTTCTCAAAAATTTAAATTTCGTTTAATTGTTAATAAATTTTTATGTGGTTATGAGTACATCGTAGAACGTGACTGACTGAGTAACCGGGGTAGGGTGCTTGGGTTGTCATTCTACTTCGCGTGAAAAGGTTGTGTGACGTGACAAGTAAAACTCCGCTAACCGGAAATAGCAATATATTTCTAAGCAGATAAATAAATAATTAAATAAATAAAAGAAAAGAAAGAAGAAAAAAATAGAAAAAGAAAAAGAAAAAAATATGTGTAAATAAATAAAATTTGGGACTAAAGGAAGAAACAAAGAGGGTGTCTTGGTAGGTTTAGTAATTTACCTAATTTCCATGAAATAATTCAAGTTGATGTTAATGTCTATATTAATTGGAAAATTTTTTCTGTTTTACTTAAAGCAAGCTTAGGGTTCTCTTTATTTTTCATATGCATTTTTGACTAATTTTTATGAAACTTTGGAGTGATATTTCTTTTATGGCAAAATCTAATTTTCACAGTGGATAGCAACCATACTTGAGGGCAAGCATGGGCTAAGTAGGGGGAATTTGATAATACTCTAGAATAACGTATTTTTATGTATTAAGTATGTGTTTATTCTAAGTATGATCCTGCTAATTTGAGCTATTTATGATCTTTTATCTCATAGAGACTAAATTGGAGGCAAAAGCGAAATTAAGGGCCAAAAGCGTGAATTTATAGATAAAATGGGCCAATGTGTGACACATGGAAAAGTTGGTGCCAAAAGTGCAAGCATGGAGGACACAAGGGTTGAAATGCAAAAAGAAGAGATTTTATTCTATCAAATTCTATTTTAATTATATTAGGATAATTAATATTAAGATAATTATTAAGGATTATTTAATTTTAGGATTTTATTTTATTTATCTTCAATTAAATGTATTTATCTTTTGGGGAGTTTAAGTAGGATTAGACTATCTCCCCTAGCTATAAATAGGGGGTGAAGTGACTCAAAATGGATCCATCTTTTTCTGTAAACACTCTCCCCTCAAAAGTCTAGGCTTTTGTTCTTACCATATTTTCTTTCAATAAAATTCCCTTTTCCATTTTTATAATTATTTTCTTTTACACCACAACCATGAGCCACTAAACCCATCTAGCCGAAGGTTGTTGATGTTCCCCAAAAAAGGGTTCTTGAGGCTTAGAATCCGTACTTAGCCTTCTCGCCAAGTATTCATCGTTTCTCGCACTACTGGTGGCGCGCTCCGTCCATGTCCCTTAAGAAGTAAACTTTTCAACGTATGCAAAGGCGGCCGCTTTGTATGTTTTGGAAGGATTGCACAGTCGGTTCGTTAACTTACTGCGTCAGAGGTTGGCGAGCCTAAGAGACAAAATGGCGTGGGATTCGCCATTGAGAAGCGTTGATCTAGCATAGACGATCCCACAAAAGCGATTGCAGGCTAGAGTCAGGTTCCCTAAATTCGTAAATCTAAATTCTTGGAGCTGGTGGTCGTAGGCGTCCTCTTCCACTATAACTGGCTTATTTGGCTTGAGAAGGATCATCTAAAAGCCAAGGATTGAACCCAAGGCGGATCGAGGCAACTGGAGGCTGGAATCTCCTCATAAGAATTTCCTTATCTCAACTCTATTTCCTATTTTTAATTTTTGCAATTCCAATTCGACTTCTCAATTCTGTTTTTATTTTATTTTCGTTTCCAAATCAAAACTTTTAATTCTGTTATTTTTATTTTTCAGACGCAGGTTTTCTTGGGCACGATCGCGCGAGATTTGAGAAACAAGCATTCGTATAATCTGGTCCCTGAGGATTCGACCCTACTTCCCCTTTACTTTTCTTTTTCATTATTTTGTAGGGAATAGGATATTTTTGGTGCTCTCAACGACCACATCACTACACGACCTAAGGACATGGGCGTGTGCCTTGGCCATGTAACCTTATTTGGTTGATGACGTCATAAACATAATGTCCCCTATTTTGGACACGGCCTGAAGCACGGGCGTGTTGACCTTTTTGATGAAAATTTTCTAAGTTTTCCCAGAAGTTTCTAAAGTTCTTGGTTTAGTCCCGAACTACTCCTAATGTATGTTTTGGCCTCGTAGGCTCGTTTAAGGGATGATATGAATGTTTATGAAAGTTTTAAATTTGAGTGGAAATTCATGTCTCGGTTTTGTATGATTGCTTGCGTATAAGTTTGGTAATGCCTCGTACCCTGTTCCGGCGTTGAATACGGGTAATGGGTGGTACACACCCCGTCTGTTGCCATCTGTTCATGTTTCGGACTCACACTGAGCTCGCATAGCTCATCTCTGTAGTGCCTTTCCTTTTAGGTACTTTCCGTGTTTTAGAGTTGGACTCAGTATACCAGAGGTCTTAGAAAGATACAGTTTGGTTCGGTTTAAGTAAAATCTCATAAGTTTTATACGGTTAATTTTAAGTCGGTTTGTAAAACGATTATATAAACTGTGGTACAAGTTTTTATGCTGGACTTTCATAAGGTGTTATTTGGACTGAACTTTAGAAACTGTGGATTTTATTTCCAAATGTTTGGCGACGGTTTAATATTGTTTCAAACATAATAAACAAAAAGGTTTTCTTGGTTTGAATTAAATTTTTTGTTTCCGCCACTTTTGGTGGCCAATGTAACCTCCAGGATTCAGTCAAAACTTCTAGGCCGGGTTTTGGGGTGTTACAAGAATACATGATTGAGGAGAGAGAAAATAGAAGTTAAGGATTCAGAAAGGTTAAGGTAAGGATGATAAGATTTCCTTAAGGGGTTTCATGTTTATTTCATTTAAAATGCATGAAATAGTATGAGATTTTTGTTTTGATAGTCAATGTTTGTATATGTGTTGTGTTAATGAAGAGAAGGAGAAGATGAGTAAACATCAAGTTGGTGATAAAGGCAAAGAAATAACAATGAGTGAAGGAAGCAGGAAGAAGGTAGGGGTTCATTCCAAGCAATTTTGTTATAAGAATATCAAGAATTTTACTTTATCTAATTTAAACCCTAAACGAGAATATGATAATTTGGTTTAATAACATTTATGAGATATATTTGCAGTTGAAAATGATGATATGTATTTTGGAAATTATTTGAAAGTAAACTGGTATTTCTATAATGAATTGAAAAGTGTATGTGTAGTGAAAATAGAGAAAATGACTAAATTGCAAAGAGTGTAAAAGTTAGATAGGTGAAATAGATATTGACATGAAGTAATTAAGTGAAGTGTTGAATGTTGACAAAATAGATGTCAAGTGAAATTTGATGAATGGTTGATTCTATATGGATAAGGACTAATTTGTAAAAATAGTAAATTTTGAATTGTCTTCTATGTTGAGAAAATGTAAATAAATTGGATATTTTATATTCCCAAGTAGACAAAATGAGAACTAGTAGGATATAAATGACATGTCATTAGGAAAATTTCAATGCGCGCAAGTGATTGTGGCACTATGGTGCAAGTGATAACGGCACTACGTTGCAAGTGTTTGTGGAACTTCATTGCAAAGTGACATCCGTACATCCGTGCAAATAATAGTGACACTCCGGTGCAAATTACCGATAATTCCGCATATCATATATGTTCTATTAAGTCTACATTTGTGCAATAGAATTACAAGGTAAGTGAACTTAAAAATGACATTGGTAAGTAGCTTGTCACTTGTTGAATTGGTACCTTACTATAGTTATTATTGAAACAAATTGATGATAGTGATTCATGATAGTTATATATATATGTTTATATATGTGTATGTGTAATGAATTAATTTCAAATGCAAAGTTTAATTCTTGATATGCTTACTAAGCTCTCGTGAACTTAACGCATTTCTTTAATACGCGGAGGGAAGATCGTTTGAAGCTTTAGAATGAAGATCGATTCCAACTCATCTCATCACAAATCAAGCTTGGAAGAGTGTATGAATTCTAAATTTTTGGCTATAGCTTTTGGCATGTACATAGGAATATGTTTAGTATGTTTGTGGATGAATTCAATGGAAGAAATTGATGGTTTTTTTATTTTCTTTGTAAATTTTGTATCATGGATATGTTTGATGTTGTTTTAAGTTGAATGTTGAATTGGGTAATGTTTAAGGTTAAAATTTTGCATAAAAGAATGCCATGTTGGTTGAATTGGTTGATAGGAGCAATGTTGTGGAGTTATGAATTAAAATTGCATAAGTGATAGAGAGTAAAATGCTTAAGTTTTCAAAGTGCAGGATTGAGATCGCGGAGTGGTACCATCGTGAGGTCGTGATGAGCTCAATTCAGAGAGTGACATTGCGACATGGAATCCATTAAGTTGCAACAAGCACTCGATAGTTTGAACTTTACAATTTGGTCCCCAAACGACCTTCGTTCACCTGGGGAGCTTTCGTAAGCTCAAATAAATGTCTAAATCATATTTTAATCTTAACAACTTGAATTAAAAAAAATGTTAAATTGATTCGGAATGATCGTAGTTACTTCGGTAATGAATGTGGCATCTCAGTATCTTGACCCGACAAATGGGTCAGGTAAGGGGTGTTACAAATTGAACTGGTTTTTTTAGCTTGGTTTGACAGGTCCGTATCTGTTCGTGATCAACTAGTTTTTTACCTCTCATTGGACCAGTACTCTAGCTGGTTCTTGATCCAACCGATTCGGTCTGGTTAAGATAACATTGGATTTTTATATCATTTAAAAAATATTTTTTATTTTTGAAATTTAAAGAGTTCTTATTTTTCATATTTTTAAAAAATATATATAATTTGCTAAATTTTTATTTTTTTAATATGAAAAAATATATATATATATATATTTAAAAAATTGCATACTTTTAAAGGGTAATGACCAAATTGACAAAAACTGTAAATGTTAAGGGCTGAAATAGTTTAAAATTTTTAAAAACTAGTTGACCCACTGACACAAACAATTTAAACCGGGTTAAAAAATCAATTGAACCGATTTTTATAATTTTTATAATATTTTTATTTTTAATAATTTATTTGCTTTGAATCGGTCGGACCGATCGTTTGGAACCAATTAGTTAGACCAATTCAAAATTGGTTTAACTGTCGATTTAATCAATTGTTAACTTGGTTTAACCAGCCTATACCGATCCATAGGTTAATCGGTTCTCAATGTAACCGATCAATTTAGATAACAATGAATTTTGGAATTTTTATATTTTTAAAATCTTTTTCATTTTTTTGAATTTTAAAGAGTTTTTATTTTTTTATAATTTTTTATTTTTTTAAAAAAATTATAAATTATAAATTATAAATTTTTAAGTTTTAAGTTTTTATTTAAAATATGAAAAAAATTATTTTTAAAATTTTATATACTTTTAAAGGGCAAAGATTAAATTGACAAAAAACTGTAAATATTGAGGGCTTAAAAGTTATTCTACCTTTGAGCTGTCAAAATTTTGCGCCAAACGTCCCCCGCAAGGCAGTTGGAGGTTACGTGGGGATTTGGTTTATTTGGACCATCTTGTTGATTGAATTTGGATTATTGGGTACCACAAATTCCTTCGAAATATCAGGAGCCGTTTCTAGGAACTTTTGCATTTTAAGGATTGTCTGTATCTCTAAAAACATATGAAAAGGTTTTTCTCTTCTTTAATTTATTAGATCATCAGCTTTTCAGACTTCAAACCAGAGAGGGTCTTTCTACTTAACATCATCAATGACAGAAGCAACCAAGAGGTACTACTTTTTTCTTCACACACCATGATATGTCTCTTCAATTTTTCTTCAAATCCCATGCTGCTACTGTCTGTTTTTTGGTTGGTGAAGTGGGTTATGTGGCTATGGAGTTGGATTTTGTAGTATGTAAACTACAAAATAGGGTGAATTAAGACGCATCAGAGCTTATGTTTTAAGACGTTTAGTATATTGATAGAAAAAAAGGAAGATTGAAGGTGGCAGTAAAGTAAAAATACATGTAAAATAGGTCATACTTGAGAAGATGTTAAAATTTAGCATTTATAATCTATTTATGGGCTGCCTAAATTTGAATACTATTCCATAATTGGGTAATTCAAAATTTCCTATTATTTAGGGATGTTAGCAACACATTTCTTATGTGTGTTCTTGAATTGTGTAAAACGATAGATTAAAAAGTTAAAAAAGCTTTGAAAGGCATTCAATTAAGTTATTGAGTTGTTAAATTTTAGTAAAAAGTTAAACACTTAAAAAATATTTAAAATTTTTATGTTTGGGATGAACTTTGACGATCATTTGTTTAGATTCATTCTAGACTTAAATTTTTTTTAAAAATAATTATTAAAATTTATAAAAATATTGAGTAAAACTCAAAAAGTTCAAAAGTAAAATTGTAGAAAATCATTTAAAAATTTAAGTTCAAATTATGTACATTATAAATTCAATATAAATCTAAATAACTATTTGTACAAATTCTTTCGGGAAGATATTTCTAAAATATATAAAATTTTAAAAAAATACTGCACTCGTATCTTTTAGGCTATATAAAAATAAAAAAATGATTTAGAGAAAATATATATCTTTTTTATTATTAAATTTAAAAAAGTGTTATATGTAAAAAAATAATCAAATAATTCGAAGAATGAATAATTTAAAATTTATTAAATTAATATAATTTTTAATAATTTTTAAAATTTTAATGAGCCAAAAATTGGGGAAAACTTAAAAAAAAAAAAACCCAAGAATAACATAAACATTGAAGAAGCTTCAAAAGATAAAAAATGACTTTAAAGTGTTGGGGATAATTAGAAAATTCCAAATATGGAGATTGAATGTGTTGAGGAAGCTCATAAAAATCTAAAAATTGAGGAAACTTTAAGAAATAAAAATGAGGGTGTAATATGTTGGTAAAGTTAAAGAAATCCAAAAATTGAAATGAGATTTTTTGAGTTTAAGAAACCAAAAATGGAAAAAAAAAGTTAATATAGTAAGAAATTTAAAAATAAAATGAGAAATATGAAACAAAAAATAACATGAGAAATTTTAAAAGGGAAATGAGAGATAAAGAATCCAAAGAACAAGAAATAACTTTGAAAGATTTTAGCAATGGATTTTTTATCAGTTCCCATATATGGTGTCAATTGTTGATGTTGATTATTTTTTTGTTAGACTTGTAGAATGGAGTGAGTTGGGCTCATTAGCGGGTAAATTAAGTTATGTGATGTGTGAACTATAAAATATGGGTGAATTAAGAGATGTCAAAACTTGTGCTCCAAGATATTTTTCGATACTTAAGTCAATGCTTTAGTAGAGAAAGAAACAAAGTTAAAAGCTGTTGGATATTTGATGAAAAATGGATTGAGACAGAAAGCAAAAAACATATAAAAAATGAAGCAATCAAGTTATGATCTTCTGTTTCATTACTTGGCTTATAGTTTACATGTATAACAATGCTTAAATAAGCTGAAAATAATATTAAATAATTACAACTTGGCAAGTCTTGGAACTTGTACAATACAACTTGCCACTCTATTGGCTGATTTTAGTCTAATCAGCAAACAAAACATTTTGTCAAAAAATATTATCGTTTCAGAGCAATTTGGCAAGTTGGCAACTTGCAAAGAAAGGGCTTGCATGCATGAGCTCGCCTAACAAAGCTCGCAACTTAGGTGAAATCGCAATTTTGGATGAGCTCGCAAATTTGGTGAGCTTCGCATTTATGAGAAAAAGGTTGAGGCTTAACATTTATAATAGATTTACGGGTTGCTAAGATCTAAATATTACTCTATGCTTGATGCAACTTTTCTTATTCTTTAACAATGTTGGCAGTACATTTATCATTTGTTTTCGTTACTTATGTAGCACATTCTATTTATTGAAGAAAATGAATTCATTATGTGTCATTTGACAATATTTATGTTAAACAAATAAACTATTATCTTTGAGGTTTACATAGATATAGCCTATAGGTCCATTTTATTTTATTTTTGAGGTTTGTCCTGGGCAAACAAGGGTGTTGGACTTGAAATAGATATAGAGATGAGAAAAGAGGTCTTGAAGCTCTTATAGGTCCATTATTTTATAAAAGCATTGCAGGCAGATTTTGTGAAGAAACAACTTGGGAAGTTGGATATCTTGGTACCAATTCGCTTAAATACCATAATTACCTGAACCCTAATTTTCTATGATAAGATTTTCTTAATAAATTCTTTGGCATGTTGGGACCTAAACTACTCATTGTCTTATTATTAAGAAAGCATAGTCTAAGACTGCCAACCTATTGACTAGAGTGAATTTGCTTATTTTCTGTGTATGATTGTCAACTGGGCAAACAAGGGTGTTGGACTTGAAATATGTAAGCAATTAGCTCAAAATGGGATCATGGTTGTGTTAACAGCTAGAGATGAGAAAAGAGGTCTTGAAGCTCTTGAAAGTCTAAAACACTCTGGTCTCTCGGATTATCTAGTTTTTCACCAGCTCGATGTAGCAGACCCTAAAAGCATTGCATCTCTGGCAGATTTTGTGAAGAAACAATTTGGGAAGTTGGATATCTTGGTACCAATTATCCAACTTAAATACCATAATTACCTGAACCCTAATTTTCTATGATAAGATTTTCTTAATAAATTAATCTTTTGCAGGTTAACAATGCTGCGATATTAGGTGCAACCTTTTCGATTACTCCTGGTACAGAGGTATGTTGGCTAAACTACCTTTATTAAGAAAGCATGTGTCAGGACCTAACCTATTGGGTCATCGATACCTAATTGTCTTATTATTTCTCTTTAAGTCAAAAGGAGATAGTGGCTAAGAACTCTGTATTGGCATTAAAGGTTTAGGATTTAAGTTTTGACTATGACATCCCTCTCAATTTGTAATGTACCAAAAAAAAAAGTTCTATTATCTAAGGCAGGTTTTCAAAGGGTTAAATGCATGTTTATTCGTTCGTCATTATTTTTTCATTTACAATATTTTCATCTATTAATATGTGAATGACGATTAAACATGCATTGAATATTAATAGATTTAAAAATAATGGAGTGGAATCAAACCCATCTTCGTACATATGAGAGTGGTAAAGCTTTCGTAGATTTATAGGTACTCAGAAGAAACAATAAAGAAGTAGCCGGATGGGATTGTGCCATGATAGCTTGTTACAAATGTAGGTAAATTCGCGTGATATATGGAGTAAAGCGACTGATGACAATTACGAGTTAGCCAAAGAATGCCTAAAAACAAACTACTATGGCGCTAAAAGAACTGCCGAAGCACTTATTCCATTGCTGCAACTATCCGACTTGCCAAGGATCGTAAACGTTTCCTCCTCTGTAGTCATGCTGAAGGTAGAATCCCGAGTACCTGTAAAATCCCATTTCAGATCATAAGCTTTAAAAATGGTTGATGAAAAAGTTTCTTTGTTACAGGGTAAAGGTGAAAAGGTAAAAGGAGTGTTAACAGGTGTTACAACAGAGGAGAAACTGAATGACTTAATAACTGAGTATCTAAAAGATTTTAAGGAGGGTTTACATGGAAGTAAAGGATGGCCAACCTTCATCTCTGCCTATATTGTCTCAAAAGTAGCATTGAATGCCTATACAAGGATTCTGGCAAACAAGTACCCAGATTTTTGCATCAACTCTGTTTGCCCTGGATATGCCAAAACTGATATAAACCTCAACACTGGTACAATAACTACTGAAGAAGGTGCTGTGACTCCTGTTAAGTTGGCACTCTTGCCTAAAGGTGGCCCTTCTGGTCTCTTTTTTGTGAAGGATGAGCCTGCAACTCCGGAACCTTGATGATCGACACCACTGTTAACTATTGAAGATAAACTGAGAAATACAAGAAGCTTGAAGAGAACATCATTGATGATTTCCATATATTCTTGAATACTGAATACATGCAATATTAATAGACTGAGTCAGTAAGCAGTTTATA
Organism: Gossypium sturtianum; assembly: GCA_025698515.1. NCBI lineage: Eukaryota > Viridiplantae > Streptophyta > Magnoliopsida > Malvales > Malvaceae > Gossypium > Gossypium sturtianum. The sequence continues at coordinate 47,848,354 of CM046949.1, read as the reverse complement.
GCAAAACTGTTTAGCTAACTGACTAACCAACTAACGACTAACAACTAACTTTCTATTAGTTACTCTAACATTTTCCCAGTTCTTTGAACTTTTTGTTCCTGTTGAAAGACTTCATCTTTGGACCAGACACGAAGAGCACAGCGAAGACTGGCAAACTGTTTCTGAGTAATAGGTTTGGTGAAGACGTCTGCTATTTGTTTTTTGGAGGGAACATAATTGACTTGTAAGGTGCCATCGACGACCTTTTCTCGAACAAAATTGTGATCAATTTCTACATGCTTAACTCTGGCATGATGGGTGGGATTCGCAGCCATGGAAACAGCAGAAGTATTATCACACCAGACCACCGGAGGTTGACTAAGAGGCATCTCAAGCTCATGCAACAACTACTTGACCCATAGCAATTCAGACACATAATTAGCAAGACTTCTGTATTCTGCTTCTGATGATGACCTGGACACAACAGGCTACTTTTTGGAGCACCATGCAACAGGGTTCTGGCCTAAGTAGACAACGTAACCAGTGGTAGAACGACGATATTCAATAGATGATGCCCAGTCCGCATCTGAATAGCATGTTAACTTAAACTGTCCAGTGGTGAAATACAATCCATGATCGAGAGTTCCAATGAGATATCGCAATACTCGTTTGACTGCCTTCCAATGATCATTGGTTGGAGAATTCATATACTGACTAAGTTTATTAACGCAAAAGGACAGATCAGGACGTGTAATGCATGCATATTGAAGCATTCCAACAATGCTACGATACATATGTCCATCTGCAAATGGCAAACTGTCATCAGAGGCAACTAACTTAGGGGCACTCACCATGGGTGTTGGTGTAGCCGAGGCTATCAACATACTAGTCTTGTGTAGGATCTCAGTAATATACTTCTTCTGACTCAAGAAAAGCCCATGTGATGTATGCTCAACAGTGATACCTAAGAAGAAATCAAGGGTGCCCATGTCTTTAAGAGCAAACTTGAGATGAAGTTGATGTACGACATTGTCGATCTCCTTGGTGGAACTGCCTGTGATCACTATGTCATCCACATATGCCATGAGAAGTAAATAGTTTGTTGAGGTTGCACGTATGAATAAGGAAGGATCGGCATTAGATGCATGAAAGCCAAGCTGACCAACCAGGAAATGCTTAAGTGTTTGAAACCATGCCCTAGGAGCCTGTCTTAAACCATAGAGAGCCTTATGGAGTTTACAGACGAGCTGCTAACCATTCGGACCAATCTCTTCAAGCCCAGGAGGCTGACTTATGTATATCTCCTCACTGAGCTCTCCATTAAGGAAAGCATTGTTGACATCTACTTGTCTTAATGGCCAACCCTTCATAACTGAAATAGCTAAGACAATTCGAATAGTTGTTGCTCAAACCACTGGGCTAAAGGTATCCTAAAAACCAATACCAGCATGCTGAGAGAATCCTTTGGCAACTAAACGAGCCTTATACCTGTCCACAGATCCATCAGATTTCTTCTTCATTTTAAAGAGCCACTTGCAGCCAATTGCTCTTCTAGTGGCAGGTAGGGGACACAAACTCCATGTGTTATTGCGAATAAGAGTATGTAGCTCACTGTGCACAGCAGCTTTCCAAGACTCACTAGTCATTGCATCATGGATGTCAGTAGGAATGGCATTAGGAGCAGTGGAGACAGTACTGACGTAGGCTTTTGGTTTAAAGATCCCTGCTTTACTACGGGTGACCATAGCGTGGGTATTAGAAGGAGCAGGTGCTGGGAGAGATGAATGAGGTGGTAGGGTAGTATTGGAATCATTGGGAATAGGATTTGTTGGGGCAGTATGAATTGAAGCAGGTGAAGAAGACTGAGCAGTAGTAGGTAATGAAAGATTGTGGGTAGTAGGTGAAACAAGGGGTGTGGAGGTTGGAGGAGTGGACACGACAAGTAACCTGGAGCTAGTTTATGGTTTACTTTGTTGTGGGGTAGGTTTGGAGAGGATAGTTTGGAATGGAAAAATAGTTTTGTTGAAGGTGGCATGACGAGTAACATACACACGGCCACTAGCATCTTGACAACGATAGCCTTTGTGCATGGGGGAGTAACCTAGAAAAGTACATGGTGTGGACCTAAATTGTAGCTTATGGGAGTTATATGGACGTAGGTTTGGAAAACACATGCACCCAAAAACACGCATGAAGGAATAATTTGGTGGGACTTGAAATAGTTTCTTATAAGGTGAAATATGACCAAGAGGAGTGGAAGGTAACCTGTTTATCAAATAAACAGCACTGCTGAAGGCATCATTCCAGTAGGTTAAGGGCATGGCTGCATGAGCGAGCATAGAAAGACCAACTTACACAATCTGTCTGTGCTTGCATTCTACTAACCCATTTTGCGCAGACGTATAGGGACAAGTAAATCGATGGGCAATTCCATGCTGAGTCAAATACGACTTAAAAACTTGAAACTCTCCGCCCCAATCTATTTGTATAGCTTTAAGCTTATACCCCAAAGATCGTTCAGCCTACCTATGAAATTGTTGGAACATATTGAACACCTCTGATTTCTTGTGTAGAAAATAGACCCATGTGTACCGTGTGTAGGCGTCAATAAATGTAACATAGTATGAAAACCCGTTGGAAGGGACTGGTGCTGGACCCCAAACATCGGCTACGACCAATTGAAGAGGAGCATTATACTCAGTGAGTGATTTCTCAAATGGCAATTTATGCTCTTTGCCTAAGTGACAAGCAACAAAAAAAAACTCATCTTTATTTGATCCAAGAGAAATATTACAATTGGCTAAGGCCTTAGCAAGCGTAGCTTTGCATGGATGGCCTAACCTAGCATGCCATACAGCCAAAAGAACACTCGAGTTGGTGAACAAATAGTGAGCGGATCTACTAGACAACCCATCGGAAGATGATCCATGTAAGTGCAGCTTGTAGAGCCCATGTTGCATAGACCCTTGAAGAAGCACCTCTTTGGTTCGAAGATCACGTACTTGACACTGTGTAGGTGAGAACTCAAAGATCACTTGATTATCTTTGGTGAACTTGGAAACAGACAGTAAATTCTTTGTTATACCAGGTACAAACAGTAAAGAGCGCATAAATAGTGGTCTTGTACGAGTGAGAAAAGAAGACTGACCAGTGAAAAGAACGGGAAGAGCGGCACCATTACCAACATATACTTTACCTGGATTGTTGTAAGGAGTAGTTGCACCCATCGAAGACACCAAATGAGTGAGGTGATGAGTTGCCCCAGAATCCGGGTACCAGGCATTGTCACTAACGACTTCAAGAGTGGCAATAAGAGCCTGATGAGTAGGAGTTGCTGAAGCAGGTGGATTCACAGGCTGTTGAGCATTGACAACAAACGGGTTAGTCCAACTAGGTACAAGTGCAGAAGCATAGAACCAGCCTTGGTGAGGTACAGAATTGGAAGTTGATATATTGGAGGGTGGCCAAGGGGCTGCGAGAGAACCCGAACCAGAGTAACAAACATTTGCTTATGGAGAGGGGGGAGGCTTATAGTGTCCACTCTTGTACGTGGCATCAAAATGATAGTAACAACGGTCCACAAGATGTCCTTGTTTTCTGTACAGCTGACACTGAAATCGTGAAGAAGACGATCGACCATGTCCACGACCCCGAGTGTTGGAGGAGGGACGATATACAGGTGTGGACTCGTTGGAGTGCGCAGGTTGACTAGTCACTATATTAGCAGAACTGTTAACCTCATTCACAAGCACCTGCTGACGAGCCTCAGCATCAAGTAACATGGTAGTGACACCCTGAGCATTGTAAGGAACTGAACTGGCTGTGATGATTGTAATGACAGATTCATATTCGGGTGGTAAGCCATTAAGTATAGCAGTGACATGTTCATGATCACTGATGACCTCTCCACAACTAGCAAGATAATCACAGTATCCTTTAATCTTCATCAAGAAGTCTTTCATAGACAATTCACCTTTACGCTGAGAATGTAGGGCACGCTATAAAACATCAACCTAGAGGTTGTTTTTTGCCAAACAGATTAACAATAGCATTCCAGATTTGAGCACTGGTATCCATACCAATAAGATGGGGTAGAACCGCCTGACTAACAGAAGACAGAAGCCATGACGCAAGCGCACTGTCTTGCTGCTCAAATCTAGCGAACTCAGGGTTTTCTTGAAGCACTCCATTATCACCCGCAAGCATCGAGGGAGGAGGTACCGTATGAGCATCCAAGAACCGTTGAAGCTTGTATGTTTTGATGGCCAAAAGAACTTGCTGACGCCATAGCAAGTAGTTAGAATCATCAAGAACGACACTGATTTTCTTGGTAGAGAAAAACCTACCATCAACAACTGCATCAGTAAGCGTGGAGTTCATCACTGGTGTAGCAGAATGAGCACTGGATGGACTGAAGGAAAGAGACATGAATCGACGGAAATTTCCAGGAACTAGTGAACATCTGATACCATGTTAACTATTGAAGATAAACTGAGAAATACAACAAGCTTGAAGAGAACATCATTGATGATTTCCATATATTCTTGAATACTGAATACATGCAATATTAATAGACTGAGTCAGTAAGCAGTTAATAGCAAAACTGTTTAGCTAACTGACTAACCAACTAACGACTAACAACTAACTTTCTATTAGTTACTCTAACAACCACGACGACGGCAACAATGCAATCTCAACTTAGATGCAATGCAACTGTAAAATGAAAATGGACAACAAATTTGGTTGCGAAATGCAAATTTGTTCTGTAAATTCCCACTTTATATCTGAAATTTTCTGTTATAAGTTGTAATATATGGGAATTGCCCAACTTTTGAACCTAAACATATATATATGGCAAATTAGTTTTAGTTTATCCATAAAAAAACTTTGTTTTATCTCAAAGATGGTTGCTTTTAATGGGGGTTGATTTTTATGAACAAAAGAGAAATTTCTGCAGGTCCTTTCCCGCTGCTCGAAACTGACATTTTTGCCCACACATGCCGGTTTTGTGCGGGTGTTGGACATCTAACAATAACTGTATTATTTAATTTAAAATTATTAGTTAAAATAAAAAAGAAATCGTATTCATTCAAAAATAATTATAATTATTAATTTAAAATTTTGTTTATTTTAAAATAGAATTATTTAATAATTATAATTAATATTTGATTTTTTAGATTTGGGTTTCGAATTTTGGATGTTTTTATATTTATTTATATTTAATAATTATAATTAATATTTATTTTTTAAAATAAAGTTATTTATATTTATTTTTAAACTCTTCAGTATTTTTTTATTTTACATCGATAATAATATGTTATTGTATTATTAAATAATGGTGCATGAGACTATCACGAATCTTGCATTAAATATTTCCCATAAAATTCCAATTTTTAGTGTTTTTTTACTTAAAAGTTAAATTTGTAGTGATAAATCTTTAAAAAAAATATAAATAATAAAACTCAGAAAGTAAATAATACAAATTTACTCAATTATTACAGATTGTTTGCACTTCTGTGGTTCATAAAGGCTTAACTGAGCTATCTAAATTTGGTGCCAAACGCCCCCACAAGGCAGTTGGCGGGATTTGGTTGATTTGAAGCGTCTTGTTGACTGAATTTGGATTATTAGGTACCACAAACTGGTTTGAAGGGTAGGGACCATTTTCTATATGTATCTCTAAAAGCCTATGAAAAGATTATTATCTTCTTTAATTTATTAGATCATCATTTTCAAACTTCAGACTGGAGAGGGGTCTTTCTACTTAACATCATCAATGGCAAAAGTAATCAAGAGGTACTACTTTTTTCTTCACACACCATGATATGTCTCTTCAATTTTTCTTCAAATTCCATGTTGATGTCAATTTTTTTTGGCTTGGAAAATGGAGAGAGATGGGTTTTTGTAGTTGGTGGACTGTGCTCTGTGGCCATCTAACTGGATTTTGTGGTGTGTAATCAGGGGCGAAGTCAGAAGGGGGCTGGTATGGGTCTCGCCCTCTCTTAAAATGTAAAGTTATTATTTAGGCTCTTAAAATTTTTAAAAAATTTTAAATTAGTAAAGATAAAATTACACTTTGGCCTCCCTAAAATTATAAAAATTCGATTTAATTCTTTACAAATGATAAAGATATAAACTATAAAAAATTAAAATTTCATCCGGCCTCCCTAAAAAATTATTCTGGCTTCACCCCTGTGTGTAACTATAAACTGCAAAATAGGGGTGAGTTAAGAGGCGTCGTAGCTTATGTGTCGGGAAAAAGCAATAATAGAGTAAAAATATACGTGGAAGAGGTCATATTTGAAAAGATGTTAAAGCTTAGCATTTATAATCGATTTATGGGCTACTCAAATCTGAATACTACTCTTTGATTGGTTAATTCATCTTTTCCTATTATCTTGGGATGTTGGCCATACATTTTTCATGTGTTTTCTTGAATGGTGTAAAACTTTGGTTTAAGGTGATAAGAAATAAAAGACTAAGATCGTATTCAAGTTATTTGACTTGAGAAAGAATGATTCAAATCTAATCTATAAGTAAAAAACAAACAAAATTAAAACTAAAGAAAATGAAAACACTAAAAGAAGAAATTTAAGAACAAAAATTGTAAAACAAATGGAAAATGGAATGAATAACCCGATGGATATGATGAATAAGTGTCCAATTGAAACCTTTAAGATATAAATCCTAACAAACTTGATTAATGACTTTAATCAACACTCTAAGAAATAATGCAAATTGAATGATGAATTCTTAGCAAACTGAAGGATGAAGAATGAATTCTCAAGACTCCTTGAAGAAAATCGAGAAGAAAACTACTTCAAAAAATCATAAAAAAGAAATATCACACAAAAAAAAATTAACTCCCAAAGTTGAAAACTTTATTAATAAAAACAATTGTCCTTAATGAACAATAAAGAAGCCTTTATATAGACCAGCTAAGTACATTCAAATAAAACTTTTAACTACTCAAACTCTAGTTAACCTAAACAAAAAATAGTTTTAAACAAGACTTTCTTGTTTGACTAAGAGTCAATTAGGAATGCTTCTAAAAAAATGATTTGGGGACAAAAAACACTTTTGGAACAAAAATATTACTAAATAAGCTGCTTTTTGATAGAAAAAATGCTTCTCTCAAACCAAAAATTGGCCCAAAAGTATTTTTCTCAAAAGCTAAAAATTTTAGCTTCTCCCTAAAAGTGTACTTTCCCAAAAGCATTTTTAAAAAAACATTCCTAAACTAGGCTTAAAAAACATAAAACTCTAAAATAACTTAGAATACTTAAAAAAAAATCTAAAATTTAGAATAAATAAATAATAAAATAATACCTAAAAAATACAATATTGGACTCATATGTAATAAAAATTAAGGCTAAAAATCGAACTCAATATGATATAAATTCAAATTAAAAGTCCAAAACTAGTAATTTACGTAATAATACTGTCCAAAAATTTTGCTCACACAGTCTTCGCTACAACAGTCATAACTTGAGTTCCCGAACTCTAAATCAAGTTATTCAAAGTGCGTTTCAAAGCTAAGAGATAGATCCTTGGACACTATGGAGGCATCTCAACCTAAAAAAGCCTAGATCTCATTCAAAAAGTCGTCACAAGTCAATTGATTTTCCAAACTTGAACATTTGCACATTTGGTGAAAGGATTTTAATAAATTTCACACCATTCGTGCATGTACCATAAGGCATAAAAAAAACTCCCAAATTTTGGTAAAAAAAATTAGGATAAATTACTAAAATAGTCCATGTCTTTAGTTCTATTTTTGTCACCCAAACTATTTTTTTTCTATTTAATTACTCAACTTTTTGAAATAAAATATTTTAGTCACTAATCTCGTTAATTGCCATTAGATAAGTGATGGGAAGCTAACGTGAGGCTTTTTTTATTGGTCTAATAACAAATTTAGCTCTCCAATATTTACACATTCTATTAATTAATTCTTAAATCTAAAAAAAATTCTATAAATATAATCAAATGCATACTTGGATGACTATTTTTGTAGTTTATCCAAAAACGATGAAGTCCCTCCGAAAAAAAAACACACTCAGTTAAACTCTCATACATTCATATTGCAGTTCAACAAAAAAAAATGAAAAATTATAAATAAATCAAAATTGAAAAAATATTTTAAAATTTTATGTTAACAATCACTGAATTTGAACAATCACTTATTCAAGTTCATTCTAAATTTGAAAATTTTTAAATAATATATACTTAAAATTTGAAAAAATTATAAATTTGTAAAAAAAAATTAAAAATTTTAAAAGTATTGAATACAATTAAAAAATTTCAAAAAATAAAAATTATAAAAAAATCATTTAAAAGTTTAAGTCCAAAATGAATTTAGAGATATAGTTGTCCAAATTCAATCTAAATCTAGACAATCGTATGTCCAGATTCGTTCCAGATAATTTTTTTAAAATATATAAAATTATTTTTCTTCGTGTAGAATTGACACCACAAAATCAAGGTCACAGAAAAATGGTCACTACATCATTGTCACAGAATTGTTCTCCTTAATTGTGTAAAACATTTTATTTGTTGAAGAAAATGAATTCATTATGTGTCATTTGACAATATTTATGTTAAACAAATAAACTATTATCTTTGGGGCTTACTGTAACACCTCTTACCCGTATTCAAGCCGGAATAGGGTTTGAGGCATTACCTAACTGATCTTTCTTAAACATCTTGATCGAGGTTATAAAATGTCGTTTAAACTCAACACTTGTACATACTCGGCCTAAGAGGCCCTACACATACTTCCGAGAGGTACCGGAACTATCCCGGGAACTTTTACGAATTCGAAAAACTACTCAATAAAACAGGGGCCACACGCCCATGTGAAGTGGGACACGCCCGTGTGGGCAGGCCGTGTGGTCACACACGCCCATGTCCCTACCCCGTGTATAAAATCATGAGTATTCTATTTGTGTCACACAGCCTAGGCACACGCCCGTGTGACTAGCCCGTGGGCGACACTGACTAATTTCACACGGCCTTGACACGCCCGTGGCCATGGCCCGTGTGCTAAAACTTAGCATTCTGACTTATCCACACGGCATATACACACGCCAGTGTGCTTCAGCCGTGGGCAAATTAAATCCCAAATGTAAAGTGAAGACTTCACACGGCTTGGGCACACGCCCATGTGCTAGTCGTCTCTCCCATATGGTCTTGACACACGCCCGTGTGTCTACCCATGTGGACAATTATCAGGCTATCTACCAAGCCCTTGCCACTCTACATTACACACATACAAATTCCATTACAAAACTCCACATATCATCAATTACAAATCTTGGATTAAAGACATTTAATTCATACAATGAATTCTTCATCCCAAACACAAGGGAGAACCATTTCCAATACAATTACAATCTACTTAAGCCATCATCTATGGCTATTCACAACCAAAACATATCTCACTTACACCAACACATTTGGCTATATTAACTATGACTTAGTCAACTTTAAAAGAGGTCCCTATACATGCCATGACTCAAAAGAACTTGAAACATCATACCAAGCTTCTACTCGATAGTGTGAAAACATCTCCGGCAGCCTCCAACCCGAGCTAGTTAAAATAACCTATAAGAGATGGGAAAAAAAAAGGAGTAAGCAATAATGCTTAGTAAGTTCATCTGCATATAACTGACAAATACTGATACTCATTGAATATATACAACCGCAGGGTATTGTAATGAGTTTTTCTCATAAACTCATGGTTACTTACTCAACTATTCTTGAAGCTCACTCATTCTATCTCTTACCACATTCTTACCATGCCTCAAACCAACTGCTCGTGTTAATTAGCATACATTCCTGCACTGGTCACCACATGATCATGTAGAATAACACATCCAGCATTTTCAATAAGCCACTCATACTACCAAACTCTCGGTGGTTTCGCACTCAGCCCTCCATCGATCTCTAGTAGGGTGGTATCGCACATAGCCCACCAATCATTTATAAGCGCTGGTATCGCACACAGCCCATCAATTACTAATTAATCAGGTGGTAACGCACACATCCCACCAATAATAATATGGTTGATGGTATCGCACACAGCCCATCACTAACCATTAATAAGGTGATATCGCACATAGCTCACCATTATTATACATTCATGGATAGTTATCCACATGTATTTCTCTATTTCAAATGTTCATCAAAAAACATCCTCACACACTACTATTCTTACTTAACTTTCTACGATACTTGTTCGCATTCTCACAATGCATCAATAAATCTATCTCATGCAACTAAGGTGCATTGATTACACATAACCCACTAGGATTTCATCATATACTGAATTCATCTCAATTCAATTCTAACACACACTTGTGTTTCTCGTGGTGCAACCACATACTTTTTCATTTTCGACATACCCGTTGAATCACTTAAATTGTTAAATGACACTTTTGAGTTTCATACACCTAATGTCACACTGGACATCATACCCGATAGGGTCTTACATGCATTAACATATCAATGCCATGTCCCCGACATGGTCTTATACGAATTCTCACACCGAGGCTATATTCCAATATGGTCTTACACGGGACCTTAACTACCATCGTATCACACTAATTACATTTCTACTATTCATGGATTAGATCAAGACTTTCATGTTTTGACATCATATCAAAACATATTTAACGTACGCATAGAGGAAATAACCAATTTATACAACATCGAAATATTGCAAATACTTCACTCAAGGTTGTAAAATTTAACACATGAACTTACCTCGATACCGAAAAGGGTAGAAAATGACCTTTTTGCCTACATTTCTCTTTTCTCTCGTTCTAGGTTCGAATCTCATTTTCTTCGATCTAGAACAATAGAATTTACTCATTTAATCACTTATGAATCATAATACATCATAATCTACACTTAGGAAAAAATGACTATTTTGCCCCTATACTTTGGCAAAATTATGATTTTGCCCCTAGGCTCGTAAATCACTTTTCATCACATTTTCTTATTAAACAAGCCTAGCTGAACATTTAATCCTCTTACAACTATCCACAACTCAAACTATTTCATGCATAATGAACAAACTACAACATTTGCATCTTAGTCTAAAATTAGGTGTTTTCATGACAACACCTTTCACAAAAGTTGTTTCTTTTCTTTCTAACATTCATTTTATTCCATAAAAATTCAGCAACCTACATAAACTCTCTCATGGCAAGTCCCTAGACTCTCAACCATATTGCAAATTAGTCCCCTCATTAGCTAGCTTAAGCTTTGGGGACTCCAAAAGTACAAAATTTATCAATTAAAATCATCAAAATCACTTACTTGAGTGAAGAAAAGCTTGCTGAAATTTTCAGATTCAAGAACCCCCATTCTTACTTGTATTTTCGGTGGAAGAAGAGAAGAAAATAAAAAGATGATAGCCTTTTGCTTATTTCATCTTATTTTATTCATTTTTCCACCTAATTTCCACCAATTTTGACCAAAATTAGATGCTCTTGTCCCCTATGTCACATGGCCGACCAACTCACTTAAAACAAGGCCAAATTGCACATTTGGGACCTCCAATTGATATTCTATAGCTATTTGGCACCTCTAGCAAATAAAATAGAACTTTCGCACTTTATGCGATTTAGTCCTTTTTTCGCGATTAAGCAAGAAATCGCTAAAATTAAAGCACCAAAATTTCATGCACCCTTATAAACATGTTATAACACATAAAATAACATGAAAATATTTTTCTCTAACCTCGGATTAGTGATCCCGAGATCACTGTTCCGACTAGCCCCTAAATCGGGCTGTTACAATTCTCCCCCCTTAGGGATTTTTGTCCCCGAAAATCTTACCAGGGGAAATTGCTTTTAACATTCCTGAAACGTTTCCACCTACTCTTTAAAAACACAAATCGACTTATCCTCAAGTTTCTCTGTCCAACAACCTTTAAGCTATAATACACAAGGTCGAAGCGTAACTTGAGACTTAGGTTATTCTTCCTCTAGGGCATATACTCAGTAATCCACCACTTTGGAACTCTGTACATATCCAAATGATCATTAGGATCTTTACCAGTTGATCCACTACAATTTGAATGACATTCCCCTTCTTGGGAATTTTGTCAAACCAAATTTGAAATCTATAAGGTTTTATCTCACTTTCCCATTAAAGCATTCACCGACTGCAATAGTCTTGACTTGTACACTTTGAAAACTCAGCTTTTAGTGATCAACTACTTCTGACCATAAACTCAATCATATCGTGAAATGTACTCTATTGTCAAAACATTTATACACATAACTGTACTTTCTTATTCTTGCATTAGTAGATATGCTACTACTGAATCTCATACCAAAACTTCTGTATAAGTTCTGGATTCATCATCATTCAAATTCTATCTCGAGGAAACATCAACAACGAAAATCTTATCCAACCTGGATTTTATCATCTTAAATAAACTCATTCAGAGCTTATTTAAAATACCATTTACTAAATCACTTCTGAACTCCTTTGTTTTGAAAGGAAGACTCGCTATAGTCATTAACCTCGCTGAAACTAGGATGTTACCAACTAAGGTCAACCAAGTAACTAACTCGCATTGCTTAACATGGATCTTTCATCCAGACATCTGTACTATGTCTACTATCTGAGAAGTATTACAATAACTATACACACCTTTGTAATGGTTCAAGCCGTTTCCACTATTTCATTTTCAAAATCTTCTGCAGCATAAGATACTCTAACTCATCAAAATTCAGAAAATACATATCAATTTTTCCATGGATCATTTCATAACATCTAACTCACTAGACAGACACAAAAGTGATCATCTCTGGATCACCAATCTGGCAACTCTTTTTCTTGATTCAGACTGAACTCAGTACTAGAACTTTCAATTAATAGTTCCTTCTATAGCTTTCAACTCGACCATCACGGTCTGAACATTTCAATGAGCATACCTTTGTATCATGCTCCCTACTCACGTACACACAAAATTTTATTCTCCTTATTGATTCATGCGTAAACATACACAAAACTTGAATCATATTTCAATACATTAATCTACTCTTTTCTCCACACTGAGAACATATTTCAAGCACACTCTCATCTGAGTTTCTCTTGCTATGCTAATCTAAAACTTTTACCATCGTCATATCTCACGATAGCAGGGACATCTCGATCGAATCCATTAACTCTATTCGGCTTACCCGAAAACCCATCACACAACGTGAAACTTGTGATTTCACTCCTTATACTAGAATCATACTTCCCCCTCGAAGCACCCGAATAGGGTTACGAGGAGATAAAGGAATGTCGATTTCAATTAACTAAATCGACAACCGTTTAGTCTGATTTTTTTTCAGTCAGCTAACGTTCTCACATAATCACAATTTATGAGAAGAACAACTACATCAGTCCTGAAAGGTAACAAATATTTATACATAATACCCAAGGAGATCATTATAACCTATCCATGGCATTAACTAACCATGCACAGATCACAGGCTTCAAGCCAACTTACTCATACTTGCCCTTTTATTTAGCACATACCGTGTCACACATCGTACTCGTTTCTTCTTGACTCGTTCACGAGTGCCTGTATTCGCCCATTCGCATGGCTTTAGTACAATTCTCATTTCTACCTCTAGACTCATCTATCTGTCCCATTGATCACTAGGGATAATCGAAGACATATTCATCGTCATTCATGTAGGTACGAAACTAATGCCACATCCCCGAGGTGGTCTTATATGGAGTCACCTCTAAATGCCAATGCCATATCCCGGATAAGGTCTTATATGGACTTCTACATCAAGTATCGATGCCATATCCCGAATATGGTCTTATACGATTCTCATTTTCATTACCGAAGCCATATCCCGGATATGGTTTTATACGAGATTTCAACTTGGTGCCGAGGCCATGTCCCGAACATGGTCTTATACGGGACCTTATCTATTTCATATCTCAATGATGGCATTTTCATTTTCAATATGGTCCGCTAGGACTTCAACATCTCATTCAACATTAACTAATCAATTTAGTAAAGCATTATACATCAATGTAATGCAAAGCATTCTCAACATGCTAGTATAAATGTTGCATAATCACATACAAACTTACAAACTCTTTTTCTCATAACATCTCATCATAATTCAACAGTGGTAAGGGGGTGAGGTTGTAGAGTCCCTTAACCTAACTCTCGTGACTATATACATATTAGTAAGTTCATCTGCATATAACTGACAAATATCGATACTCATTGAATATATACAACCGCAGGGTATTGTAATGAGTTTTTCTCATAAACTCATGGTTACTTACTCAACTATTCTTGAAGCTCACTCATTCTATCTCTTACCACATTCTTACCATGCCTCAAGCCAACTGCTCGTGTTAATTAGCATACATTCCTGCACTGGTCACCACATGATCATGTAGAATAACACATCCAGCATTTTCAATAAGCCACTCATACCACCAAACTCTCGGTGGTTTCGCACTCAGCCCTCCATCGATCTCTAGTAGGGTGGTATCGCACATAGCCCACCAATCATTTATAAGCGATGATATCGCACACAACCCATCAATTACTAATTAATCAGGTGGTAACGCACACAGCCCACTAATAATAATATGGTTGATGGTATCGCACACAGCCCATCACTAACCATTAATAAGGTGATATCACACATAGCTCACCATTATTATACATTCATGGATAGTTATCCACATGTATTTCTCTATTTCAAATGTTCATCAGAGAACATCCTCACACACTACTATTCTTACTTAACTTTCTACGATACTCGTTCGCATTCTCACAATGCATCAATAAATCTATCTCATGCAACTAAGGTGCATTGATTACACATAACCCACTAGGAGTTCATCATATACTGAATTCATCTCAATTCAATTCTAACACACACTTGTGTTTCTCGTGGTGCAACCACATACTTTTTCATTTTTGACATACCCGTTGAATCACTTAAATTGTTAAATGACACTTTTGAGTTTCATACACCTAATGTCACACTGACATCATACCCCGATAGGGTCTTACATGCATTAACATATCGATACCATGTCCCCGACATAGTCTTATACGAATTCTCACACTGAGGCCATGTTCCAATATGGTCTTACACGGGACCTTAACTACCATCGTATCACACTAATTACATTTCTACTATTCATGGATTAGATCAAGACTTTCATGCCTTGACATCATATCAAAACATATTTAACGTACACATAGAGGAAATAACCAATTTATACAACATTGAAATATTGCAAATACTTCACTCAAGGTTGTAAAATTTAATACATGAACTTACCTCGATACCGAAAAGGGTAGAAATTGACCTTTTTGCCCACATTTCTCTTTTCTCTCGTTCTAAGTTCGAATCTCGTTTTCTTCGATCTAGAAGAATAGAATTTACTCATTTAATCACTTATGAATCATAATACATCATAATCTACACTTAGGAAAAAATGACTATTTTGCCCCTATACTTTGGCAAAATTACGATTTTGCCCCTAGGCTCGTAAATCACTTTTCATCACATTTTCTTATTAAACAAGCCTAGATGAACATTTAGTCCTCTTACAACTATCCACAACTCCAACTATTTCATGCATAATGAACAAACTACAACATTTGCATCTTAGTCCAAAATTAGGTGTTTTCATGACAACACCTTTCACAAAAGTTGTTTCTTATCTTTCTAACATTCATTTTCTTCCATAAAAATTCAGCAACCTACATAAAATCTCTCACGGCAAGTCCCTAGACTTTCAACCATATTGCAAATTAGTCCCCTCATTAGCTAGCTTAAGCTTTGGGGACTCCAAAAGTACAAAATTTATCAATTAAAATCATCAAAATCACTTACTTGAGTGAAGAAAAGCTTGCTAAAATTTTCAGATTCAAGAACCCCCATTCTTACTTGTATTTTCAGTGGAAGAAGAGAAGAAAATAAAAAGATGATAGCTTTTTGCTTATTTCATCTTATTTTATTCATTTTTCCACCTAATTTCCACCAATTTTGACCAAAATTAAATACTCTTGTCCCCTATGTCACATGGCCGGCCAACTCACTTAAAACAAGGCCAAATTGTAAATTTTGGACCTCCAATTGATATTCTATAGCTATTTGGCACCTCTAGCAAATAAAATAGAGCTTTTGCACTTTATGCGATTTAGTCCTTTTTTCGCGATTAAGCAAGAAATCGCTAAAATTAAAGCACCAAAATTTTCATGAACCCTTATAAACATGTTATAACACAGAAAATAACATGAAAATATTTTTCTCTAACCTCGGATTAGTGATCCTGAGATCACTGTTCCGACTAGCCCCTAAATCGGGCTGTTACACTTACATAGATCCAGGTCCATTTTATTTGGGTATAAATTGCCTCCTCTTTAAACTAGTGGTTTAAAATGAATTTGCTTGTTTTAGGTATGCAGTTGTCACGGGGGCAAACAAGGGTGTTGGACTTGAAATATGTAAGCAATTAGCTCAAAATGGGATCATGGTGGTGTTAATTGCTAGAGATGAGAAAAGAGGTCTTGAAGCTCTTGAAAGTCTAAAACACTCTGGTCTCTCGAATTATCTAGTTTTTCACCAGCTCGATGTAGTAAACCCTGAAAGCATTGCTTCTCTGGCAGATTTTGTGAAGAAACAATTTGGGAAGTTGGATATCTTGGTACCAATTATCCAACTTAAATGCCATAATTACTCGAGCCCTAATTTTCTATGACAAGATTTTCTTAATACATTCATCTTTTGTAGGTTAACAATGCTGCAATATTAGGTGCAACATTTTTTATTGCTCCTGGTATTGAGGTATGTCGGCTAAACTACCTTTATTAAGAAAGCATGTGTCAGGACCTAACCTATTGGGTCATGAATACCTAACTGCCTTATTATTTCTCTTTAACTCAAAAGGAGATAGTGGTTAAGAACTCTGTGTTGGCATTAAAGGTTCAAGATTCAAGTTTTGGCTATGACACCCCTCTCTCAATTTGTAATGCACCAAAAAAAATTTCTATTATCTAAGGCACGTTTTCAAAGGGTTAAGATCCACTCTATTACTTTTTCATCTATTAATATTCAATGCATGTTTAATCATTATTATTTTTTCATTTACTTCATCTATTAATATGTGAATGGCGATTAAACATGCATTGAATATTAATAAATGAAAAAATAATGGAGTGGAATCAGACCCGTCTTCACCTAATCGAATCTAATTTATAGTGCACTATAGGTAGAGGTACATATGAGAGTTGTAAAAATTTTATAGATTTATAGGTACTCAAAGAAATAATAAATACGTAGTTGGATGAGATTATGTCATGATAGCTTGTTACAAATGTAGGTAAATTCGCGTGATATATGGAGTAAAGCAACTGATGACAATTACGAGTTAGCTAAAGAATGCATAGAAATAAACTACTATGGCACTAAAATAACTGTCGAAACACTTATTCCATTGCTTTATCTATCCGAATTACCAAGGATTGTAAATGTTTCCTCCTCTGTAGTCATGCTGAAGGTAGAATCTCGAATTCCTGTAAAATCCCATTTCAGATCATAAGCTTCAAAAATGGTTGATGGAAAAGTTTCTTTGTTACAGGGTAAAGGTGAAAAGCTTAAAGGAGTGTTAACAGGTGTTACAAGAAACTGAATAACTTAATAACTGAGTATCTAAAAGATTTTAAGGAGGGTTTACATGGAAGTAAAGGATGGCCAACCTTCATCTCTGCCTATACTGTCTCAAAAGTAGCATTGAATGCCTACACAAGGATTTTGGCAAACAAGTACCCAGATTTCTGCATCAACTCGGTTTGCCGTGGATATGCCAAAACTGATATAAACCTCAACACTGGTACAATAACTGCTGAAGAAGGTGCTGTGACTCCTGTTATGTTGGCACTCTTGCCTAAAGGTGGCCCTTCTGGTCTCTTTTTTGTGATGGGTGAGCGTGTAACTCCGGAACCACGATGATGAGAATAATGTGATATGGACGCTTTTATTTCAATAAGAGTTTTATTTTTATTTAATTATTTTATTATATCAGGTTTTATTAAGAGTTTTAGTTTTACTTATTTTCTTTATTATATTAGGTTTTTATTTCCTTCATAAACTCTAAGTTAGGAATTCTATTAGGACTCTTTCATTTGTTATTATTAACATTCTATAAAAGGCTGCCAATATGAAATAAAGAGGTAAACAATTATTCTATAAAAAATAAATGTTATTTTCGGATGGGGTTTAGTCAAGGACAAATCTACCTTTTTGAGTAACCATAGGTTGAAGCAAGAATTCTTACTCATTTAGACCTGTGAGTAGATCCTACAGCAAGGTGCATACCATCTTTGTATTAGAGCCTTCAATCATGGGTGATGAAAAGACTTTGGCAGCTAAATTGAAGGCTTTCATGGCGCAAAGGGCTACAAGGCAACAAACATTAAAGGAGCAGATGGCGGTGTAATCTCTTTTGGTCCAAAAGACAACGAAAGGGTATTTAGAGAAAAATAGTGAGGAGCAGGGTAGCAACGAAGGCAGAAAAAGGAATTCAGACTTGCAACAAAGTGGGTGCATGGTGCCACGATACTCTAAGATGGAATTTCCCACTTATGATGGTGTTGGAGATCCTTTAGGGTGGCTAAAAAGATGCGAATTTTTTTTGCAATCAACGGACCAATGAAGAAGACAAAGTAGGACTAGCTTCATTCCATCTCTTAGGAGAGGCACAATTGTGGTTTGATCAAATGGAAGAAGAGGAGGCAAATCTTGATTGGGGGCGTTTCAAAATGTGTTGTCACTTAAGGTTTGGGCCATCTATGACTAATAACCCCTTGGGGGAACTTTCCAACTTGAGACAAATTGGGACTGTAGAGGAATATCAATGCCAATTTCAATTACTATTGGCTAGGACTGCTGATCTTAAACCTCGATAACAAGTAAACCTCTTTACTGACGAGTTGGTAGAGGAACTTTGAATTGATATTGAGATGCAACAGTCGAAAAACCTTGGAGTTGCAATGAATATGGCTCGAACATTAGAACGTAAACAAAATGTCTTTTCCAAATTGTCTCTCAAGCCATCCTGAACTGGCCAACTTCCCAAAACACTGGCAGCAATTTAATCATTCCAACAACTAAAAGCATTGCAAAAGAAGGGGGACAAACAGCAGAACCAACAGGGAGCAATGGAAAAATAGGTTATTATGCACCATTTATTAAGAGATTGACACGGGCAAAAACGACAGAAAGAAGGGCTAAGGGGTTGTGTTATAATTGTGACGAGTCCTATACCATGGGACACAAATGTAAAAGGTTATTTTGGATATAAGTACCAGATGTTGAAGGCAAGCAAGATGACGATGAGGTAGATGATTTTGGATAAGTTCTGAAGCTTATTATGAATTTGAGCTTAAGGACAAGCTTAACTCCGAGAAGGGGAGTAATGATATGGATGCTTTTATTGCAATAAGAGTTTTAGTTTTATTTATTTTCTTTATTATATAAGGTTTTATTAAGAGTTTTAGTTTTACTTATTTTCTCTACTATATTAGGTTTTTATTTCCTTCATAAACTCTAAGTTAGGAATTCTATTAGGACTCTTTCCTTTGATATTAACAGTCTATAAAAGGCTGCCAATATGAAATAAAGAGGGAAGCAATTATTCTATAAACAAGAAATGTAATTTTCGGAGGGGGTTTAGTCAATGATGAATCTACCTCTTTGAGTAACCATTGGTCGGAGCAAGAATTCTTTCTCGTCTAGACCTGTGACTAGATCCTATGCCAAGGCGCATAACACAATGCAATCTTAACTTAGATGCAATGCAACAATAAAATAAAAATGGACAACAAATCTGGTTGCGAGATGCAAATTTTTTCTGTAAATTCCCACTTTATTTGGGTAAGTTATACTAGTGTTTGGTTTAGTTTGTTACTTTTCACATTATATGTGAAATTTTCTAAGTTGTAATATGGGAATGGACCAACTTTTGAATCTAAACATATATATGGCAACATTGGTTTTAGTTTCTCCATTAAAATACTTAGTTTTATCACAAAGATGGTTGCTTTTAATGGGAGTTGATTTTTATGAACGAAAGAGAGCTTTCTGTGTGTCCTTGCCCGCTGCTTGAAACTGACATTGTTGCCCACACAAGCTGGTTTCGTAGGGGTGTTGAACCGCTATTTGGATATCTTTTGGGGGGTTTATTATATACCAAAAAAAAAAAAAAGACATGAAGAGTAAAACTTGTAAAAAGATGAGATTTTTCAACCTTTTTTATTTTTTATTATTGTTGACATTCAACTTTTACCCAGATCTGTAAAAGCTGATATCTCCATCAACAAAGAGGGTTCTTCTCTACTTTCTCCACAATATCAATGGTAGAAGCAACAAAGAGGTACTGGTTTTTTTTTCTTTCTTCACATACCAACTATATATGTTAAGTTTTCAATTCTCTGAACCAAGTTTGTTAAACTTTCTTCTCAGATATTTAGTGGTTACTGGTACAAACAGGGGAATTGGATTAGAAATATGTAAACAGATGGCTTCAAAAGGAACCATGGTTGTTTTAACAGCTAGAGATGTGAAGAGGGGTCTTGAAGCTATTGATAAGTTGAAAGATCTTGGCCTGTCTGATAATGTAGTTTTTCATCAGCTTGATGTTGCAGACCCTGCTAGTGTTGCTTCTTTGGTGGATTTCATCAAAACACAATTTGGGAAGCTTGATATCTTGGTAGTTTTTCATCAAAATGCTACATTTCTCTTTTTTAGTTTACTTATTTCCAAGTTCATAATTTGACTGTTGTCACTTGTGCAGGTGAACAATGCAGGGATTGGTGGCGTCAAAGGTGATTTTGAAGCTCTTAGAGCTGCAGGCTTTGGTAAGGTAGTCTCATATCAATCCACTTGGTGTCTATTAACCACACTACAAAAGTATCTCTTCAATCTGTAGTTATTATTTGAGAGATTTAAAGAGATTGCAGATGATGGGATTTGAATCCTTGAATTCATTGAGTGTCACATTTTGTTTGATATTTGATGAAGGAAAGATTGAAATAGAAGCAAAAAAGAATCAAAAATTTGAAGAAGAATTAGCTTATTAGCTTTTGTTTCATTAAAAATTGATTGCATATTTTACAGGAATAATAAAGCTTAAATAAGCTAAAAATAATAATAAAATAATTACAACTTGGCTTAATCTAGTTACTAGATTCATGTAACTTTCTTTTTCATTAGCTGATTCCAGTCTAATCAACTGCCACAATGTCTAATAAAAAAGTTACTATTATTTTAGTGCAAGTTGGCAACTTGCAAAGTAAAGAGCTAGCAGGTGAGCTCGTAGTTCGCATGAATGGTCATTTCACAACACTCCTCCTTGAATTCCATGCTTCGAACTCCAATATCATAATGTAGCTTTTCAAGTCTCATCTTTCCAAATGGTTTTGTTAAAATGTTAGCCAATTGATCTTGTGAACTACAGTGTACCAAGGTTACTTCCTTGGCTTTTTCCACTTCTCTCACAAAGTGATACTTGATTTTGAAGTGTTTTGTTCTTCCATGGAACACCAGATTTTTTTCAATTGCAACAACAGATTGATGATCACAATTAATCTCTATTGCTTTATCTTGCTTCAAATCTAAATCATTCAGCAGTTTCCTCAACCAAATTGCTTGATTTACAACTGCTGCAGCTGTAAGATACTTAGCTTCTACAATTGACTGCGCCACTGTTTCTTGTTTCTTCGAGCTCCAACAGAACACACTTGATCCTAGATTAAAGAAATAACCTGAAGTACTCTCCATGTCTTTAGTGGATCTAGCCTAATCACTATCTGAATACCCAAGTAGCTTGACCTTTTCAGTCCTCATAAACTTCACTCCATGGCTTAGAGTTCCTCTTATGTATCGTAGAACCTTTTTTGCAGCTTTGTAGTGGTTCACATTGTAGCAATGCATGCACCTTGACAATATACTTACAACAAACATTATGTTAGGTCTGGATGATGTCAAGTAAAGTAAACATCCCACCAAGATTCTGTAACTTGTTTCATTAACTTTATCAGCATCTTCATTGTTGGTGAGCTTCTTACCTTGAGTGATAGGAGTGATCACAAGTTTGCAATTCTCCATGCTATATCTTCGCAAGATTTTTATTACAAACCCCTTCTGGTTTATAAATATTGCATTGTGGACTTGGTTCACCTTCAAACCAAGGAAGTATGTCATTTCACCTAAGTCTAACATTTCAAACTTTTCTTGCATATGATCCTTGATTAAAATCACCAGTTTGTTGTTGTTTCCAATCACAAGTAAATCATCAACTTATAATGAAATAATGAGAAGTATTTCATTACTAGCTTTCTTCACATATAAAGTGGGCTCGTTGATGCTTATTTCAAAACCCATCTCTGTCAGGCGACTGTCAATTCTTTCATACCATGCTCTTGGTGCTTGCTTTAAACCATACAACGCTTTCTGTTGTTTTTACACCTTGGCCTTGCATCTAGATATTGCAAACCCTTGAGGTTATTTGACATAAATTTCTTCCTTTAGAAAGCCATTAAGGAAGGTTGACTTTACATCTATTTGATGTATCCCCCAACCTTTTTGAGCAACAAGAGTCACTAGCAGCCTTATGGTTTCTAACCTCGCAACAAAAGAAAAGGTTTCAGTGAAGTCCACTCCATATTACTGGCTAAACCCTTTCACAACCAACCTTGCTTTATATATGTTGACTGATCTATCAGGATTCATCTTGATTCTGAACACCCATTTAACACCAATTACTTTCTTTAGAACTGGTCTATCTAACAACTACCGTGTCTCATTTTTTTTTATTATGGTAATTTCATCATTCATAGCTAATAGCCATTCAGCTTATTGAACAGCTTATTGTTAGGTCCTAAAAGTAACATGTTTTAGTCTCATTCTTAATGCATTTTTGGGTGATTATTCGATGTTAATTGTGAATTTTATACTCCTCATCCTTTAAATTCATGTTTTTATACTTAGGAGAGCATTTGAGAGCAAAAGAGTGAAAAACGAAAGAAAACCAGAAAATTGGAGCAAGGTACAAGGGCCACATGGGCTGCCACACGACCATGTAGCAGGTCGTGTTGATTTTATAGGTTACACTTCGAATAGCCAAAAAATGCAATTTTTAGGTTTTTTCGGGTATTCTAAGACCTATATATGACACAAATAAGAAGATAGGAGTGAGCCGTTAGAGAATATTGAAGAAAACAACTCGAAAAACACCATTGAAGTCGACTCTAAAGTGAATTTCCATCAAGATTAAAGATCTCCTTTTGATTTCTTTGAAATTTATTATGAGTTTCTTTATTTCTTGTGGTTATATTGTCTTTGAGATGTTTTTATTTTCTATCATGAACAAATTTTCCAAATACCTAGAGAGATGAACCCTAAGGTGGATTCAGTTATTTGATTTCTATTTTTATGCAATAGATACTTAGATGTTGTTTTCAATTGTGTGTACTTAATTCTTGGTTTAATATTTCTAGATTACTAATCCATGTTTGATGTGCTTGAATTAGAGGAGGAATAGACCCTGTTTAAGAGTAGATCTAGCATAATTGAGTGCAGTTGCATAGAATCCTAGAAATAGGATGACATAAATCTACCGGATTAGAGTGAAATCTAATAGGGGGATCTATAGATCCAGTTAATGTGATAGTATGAGTTTTAATTAGAAAGAAATTTTAATTAATCAACCTAGAGTCAATTGCTTTTAGTCTCAAATGAGATATTAGCATAATTTAGGGATTTCTACGGATTAAGATACTGAGTGAAGAAATTGTTTGAATTAGATTGATAATGACAAATGAAATTTAGGTAGATTCTTTCCTAGGTATTGTTTCACTTCTTGATTGTTAATCATTTGTTTTATTGATTCGTTCTTTTTCGTGTTTTTTAGTTAATTTCAGTTTTAATCAATCACTCCAATTATTTGGTTAAATAATAGAAAGACATTAATTACTAGTACTTTTAGTCCTCGTGAGAACGATATCTGTTGTAACAGCCTGGTTTAGACCCTAGTCAGAACAGTGGTTTCGAGACCACAAATCCGAGGTCAGAATAATATTCTTGGTGTTTACAGTATGTGATTAAGCATGTGTGAAATTTCTGTGTGAATTTTATCGATTGTATGCTTAATTAGCAAAAAGGACTTAATCGCATAAAATGTAAAATGCTGTGTGCTGATTGTCAAGTGCCTAATTGTTTTTGTCTTTATAATTTGGAGGATTTATGTTGCAATTAGCTCATTTTACAAAGTGGTGGACGGCATAAGGCTAAAATATATAGTATTTTATATTGATTTTTAAAGGTTAATAATTAATTACATATTATATGTTATTATATTAAAATAAAACAAAAGATAGTGGCATAGTTGTTCATCCTTCACCGAAAATTGAAAGAAAAATAAGAGAAAAATGGTTAGCTAGGTTCGGCCATAGTCTAAGCTTTAATCGGGTAAGTGTTTTTGATCCGTTTTTGATAATTTCCACGTTTTTGTAATCGTTGTTTTGTGCTCTAGCTAGCCCATGCTTTAATTTTAGAAATTGATGGTGATTTTGAGATATGCCTGTCGAAACCATTTTTATTTTTGAAAACGGGGTCGACTTTTAAAACGAAAATGGAGTCGCCACCAATCTTTTTTGGGGTGTGATCGGATCACCTCAAGATTGATCGTTAAAACCTTTTGATTTATTAAAATGATAGTTTTGGTCTATGAAATTTAGAAAAACGGGTTCGGGAGTCGGTTACGCACGAGGAAGGATTAGCACCCTCGTGATGCCCAAATTTGGTACCTAATTGATTATTTAATGTCTTTATGTCGAGAATTTGAAAAGATTTTAAAACATGATTTCTTTAAAAACTTGAACAATTTGAGTTGGAACTTGAGATTCCTTTGTTCGAAAGAATACAAACATCACATCCAGCACGTTAGGACATGATGTTTTAAACCCTCGTAACCAAAATCATCTCATGATTTACAAAATTCATTAAAATGATATTTAGTTATTTAGTCAAACGAAAAATCGAAACCCAGCACGTTAGGGCACTATTTTTCGGATTTCCAAACATAAAACATTGCCTTATTTAAGAAAAACTTTTGGATAAAATGTGATAATTAAAGGAGATAGATATTTTTAAACAAAGATTTGAAAAAAGTAACATTAAGTTATTACAAAAAGTACAATTTACTAAAGTTACAGGTCATATTGACAATTAGCACTAACATAAACAATTAAGTAAAAGAATGACAAGCAATAATAATAATGTTAAGGTAAACAAAGATAATGGATTAAAAAAACTGAACAACCAAAATAGAAAATATAGAGTAGATAATAGCAATTTTAAAAGAATCTATGAAAAAATTAAGGGAAAAAAAATTATTTACAAGATCAAATTCATGTATAAAAAAAATATAAGGTAAATAAATACTCAAAACAATTAATGAATATGATAACAATTTTTAGAAAAATAAAAAAAAAAGTATAAAAATGATATGGCTAAAAAATTAAGATGAATAATATATGTACATGATAAAATAAATAATATATTTTAAATAAATAATATAAAAACTTTGAATAAAAATGTATAAGGAATAACTTATAATAAGTATATAATACACCATTTAAAAATAGATAATATACATATTTTAAATAAACAATATATGGAAAAGTTTGCCTTAATAATAAAACAATTTAGATGATGTACAACATATAAATTTTCAAATAATACATAATATGATTAAAGTTAAATAATATATAATATATATGTAACAAATAAAAATAATAATATATATGATAAAACAATTTAATGTAAATAGGGAAAAGCAAAAAAAAAAACAAGTTTAAAATAATTAAAATAAATGAATAAATAATGATTAAGCAATTAAATGGATAATAAAAAAAGTTTAAAAAACGCATAAGTCAACCTAACTCCCGCAATATGAGGATTCAACGAAATTCCTCCACCAAAATCTAACTCGAACGGAAGCAACTCAAAAAGAAACAAAGATGAGCGAAGAACAAAATAAGAACAAACCACAGAAAATAAGAACGCAAAAGAGAGAGAAATTTGAGTGAATGCTCTCAAGAATTTTTATTACTCCAAACTCAAGTGTGTTTTACAATGAAGTGAGAGGCCTCTATTTATAGTTGAGCCTCCCCAAATCCAACGGTATAGATCAATTACATCAACGACTAAGATTAAAAGGTATCTACAAATTAAATCTCTAAGATTACAAAATCATATCTTCTAAGATTGCATACCATATCTAAGATTGCATATCCTTGAAGATTGTGTTCCCATATACGTCAAGCTTGTAGATGGACCTTCAATCTTTTCAAGTAATGGGCCATTCCGATCGGGCCAAATGATATATTTTGGACTGGACTTGGACTTTGTTTTATTGTTTTGGGTTTATTATTTTTTTGTATGGGCCCGGGCTAAATTGGCCTATTACAATGCCATTGATGAATGCTTGATCTTTGTGATAGTTGATGATGAAATATGGAAGATATGTGAAGGATGAACATGTTTTGTCTTTGAATTTTAGTGAAATTGAGTAATTTGGGCTAAATTGAGAAAAGTGTAAATTGAGGGACTAAAATGGGAAATAAATGAAATGTAAGGGCTTGTATGGACATTAGAAGAATTCGGCTAGGCATGGGTGAAAAGAAATTATGTGTATTTGATGACTTTATGAAATAGGGACTAAAGTGTCAAATGTGAAAATGTGGGGGCTATTTTTTAAAATGCCCTAAATATGTGTGTTTGGACTAAATTGAATGAATTGATAATTGAATGAGTTGAATTTGAATATGTATAGACCAAGAAAGGAGAGATTCGGATCGAGATCGAGGCAAAGACAAAGTACTCGATTGATCGGTTAGTTTCGATATTTCGACGTCCGAGGTAAGTTCGGATATAATACGTATTCTTAAATTATGTTTAAATGCTATGAAATGAATAGTTATGTGATTACTGGATTAGTAATGCTATGTGTGGAATCGAGTTAGATGGCACTAAGTGTGCGTATTTGAAAATGAGACCGAGATGATTAGCACTATGTGTGCAAAATAATAGAAGCTTCGGCTTTTTGATTGGCACTGTGTGTGTGATAATGAATTAAGTTCGGTTTTACATTATGGCACTAAGTGTGCGATGTTAATTAAGCTTCGGCTATGAATTGGGGCACTAAGTGTGCTATTGAATTGAAGAGATAGCGAATATTGAATGAATTATGATATCGAGCATTGAATAGCAAGAACATTTGTTAACTAAGTGTTGGCAAAGGTATGTTTTGAACCTATGTGGTTGATGATAATGTTTATGGTTAAATAGATGGATGTATGAGTATTTGGTTGAGTATGATAATGTGTTTAGTTGTGAATCTATCTAAGTGATGATTTATTTATGTATTGAAATGGTATTTTTGAGTAATATGTATTATATTACGAACTTACTAAGCTCTTAAGCTTAATGTGTGATGTGTTTCTCTATTTTACAGTGTCAGTAAAGCTAGCTCAGATCCGGGGACCGTCAACGACTTAATCACACTATCGGCTATCTATTTTGGTACTTTTGAAAGATGTATATATTTGGTATATGGCATGTATAGGCTAGTGGTTATGGTATGTTTTATAATGTTTGGACCTTTCCATGTGATATGGCTTGGATGTTGAATGTTGATGGCTTATATGTATAGGCTATTGAATGTGGTATGTTTGGAGTTGTGTAAATATTGCCATGAGACATGGTTTAAAGGTTGAATGGTGTAGTAATATATGTGTGGGATATGTGTATGATAAATATGGTACCTTCCATGCTTGAATTGGTCGTTGAGAAACGAGGTTGAAATGTGGAAGTAATGATATGAATTGCATGATACTTGTTTTGAATAATTTAGGTTGTGAAATTGGTATTAGGATAGATTTATTTGTGATGATATTCAGTATGGAAATAGATAAGGTAGTTGATGATTATTTGGTGTTTATGATGATATGTTTTGGGTTGTATTTGAGGCATGAAATGGTAATGGTTTGATGTATGTAGGTGTTCAAGGTGTGAAAGGCAAGTTTGGACTTGAAAATGGCCTATAATTGCCCACACGGTTGAGCACACGGGCGTGTGGCTCGATCGTGTCTTTTGAATTTGTAATTTGATTCAAGTCAGGCTCGACCACGGGCTGGACACACGGGCGTGTGACTGGCCGTGTGGTGCAAGTTAGGCTCGACCACGGGTGAGGAACACTGGCATGTCTCAGGCCGTGTGAACAAGTCAATTGGTATGCCCTATTTTGCCACGGCTTGGACACATGGGCGTGTCCGAGGCCGTGTGAGGCACACGGCCTACACACACGGGCGTGTCTGAGGCCGTGTGAGGCACACGGCCTACACACACGGGCGTGTGACCTCTGCAGTTTTGAAAGATGTTTGAATTTCAAAAATTTTTGTATGTATTCGGTTTAGTCCCGACCTCTTTCTAACATGTGTTTATGGTCTCATAGACCTTTTTAAGGGACTATATGATTATATTGTGATATGTTTTGATGATAACTGACTATGTGTTGTAAAATGTTATGGAATGTTCGGAAATGTTTGGTAACGCCTCTTAACCCTAGTCCGACGATGGTTATGAGTTACGGGTGTTACATTTTATTGGTATCAGAGCTACGGTTTAGTCGATTCTCGGACTAACGTAGTGTGAGTGAGTCTAGCTATACATGCCATATATATAATTGCGATAGTTTGATGAATCCTGACAGCTAAAAATGTGTTTTTATATAGTAATGGATCCCGATCGAGCAGTTGCTGACGATGTAGAGAGTAATGCGCCTGCTCCCGCCCAAGGGACAGCGCCGACCACATCTAGGCCGAATGATGGTAGTCAAGAGGGAGAGGCTAAGCAAGCCTTTTTCCGAATGATGAGTGAGTGGTTTTCAGAGTTCGTTCGAACGAATTCGGCTGCTCCACAACCTCTACCCCCACAAGTGTCTGCTGTGCCACAAGTTACAGATCCGATTCAATTGAATAAACCTCTAGTGGATAAGATTCGAAAGTGCGGGGCCGAAGAGTTTAGGGCCACAACTGATGATGATGCTGAGCGAGCTGAGTTTTGGCTCGAGAATACAATCCGAGTGTTCGATGAAATGTTGTTGACCCCTGATGAATGCATTAAATGTTCAGTTTCCTTGTTGAGAGATACGACATATGATAAACCATAATTTATACATATTTTAACCCCATGCTTAGCTTATTTTTGGATGAGTTTTCATTAGATTTGATGAATTCGATGCTCCTAATCCTTTAATTTCATGTTTTATCCTCAAGAGAGCTTAAGAGTCGAAATTAACAAGAAACGGGCCAAAAAGGGACAAAATGGGGAATCCAACGCGGCCTGGGCCATCAAACACGACCGTGTGTTGCGAGCAGGATCAAACACGGCCTGGACCAACGTACACGTGCGTATCACACGGGCGTGTCCCTGCCATACCTAAGTGTAATTCTATCCGAAAAAGGTTACTTGTGGGCCAAGAAAGGCGTTCCGAAGCCTATATAAACACCCTAGGGGGTGACCTAAAAGAGGACGCGGAATAGAACGTAGAAAATACTCGAAGACAGCCGTCGGAAGCAGCTCGGAGGAATGATCTCCATCAAGACTTAAGATCTCCCATCAAGTTCTTGAGAAGGTTTTGGGTTTTTTTATATTTTGTAGTTTTCCTTATTTTGATATGTTTCCTTCTATCAATATGAACTAAATCCCTTAGATACCTAAGGGGATGAAACCTAAGACGAATCTTATTATTATTTGATTTATAAGATAAATACTTGTTCTTATTCTTAATTGTGAGTTCGTATTCTTGTTTTGATAATTCAGGTTATCAATTCAAGTCGAATGTGCTTATTCAGTGGAGCAAAAGTCCCTGTTTAAGAGTAGATCAACACAATTAAGTGGAGTTGATTGCAACCCTAGACATAGGGCGACAAAAATCTGCCAGATTAGAGTCAAATCTAATAAGGGAATCCATAGATTGAGTTAATGCGACAATAGGGGTTTTAATTAGAAAGAGATTTCAATTAATCAACCTTGAGTCAGTTGTTTTTAGTCTCGAGAGAGATATTAACATAAATCAGGGATTTCTATGGATTAAGTCAAGTGAATAAATCATATGAATCAAAAGTAATAAGTGAAGTCTAAGTGGATTCTTCCTTAGGTATTATCTATCTCATAAAGTTGTCTAAAAGTATTTTCCTAATTCTTTCGTTGTCGTGTTTTTAATTAAGTTTTAGTTTAAAAGAATTCACTCCAATACTTAGGCTAAATAATAAGAAGATAGTAACTACTAGTACTCTTGGTCCTTGTGGATACGATATAACTGGTCTTACCATAACTATACTATTAAACGATAGGTGCGCTTGCCTTTATTGTTGTCATAGTTAGTTTTAGACACATCAAGTTTTTGGCGCCGTTGCTGGGGACTAAGATATTAGGAATGTAACATCCTGAATTAACGGGCCTTTGCGTTTAATGTGCTGTGATGTTTATGTTATCTCTAAGGTGTTAATTAGAACGCTTAAGGGGTTCAGACTGGGCTCAGGGTTGGGCCGAGCCCTTAGTCAAATTTGCTGTTTGGGCACTCTAGTGGAAAGCCTAACAAGATAGGGCTTAAAGATATTATCTGTGTTTTAGGTCACAAATGGGCTTGTGGCCCAGTGACAAAGTGGCGCCACATAGAGAGCAGGAGGTGGCGTCAACTGGGGAGGCCCAAATTTAAGTTGCATGAAGCCCAATTCTTTTAATTAAATTTTAGCTAATTTTCGGCATTTAAATGAATAGAGAGGGACGGCAGTAAGGCTTAAAAATAGGAAGATTTACTCGAGTGGATAATGCTGATAATATGGCAGATAAAGGGAGGAAGAGGTGGTGTGATCTAGGCTTCTTTTGGAGATGTGATCAGATAAAGATAAGGGAGGAAATTTAGGATGTATCTGCTGGTCACGGTGGTGGCGAAATTCCAACACCGAGGGGGAGGAGAAATCGGTTTTGTTATACTATAGGGGGTGCCGAAATTTCCCTTATTAGTTGATCAATTTTAAGTTGTCAAAAGGGGCATTTTCAAGTTTTAGGAAGTAGGTGCCGAAAATTTGTGTTTAAGTGGGGGGATATCTTTTTATTTTTGGTATTAGGGTTCTATTCTTCCATTCTCTTCTTCAATTCCGGCATTTGGGTTTTCTCTCATTCTCTGTTTAAGCCGAAATCCCTAATCCTATTCTCTCATCTCCACTTTTAGGCAAAAGACGAAATTCCATTGTTTTCTCTGCTTTCATCTCCATAGCCGAATACCCTTGTCTATTCCTTTCTCTTTGCCAATTTCTTCATCAAAGCCGAATCTTCATAGATCTCTTGAGATCATCTTTTCTTTTTGATCTTCTCAAAAGCCGAAATTCTCTAGGAGTTGCCGAATTCCCTGTGTTAAGGCAAGTGCCGAATTCTTCCTTCAATTCTTCTCTTTCGGTTTTTGGAGGCTAAAGCCGAAAGGCGAATTGATGTGGCAAGGTTATCCCTTGAGTAACGTTTTGATTGTTCTTGTGTTCATATCTTGGGGCGACATTTCGGGAAATCGGAGTAGATCGAATCATTTAGATTCCAAGAGCCGGAAACCGCTAGTCTCTAAGTCTCATACCTCTTTTCGAGATTTCAAGGTAAGGGGTTCTCTTTAGATTTTCGTTAGGATCAACTATTGTATTTGTGATCTTAACCATATGTTATGGATTAACAACCATATGTTATGATGGTAGCAACTGATAAGGTCTTTTGATGGAATCAAATATCGATCAGGCGAAGGAGGGGATTAGATCTGTTAAACCAATCCCTAAGTTTAAGAAATGAGCGGTGTCAGCAGTTCGGGATTGGCCGCCAAGTTGTGGACCGGCTTCGGAACAAAATCTTAGGCGATTAGCGATCAGATCGGCTTCGATAGTGTCGACATAGAAGGTCTCGTCTTGATGTAATCGTGTGTGTAGATCTCTATCACACTAATTAATCTATATATATATATGCTATGGGCTAAAAGTCGGAAAAAGGCTGTATGGACAGTCGTGTTACCCAAAAAGGGTAGGCAAAGGATGCCAAGTACGTAACCATAGAAACTTCTCTATGTGTGTATCGATGTATGTAAAAACCTGTGATCTTTTAGGTAGTATACTATTTTGAATTTGCATGGATGTATGCATGGGATAGGGTTAATACGATGAAAGGGAAGAGCATGTTAAAAGGTCACTTAGTGATCGGTGGTTAAACCACGATATGTACACTTAGGTCACAATAGTGATCGGTGGCTCTGCCACACTTGATTATAAGGTCACACAGTGATCGGTGGCTCTGCCACAGTGGATTATAAGGTCACATGGTGATTGGCATTATAACTGACAGCATGACTGTTGATATGGTGTGTAGCGGTTGGTGGGTTGATTGTAGAAATCCCCAAGGTGTGTTGGCTGGTACGGGTGGTGTGTAGAGAGATGGACTTTTAGGTTGGGTTGGGCCATGTTGCATGTAAATATTCATTTGTTATTGTGTATGGGCCAAGGCCCATAATGTGTTTGTGGGCCTAAAGCCTTTTATGTGTTTTCGGGATTTGCACATCGAGTCTTGGTGACTCACCCCTTTATTTTTCCCCGACTTTTCGGATGAGCGTGAGATCGTGGACATGGGAGCCGAGGCGGACTCGAGAGGCCATCAAGTTTTATTTTATTTATTTTCATGAACTATTTTGGGTTTTCCTTTAAGTTTTAATTTCGGGACTATTTATGTAATAAGGCCCCATGGCTTAGGTTATCGCTTTATATTTGTTAATGTTTACAGTTTAAAAATTTATGTTCAAGGACTTAAGTCGTAAAAAGTAATAAAATGGGTTTTCCAAACACGTTCAAAGAAAAAGCAAAGGTTTTCATCAAATGTCTTATTTTTAACAAGTGCCTAAATAAAGAAACTGAGATTTCCAAAAACCATCAAAGCAAAGTTTTTAACAAGAAACCCCGTAGCATACCAGATCTGGTCGTAGCGTTTGGGCCTGGTTTGGGGTGTTACAAGGAATGCTAAATTTTTATTACTTTAGCCATTTTATTTGCAATTTTTTTTATTTCTATTCAATAATTTTTTTCTTTGCTTCTGGTAGGAACTTTTAGTTTATGACCAGAAGGAACCCGTCAGAACCATTACTTTTTGACAGTGAGATTGAAAGTACATCTCGTAGAAATTGAAGAGAAATAAGGCGAAGTCTACAATACATAGAAGAAGAGCAAGAAGATGAAACTAATACTACAGAAGAGATGGCTGATAATAATCCGCTACCTCCTGTGGTTGCCGCAAACCCGGTGAATCAAAATCCTACTTCTCGTACTATGTATGATTATGCTAAACCTACTTTATTAGGAACTGAATCAAGTATTGTTAGACCTGCTGTTGCTGCAAATAATTTTGAACTGAAACCTAACACTATACATATGATTCAGCAATTTGTTCAGTTTGATGGTTTGCAGGATGAGGATCCAAACAACCATTTGGCAAATTTTCTGGAATTCTGCGACACTTTCAAAATTAATGGCGTTTCTGATGATGCCATTCGCCTTCGATTGTTTTCCTTCTCGTTGAGAAACAAAGCTAAATAGTGGTTGAACTCGTTGCCATGAGGATCAATCACTACATGGGATTAAATGACCGAAAATTTTTTACTTAAATATTTTTCGCCGGCTAAAACGGCTAAGTTGAGGAATGATATCTCTTCTTTTGT
The DNA here is from genome assembly GCA_025698515.1 of Gossypium sturtianum. NCBI lineage: Eukaryota > Viridiplantae > Streptophyta > Magnoliopsida > Malvales > Malvaceae > Gossypium > Gossypium sturtianum. Next base: position 47,814,514 of record CM046949.1, on the reverse strand, counting down.
ACAGATGGATTTAGAGACACTTTACGATGCATGGGAGAGATATAATGATTTCTTGAGAAGGTGCCTCACCATGGGTTACCTTGTGGCTACTGAGTTCAAACCTTTTACAATGGTGTGAACCCTCAACTAGGCGATTGATTGATTTAGCCGCCGTGGAACCCTAAATAACAAGACCCCAAGCGGCTTATGAGTTTATAGAGGAGTCACTTTGAATAACTATCGGTGGCAAGTTATGAGGACAAAGCCAACAAAAGCCGCCGATGTTTTCAACCTCGACGCAAAGAACCATGCTATCAAACCAGTAGAATGTTAAATAAAAAAAGATTGATGGTTTGTGTGGTTCTTCGCAGTACATCCAAAGTGATGCGATGCGATACAAATGGAGGAGGGTCGAACAATACAAAATACCCACCCTACAACCCCGGCATAGAAAAGCAAGCAGATGAACTATATAGGTAACAATTCTAGACGTCAAAATAACCCTTATAGTAACACTTACAATCCAGGTTGGAGAAACCATCCAAATTTCTCATGGGGTGGCCAAGGAAATCAGAGACAACAACCCCCTCCAGGCTTTCAACAACAACCCTACCCACAAGAGAAGAAGCCGAACCTTGAGAAGATGCTAACGAAATTCATCGCGGTGTTAGAAACCCATTTCCAAACACCGAAACAACACTTAAAAATTAGCAAGTGTCAATTCAAGGGCTCGAGAACCAAATAGGTCAGCTTGCTAAGCTGATCTCAGAACGACCACAAGGAAACTTTCCAAGCAACACTAAAACTAACACAAAGGAGCAAATTCACGCCATTACTATTCACGATAGTGAAGGGCTAGACGAACCAAAACAGAGGCAAGAGAACGTGGTAGATAAAGTTAAGGTTGAGGTAAGCCATGATAAACCAAAATCAGTAAGTACAAAGTACAAACCTCGTGTACCATATCCCAATGCGACAAAGAAAGACCGCACAGATGAACAATTCGGTAAATTTCTTAAACTCTTAAAAAAATTACATATTAACTTATCGTTTATTGAAGCTCTTTCGCAGATGCCCAACAAACGAAAGTTAGACGAGGCGTCGCATGTGGAGCTAAATGCAGTGTGCTCAGCAATCTTACAAATAGACTACCACAAAAGTTAAAAGATCCAGGGAGTTTTACGATTCCTTGCTCAATTGGTGGTTTATCTATTAATAATGCTTTAGCAAATTTAGGGGCAAGCATCAATGTTATGCCTTATAAAATGTTTAAACAACTAGGTCTTGGGAAACCCAAACAAACTAGGATGAGCATTCAATTAGCTGATAAAACTATTAGAGTTCCTAGGGGTATAATCGAAGATGTACTAGTAAAAATTGATAAATTCATATTCCCAGTAGACTTTGTTGTTTTAGACATGGAAGAGGACAATAATTGTAACACCCCAAACCCGTCCCAAACGTTACGACCAGATCTGGTATGCTACGGGGTTTAACGTTAAAAACTTCACTTGGATGATTTTTGGAAATTCAGTTTGTTTATTTAAGTATTCGCTAAAATAAGTGATATTTGAAGAAAACCTTTGCTTTTCTTTGAACGTGTTTGAAATTCCCATATTTTTACTTCCTATAGATAAGTCTTTGAACATAAAATTAAATTTTAAAAAAAATAGAATAAAGACATTAACAATTATAATCTGAACCTAAGCTATGGAGCCTTATTACATAAATAGTCCCAAAATTGAAAACTTAAAGGAAAAGCGAAAATAGTTTATGAAAATATAAGACTTGATAGCCCCTCGAGTCCGCCTCGGCTCCCATGTCCACGATCTACCGCTCATCGAAAAGTCGGGAAAATAAAGGGTGAGTCACCAAGACTCAGTGTGCAAATCCAGAAAACACATGAAAAGGCTTGAGGCCCACAAACACATTATGGGCCTTGGCCCATACACAATGGCAACAAAATATTCACATCTTTGCATGGCCCAACCCAACCTAAAAGTCCATCCTCTACACACCAGCCCGCATCAGCCATCACACTCTGGGATTTCTACAATCAACCCACCAACCGCTACACACCATATCGACAGTCATGCCGCGGTTATAATGCCAATCACCATGTGACCTTATAATCCATCGTGGCGAGCCACCGATCACCGTGGTGACCTTATAATCAAGTGTGGCGGACTCCACCGATCACTATTGTGACCTAAGTGTTCATATCGTGGTTTAACCTCCGATCACTAGGTGACCTTTTAACATGCTCTTCCCTTCATCATATCAACCCCATCCCATGCATACATCCATGCAGAGAAGAAAAATAATATACTACCTAAAAGATCACAGTCTATCACATACATCGTTACACATAGAGAAGTTTCTATGATTACGCACTGCATCCCTTGCCTACCCTTTTTGGGTAATACGATCATCCATACAAACCTTTATCCGGCTTTTTGCCCATAACATATATAGTACAGATTAATTAGTGTGATAGAGATCTACACACGACATGCACAAGACGAGACTTTTTATGTTGACACTATCGAAGCCGATACGATCGCTAAGCGTCTAAGGTTTTGTTCAAGCCGGTCCACAACCCGGTGGCCAATCCCGAATCGGGCCGACACGCTCGTTTCTTAAACTTAGGGATTGGTTTAACAGATCCAATCCCCTCCTTCTTTGATCGATATTTGATTTCATCAAAAGACCTTATCAGTTGCTACCATCATAACATATGGTTAAGATCACAATTACGATAGCGAATCTAACAAGAATCTAAAGAGAACCCCTTACCTTGAAATCCCGAAAAGAGAGATATGAGGTTCAGAGACTAGTTGTTCTGGCTTTTAGATCTAAGCGATCTACTTCAATCCCCGAATGTCGCCCAACACGTAAACACAAGAAACCATCAATCCATTAGCCTTTCGACTTTGTCTTCTAAAAACCAAAAGAGAATAAAGAATAGATCAGAAGAAATCGGCACCTACCTTTACAGAGAATTCGGCAACTCCTAGAAGATTTTAGCTTTTTGCGAAAATCAAAAACAGAAGATGATTCAAAGAAATCTATGGAGATTCGGCTTTCAATGAAGAAATCGGCAGGAAGAAAAAGAATGGGCACTAGGACATTCGGCTATGGCAGAAGAGAAGGAATACTTAAGGGTTTCGACTTATAGAAGAAATCGGGAAAAGGTGTAGAGAAAGGCTATGAGGTTTCGGCTTTAGCAGAGAATGAAGAAGAAGATGGAACTTTAGGAGTTTTCGGCTTTTTGAGAAAAGAAACAACTAAGAGAAGAGAATGAGAATAAATGCCGAAATTAAGAAGTACCCTATTTTCTAATCAATTTTTCGACACACACACTAACCAAAAGCCGAAATTGCCCTCTTTTGAAAACTAAGACTAATTAATTAACAAGGGAAATTTCGGCACCCCCCTTAGCCTCATCAAAATCGATTTCCTCTTTCCCCCAGAGTTGGAAATTCGGCCACTACTGTGATCAGGAGATAATTTCTAAGCTTTCTCCCTTATCCTTACCTGATCTCTCATCCACAAGTGACCCAGATAACACCACCTCTTCTTCCTTTTATCTGCCACATTATCCACATTATTCAAACACATAAATCTCCTAATTCCAGGCATCCTAGCCGCCCCCAACTCTCCTCTCTTTTGACGCCAAAAACATTTAAAATATGTGGGTAATGCGACTCGAACCTTGGACCTCCTTATTGCTTATCACGCCACCTCAAAGCCCCTAAGTAGCGCCACTGACCACTGGGCCACAAGCCCATTTGTGTGTCTTACTTTACAGATAATATCTTTTAAGCCCTATCTAGCCGGGCTTTCCACGAGTGCCCAAGAAAAAAATTCGATTAAGGCCTCGGCCCAATCCCTGAGCCCGTTCTTAACCCATTAAACACCCTAACTAGCACATCAAGCGTAACATAAACATCACAAAGACACTAAATGCGAAGCCCCACCAATTCAGGATGTTACTGTTCTACTTCTTAAAGAAATTTCGGCCTCGAAATTACGATCGAGAATAGATGAAGATGTATCTGCCGCGATTGCTTCCTCCGTTCCCAAGTAGCCTCCTCGTAAGCGTGATTCCGCCATAGAACCTTAACCAACGGAACCGTCTTCCTTCGCAATACTTTGACTTCACGATCCGAATTTCCACCGATTCCTCTTCAAAGGATAACTCGGGTCTTACGCCCGATTTCTTCCACGGACACCACGTGGGATGGATCCGAACGGTAACGTCTTAGCATAGAGACGTGGAATACATTGTGAACCTGGCTTAGCTCAGAAGGTAGCTCTAGCTTATAAGCTACTGGTCCCACTCGTTTCAACACCCGATAAGGTCCGATAAATCTGGGACTTAATTTACCTTTCCGTCCAAACCTCAATACTTTCTTCCATGGCGACACCTTCAAGAACACCTTGTCACCCACTGCAAATTCTATGTCCTTACACTTCAGGTCAGCATAGGACTTCTGTCGGTCTGACGCTTCCTTTAATCGAGCCCAAATTAACTCTACCTTCTCCTCTGTCTCGGTAACCAATTCCGAACCCAAAATTCGACGTTCTCCTAATTTCGTCCAACAGGTAGGTGTACGACACCTCTGCCCGTACAATGCTTCATACGGCGCCATCTGAATACTTGACTGGTAGCTATTGTTATACGCAAACTCTGCCAACGGTAAGAACTCTTCCCAACTACCCCTGAAGTCAATGACACATCCTCTTAACATGTCCTCTAAGATTTGGATTACCCGCCGCATGTCCATCCATCACCGAGGATGAAATGCCGTCATCGAAATCCAACCGCACCCAACGCTTGATGCAACGCCTTCTAAAATCGTGAGGTGAACCTAGGGTCCTCGTCCGATATGATTGATACTGGTACCCCATGCAACCTCACTACCTCCGCTATGTATAGCTTAGCCAATTTTTGCAGAGAGTAATCGACACGCATCTTGGTATGAAATGAGCAGACTTCGTTAAGCGGTCAACAATCACCCAGACCGAATCTTTCTTAGTAGGCGTGAGGGGTAGCCCACTAACAAAGTCCATTGCGATCCTTTCCCACTTCCATTGTGGAATCTTCACCGACTGCAACAACCCTGATGGTAACTAATGTTCTGCCTTTACCTGCTGACAGGTTAAACACTTCCCCACTAATTCGGTCACCTCTCGTTTCAAACCCGGCCACCAGAACTGATCTCGCAAATCTCGATACATCTTACTTCCTCCAGGGTGCATAGCGTATGGACTACCATGCGCTTCTTGCAAAATCTTATGCCTCAACTCAGGATCTTTCGGCATACACACTCTCCCTTGAAAACATAATAGCCCTTCCTCATTCACACTAAATTCTGTTGATCCTTCACTTGATCCTACCGGAAACTTCTCCTGTAGCAACTCATCGGTCTGCTGCTTCGCCTTAACCTGGCTGACCCAAGAGGGTTTCACCTGAAGTTCAGCTAATAAAGTCCCATCATCATATAAACTGAGGTGAGCAAACATTGCTCTCAAATCAGAGATTACTTTACGACTCAGAGCATCCGCCACCACGTTGGCTTTTCCCGAATGGTACTCAATCGAGCAGTCATAATCCTTTAACAACTCAATCCACCTCCTTTGCCTTAGATTCAACTCTTTCTGGGTCAAAAGGTATTTTAAGCTCTTATGATCGGTATAAATGACGGATTTCTCCTCGTACAGATAATGCCTCCAAATCTTCAAGGCAAAAACCACCGCCGCCAATTCCAAATCATGTGTGGGATAATTTGATTCATGTGGTCTTAGCTGCCGAGATACATACGCAACAACCTTCCCATCTTGCATCAACACGCATCCTAGTCCCATGTGTGAAGCATCACAGCAAATCACAAACTCCTTTCCAGCCTCCGGCTGAATCAACACTGGAGCCTCTGTCAAGATCCTCTTTAACCTCTCGAAACTCTCTTGCTGCTTACTAGACCAAACAAACGGAACCCCTTTCCGCAACAACTTAGTCAGCGGTGCCGCGATCAGTGAAATTCCTTCAACAAACCTTCTGTAATACCCGGCTAAACCAAGAAAACTTCGAATTTCTACTACCGACTTAGGCGGTTTCCAATCCAACACCGCTTCAATCTTCCGAGGATCGACTCTTATCCCTTCTGCCGACACCACGTGGCCTAGAAAAGTAACTTCACTTAGCCAAAATTCGCACTTTCATCGATTTGGCGTGAAAGTCGCTCTCCTCCTCGAATCTGCAGAACCTCCCGAAGATGTGAATCATGCTCCTCTTCCGATTTCGAATAGACCAGGATGTCATCTATAAATACCACGACAAACCGATCCAAGTAAGGTTGGAACACTCGGTTCATCATGTCCATAAATGCTGCTGGCGCGTTGGTCAACCCAAATGGCATCACCATGAATTCGTAGTGACCATAGTGAGTTCTAAAAGCCGTCTTATGAATATCCGCCTCCTTGACCTTAAGCTGATGGTACCCCGATCTCAGATCTATCTTTGAGAAAACTGAAGCCCCCTTCAGCTGATCAAACAAGTCATCGATCCTCGACAATGGGTATTTACTCTTGATTTTCAATTTATTCAACTGACGATAGTCAATGCACATACGCATTGATCCATCCTTCTTCTTAACAAATAATACCGGCGCTCCCCAAGGCGACACACTCGATCAGATAAACCCTCTATCCAGCAACTCTTGGATCTGAGCCTTCAATTCCACCAACTCCTTCAGCGCCATCCTGTACGGAGCGATAGATACTGGCACTGTTCCCGGAAGAAGATCAATACCAAACTCCACTTCACGATTCGGGGGTAATCGCGGAAGCTCTTCCGGGAAAACATCAGGAAATTCCCTCACCGTCCTAACGTCCCCAACAGTTAGTTCCTTGGCTTCCAGAGCCCGAACAAACATTAAAATTGCCTCGCATCCTTTCCTCACCATCCTTTCTGCTCTTAAGGCAGACACTACATTTGACAAACAGTTCCCCCTTTCACCTATCACCAACACTTCTCCACCCTCGGGAGTTTTTAACACCATACGCTTGGCTGCACAGTTCAAATTTGCTTGATACTTCACTAACCAATCCATTCCTAAGATCAAATCCAACTCCCCAAATGGCAGTTCCATTAGATCAGCCCGAAAAGCTACCCCTTGAACTTCCAGGGGTACATCCTTATACAGTTTGCTCACCACTACAGTTTGTCCTAGAGGGCTCACTACAGTCATCTCCCTAGAAGAAGTCTCATAATCTAAGTTCAAAGTTCCCGCTATAGCACTAGCAACATAAGACTGCGTCGAACCAATATCAATCAAGGCAGTATAAGGCAAACCATAAATTAGAAACGTACCGGTTATGACATCCGGTGTGTCAGCCTCCTCTCGACCCCGACTGTCTCGCCTCAGTGTTTCCTGCCCCTCGGCCTGGTGCTCCACGGCCCCGACCGGAACCGTTACCACCCCTGGCTGGACCACAACCTCTCTGTGGCTGCTGACCACCTCTTTCCGGCTATGCATTCCCTTGACCCATGGGCCCTTCACTGCCCTGTTGCTGCGGACAGTTTCTAACTTGGTGGTCTGTAGATCCACACCTAAAGCACTTCCCACTGCCTGCCCAACACTCACCTATATGGAATTTACCACATCGAGCACACTTCTGTGTCTGACTAACAGCAGCAGGTCTCTCCTCCCGCCTCGGCCAGTTCGACCTAGGCCTTTTCTAAATCCCGCCCTTGGTGTACGATGATCCAAAATTTCTCTTACTTCCACCCATATCTCTATCCCGATTCAATTTTTCTGTCCGCTTAACCTCCTCAGCTATCTTAGCTTTTTCCACAAGCACAGCAAATTCCCTCTCCCGCCGTGGTGCTATCAATACACGCAGATCATCCCTCAAACCATCTTCAAATCGAACACAACGTTCATGGTCTGTGGCCACCATCCCTCGAGCATAACGGCTAAGGTGTAAGAATTCCGCTTCATACGCAGCCACCGACCTACTTCCCTGAACCAAATTCAGAAACGCTTTACGCTGCGCATCCACATAACTCGACCCAATGTATTTACTCTAAAACGCCGTTTTGAAGAGATCCCAGGTGATACGGTCAGCCTCCGTACCATTATTAACCGTAAGCCACCATTGATAAGCTTCGTCCCGCAGGAGAGATACAACCCCTTCGCTTTTTCCTCTTCCGTGAAATCCGGATCATCCATTATACGCTCAACTGCCTCCAACCAATACTCAGCTGTACTCGGGGCTATACCAGAAATTCCCCTAAACATTTCCGCCCCATTGGCTCTAAGTCGCTCCGACACAGATTACAGGCTCTGTGCCCATGCACGCCTAAACAACCCTCTCTAAAACCCTTAACATCGCCCGAGATACCGCATCATCTCCGGCTATCTGGTCCTAAAATTCCATCTCCGCGTGGTGGTACGGCATCTCGTTTCTGGACCCATGGCGAGATCCTCTCGGGTTTCGACACGGCTATCCTACCCTCCCACGACCACGCGACGGACGTCCACGACCCCTTGTAATCATTCTACCGATTTGCGTTTATCTGATTAGAAATTTTATGAATTATTAATTTCTTTCACTGGTTAACCACGAATAATCTTATGGACAGTAGTTTCAAGAGTAGTTCTTTCGAATTCGAAATTATATCTACGGGTTTCAGTCTCAAGTCTGTATCTCCTAGTTCTAGGAACCCCATACATTCAACCATCATACATCAACATACAAGTAGCATCTATGAACTTACATTCGTCACATAAGGGTATTTTCGTCATTTCACACTACCCATGGGTTTTTCTGTAATTTTATCTTATAGGGGTATTTTTGTAATTTCCCAAATTAGAGTATCTTGGTGTTTTTTTTTGAAATAGAAATATTTTGGTATTTTTTTTTGTAAAGTAGGGGTATTTTGGAAAATTTAATTTTTTTTTTTCAAATCGAGGGTATTTTGGTAATTTTACAATTTCCGATAATTTTGTAAACCGGGTGCTATTGTAAATCTAGGGGTTTTTGGGTAAATTTTCAAAACATGGGTATTTTGGTAATTTACAAAACTAAGGGTATTTGGTCCCTTTCGGGTTTTAATTATGGTCTTTGGCCCGTCAACAAGTCCTCGCGACTAAGGTGAACAGTCACTACGCACCAGGTAGGATTCCAGCGAAGAGGAGGTGAGCCACTAGGGCCGCTTAAGTACCAAGCTCTCCCTGAATCCAATCCTAGACATACGTATGCCTGTTACCACACCCTAACCCAGCGACTTTTTTACGGACATGTTTAATTTGATTAAGTTTTATGAAATTGAAGAGTTATTTAACTAGGCCTAAGATCCATTAACCGTATCATACTAGTCTACGTCCATAAAGCCCATCAAACCCAACATGCATATCACATCAAGAGTTAGAATACTTACCTACGTGGATCGGGTGCAGGTAGACTCGAAGGCCATATCTCAACCCAAAGCATTTTTCTCAAATTCACATCAATTTTACAACACCCTACTAGACCCATTTCACAGCCAGTTTTTGCAACTAGGCTCTGATACCAAAATGTAACACCCCAAACCCGGCCCAAACGTGACGACCAGATCTGGTATGCTACGGGGTTTAATGTTAAAAACTTCACTTGGATGATTTTTGGAAATTCAGTTTGTTTATTTAAGTATTCGCTAAAATAAGTGATATTTGAAGAAAACCTTTGCTTTTCTTTGAACGTGTTTGAAATTCCCATATTTTTACTTCCTATAGATAAGTCTTTGAACATAAAATTAAATTTAAAAAAAAAATAGAATAAAGACATTAACAATTATAATCCGAACCTAAGCTATGGAGCCTTATTACATAAATAGTCCCAAAATTGAAAACTTAAAGGAAAACTGAAAATAGTTTATGAAAATATAAGACTTGATGGCCCCTCGAGTCCGCCTCGGCTCCCATGTCCACGATCTCTGCTCATCTGAAAAGTCGGGGGAAAATAAAGGGTGAGTCACCAAGACTCGAGTGTGCAAATCCCAAAACACATGAAAAGGCTTGAGGCCCACAAACACATTATGGGCCTTGGCCCATACACAATGGCAACAAAATATTCACATGCTGCATGGCCCAACCCAACCTAAAAGTCCATCCTCTACACACCAGCCCGTGCAGCCATCACACATCGGGGATTTCTACAATCAACCCACCAACCGCTACACACCATATCGAGCGGTCATGCGTATCGGGTTATAATGCCGATCACTATGTGACCTTATAATCCATCGCGTGGCAGAGCCACCGATCAACTGTGTGACCTTATAATCAAGTGTGGCAGAGCTCACGATCACTATTGTAACCAAAGTGTTCATATCGTGGTTTAACCTCCGATCACTAGGTGACCTTTTAACATGCTCTTCCCTTCATCATATCAACCCCATCCCGTGCATACATCCATGCGAAGCAAAATAATATACTACCTAAAAGATCACGAGTCTATCACATACATCGATACACATAGAAGTTTCTATGATTACATACGGCATCCCTTGCCTACCCTTTTCGGGTAATAATGATCCATCATATACAGCCTTTATCCGGCTTTTAGCCTATAACATATATAGTACAAATTAATTAGTGTGATAGAGATCTACACACCTGATTACAGACAAGACGAGACTTTTTATGTTGACACTATTAGAAGCTGATACGACTACTAACTGTCTAAGGTTTTGTTCTGAAGCCGATCCACAACCTGGTGGCTAATCTCGAGCTCACGACATCGCTGCGTTTCTTAAACTTAGGGATTGGTTTAACAGATCCAATCCCCTCCTTCGCCTAATCGATATTTGATTCCATCAAAAGTCCTTATCAGTTGCTACCATCATAACATATGGTTAAGATCACAATTACGATAGCGAATCTAAAGAGAACCCCTTACCTTGAAATCCCAAAAAGAGAGATATGAGGTTCAGAGACTAGCAGTTCCGGCTTTTAGATCTAAGCGATCTACTTCAATTCTCGAATGTCGCCCAACACGTAAACACAAGAAACCATCAATCCATTAGCCTTTCGGCTTTGTCTTCTAAAAACCGAAAGAGAACAAAGAATAGATCAGAAGAAATCAGCACCTACCTTTACAGAGAATTCGGCAACTCCTAGAAGATTTCAGCTTTTTGCGAAAATAAAAAAGAGAAGATGATTCAAAGAAATCTATGGAGATTCGGCTTTCAATGAAGAAATCGGCAGGAAGAAAAAGAATGGGCACTAGGACATTCGGCTATGGCAGAAGAGAAGGAATACTTAAGGGTTTCGGCTTATAGAAGAAATCGAGAAAAGGTGTAGAGAAAGGCTATGAGGTTTCGGCTTTAGCAGAGAATGAAGAAGAAGATGGAACTTTAGGAGTTTTTGACTTTTTGAGAAAAGAAACAACTAAGAGAAGAGAATGAGAATAAATGCCGAAATTAAGAAGTACCATATTTTCTAATCAAATTTTCGGCACACACACTAACCAAAAGCCGGAATTGCCCTCTTTTGAAAACTAAGACTAATTAATTAACAAGGGAAATTTTGACACCCCCTTAGCCTTATCAAAACCGATTTCCTCTTTCCCCCGGAGTTAGAAATTCGGCCACTACTGTGATCAGTAGATAATTTCTAAACTTTCTCCCTTATCCTTACTTGATCTCTCATCCACAAGTGACCCAGATAACACCACCTCTTCTTCCTTTTATCTGCAACATTATCCACATTATCCAAACACATAAATTTCCTAATTCCAGGCATCCTAGCAGCCCCCAACTCTCCTCTCTTTTGACGCCAAAAACATTTAAAATATGTGGGTAATGCAACTCGAACCTTGGACCTCCTTATTACTTATCACGCCACCTCAAAGCCCCTAAGTAGCGCCATTGACCACTGGGCCACAAGCCCATTTGTGTGTCTTAATTTACAGATAATATCTTTTAAGCCCTATCCTAGCTGGCTTTCCACCAGAGTGCCCAAGCAGAAAATTCGATTAAGGCCTCGGCCCAATCCCTGAGCCCATTCTTAACCCCTTAAACACCCTAACTAGCACATCAAGCGTAACATAAACATCACAGCACACTAAATGCGAAGCCCCACCAATTCAGGATGTTACAATAATGTTCCTTTAATTTTAGGAAGACCCTTTTTAGCAACTGCTAAAACTAGAATTGATGTTGGTACAGGTGAACTCACACTTCGTGTAGGTGACGAAACGATCACTCTTCAGGCTCTTGATTCGGCTAGGACATCGAGTAATAAAGGTGAGAACATAAATTCTATTAATGACCATTTGGTTCAACCTTCTTTTCAGGAAGCACCACGAAATTACACAACTGAGCCACATCCTAGATCTCGTGCCAACAAAGAAATAACTCATGAGAAGCGAAGGCTTCAGATCGATGAACTAGACGAGTGGAAGCCACATGTTAAGGAGAAACCAAGAACACACGATGCAAAACCAAGGAAACTCCATAACAAACCTAAAGACGAAGCAAACCACTTTAAAGTTGGAGACCGAGTTCTAACAGATAATACAGATCCTCGTGTTGCCACTTCTGAACCTAATGGAATAACTCCTTTCACGGTACTCAATACTTTCCCATACGGTACAGTCAAGGTAACTCATTCTCAATTTGGCACCTTCAAGGTAAATCGTACTCGTCTAAAACCGTATTTTAATACAATTGATAGCAAGAATGAGGAGTTTCAACTCCTCAAACCACCATGATTGTACGAATGAGAGGTAACTCTAGCTTAAGACTTTAAACGAGCGCTTCTCGGGAGGCAACCCGAGCACTAACCCCTTTAAGTTTCATATTTTTATTTTAGCACCCAACTAAAAACTAACCAAATTAATAAAACGCATGTTTCCCTACCACACGGCCTTACACACGAGCATGGTCGTGGCCGTGTGGACACCACGAATACGCACATCGGCGTGGAAAAGACCGTGCAAACCAAGGACGACACTTTTTCCAAAACACGGGCTACGACAAAATGCCATTGCCGTGCGATATGGCCGTGATCGACACTGAGAAAGTAACACGGGTGTGCAACACACCCGTGCCCCTAGGCCGTGGTCGACACTGATTAAGCAAACTTGGGCGTGGAAACCTCTATATGGCCATTAGAGAAACGAACAAAGCATCACATGGCCGTGCAACTCGACCGTGTGACCTAACACGCCTAGAGCACACGGGCGTGGGTAGCTACCTGACCCCCTTCTTCTATTTAAACCCCCTTCTTCTGTTCATCTTCATCTCCAATTGTTCTTCCACCATCCTTGCCACCATGCTAGAAGCAAGATCAAAGCCACTATCGCCATGTCGAAGAAGCGAAAGGACTCTGGCACAGTATCCCCATGCACGACCACTCTACATAAGTTCATGCCGTCCGCTTCATTGACTCAACAAGCCAAGGACATTTGAGTCCATTTATTTTTTCTTTTTCTTTTATTTTCATTGTTAAATTATTTCTGTTTACCTATCTTGTCCTTAATTTATATTATTATATTTTGATTTCTACAATTTAGGTTCAAGGGGCTGTCAACGAACGACCACACCACCACCGGAGTATCCACCACCCCTGCCCAACCTTACACCGTTTCTTTTCTTTGACTCCATCCAAAATTCAGGAAGTTTCACTTCTCTCCCTCTCTTATGATTTTTCTTACTATATTGTCATTATTTATTTTTATACATTGAGGACAATGTACATCTTAAGTGTGGGAGGTGTCAACATCTTGAATTATATCTTGTTCCTAAGTAATTTTCTCATATTACTAATTAGAATGAAACTTTGATTGATGTATGATTTTCATTGATATATTTTGAATTAATTCATAGATAATTGTACATTGATGGTTTAAACTTTAAGACATTACAGAATCAAGCATGATAAGTCTATTTTCAGAATAAAATTAAAATTTTTAGGTTGTTTTCCTAAATTTAAATATTACCTTGAAGTTTGAAATTTGCAAGGTTGACATCAAAAACCATAATTTTGTGAGATTTTGAGCCTTTTAGAGCATATTCTTTTCTTGCTCACTTTATTGTTGGTTATGAGTGTGTCAACATTGAACTGTTATTCTAGAACTTGCTTCGATTATGCATGTCGAGACCACACCTTTGATTTGATATACTGAGATGATAAAGGCACCTAGGTTTTAACCCACTTATTCCACTAAAAAGCCTACCCGTTTAATTAACCCCTAGTGACCCCTTTGAAGCCTAATCAACCATTTCTTGACTCACCCATTAATATTAACCCAAAACCCATTTTGTATTTGTTATCACCATTTCGCTTGACTACTCTTATATCGAGATTTGATTTGATCAGTTGCTTAACTATTTTCTTTATTTCAGTTGTTAAATTCTATCTTATTATTGTATGTTCTTATTCTTAAAAAAAAATTTGGCAATTTATTCATTATTAGTTCTTTGTTATTTGAGCTTAAGCAGTTAATGGTACATTTTGAGAAGAAGCTCTTGTTATTAGTGATAAGTTTTCAATTGATGTAATTATCAGTATTAGTCCAATTTTTCTAGTTAGGTAATTTATCAATTCAATCTTGATACTAACCCTTTAATTCAGCCTTTATCCACACCTTTAACCCAAGCCCCATTACAACCCTTTAAAAGACCTTTTGATTTGTGTATCATCTCATTTTATAGTGGTGGAGATTTGATTTTCATGCAAGCCTATGGGATTACCTTTTCATGTTTGACTTTTGAGTGCTTAATTTGAACCTTAAACACTTTGAGTGATTTGAGTGAATCTTTAGTGAGGATGTCAATACTTGTAAATTTTGAATCAGAGGTAATTATTTAGGTAAGGGGAAACAACTATGTTTTCATGCTATAAAAATATATGACTTAGATTGTTTGAATCTCTAAGACTCTTCTAGTTAAATTATCAATGTATGAATTATCTATGAATTATGATGAGAATTATGAATGAGAATTATGAATTGAGGAAGTTAATTTTAAATGTGAGTTGAGGATTTTGCTTGAGGACAAGCAAAGGCTTAAGTGTGGGGATATTTGATAAACCATAATTTATACATATTTTAACCCCATGCTTAGCTTATTTTTGGATGAGTTTTCATTAGATTTGATGAATTCGATGCTCTTAATATTTTAATTTCATTAGAATCCAACACGGCCTGGGCCATCAAACACGACCGTGTGTTGCGAGCAAGATTAAACACGGCCTGGACCAACGTACACGGGCGTATCACACGGGCGTGTCCCTGCCGTACCTAAGTGTAATTCTATCCGGAAAGGTTACTTGTGGGCCAAGAAAGGCGTTCCAAAGCCTATATAAACACCCTAGGGGGTGACCTAAAAGAGGACGCGGAATAGAACGCAGAAATACTCGAAGACAGCCGTTGGAAGTAGCTCGGAAGAAGGATCTCCATCAAGACTGAGGATCTCCTATCAAGTTCTTGAGAAGTTTTTGGGTTTTCTTATGTTTTGTAGTTTTCCTTATTTTGAGATGTTTCCTTATACCAGTATGAACTAAATCCCTTAGATACCTAAGGGGATGAAACCTAAGACGAATCTTATTATTATTTGATTTATAAGATAAATACTTGTTCTTATTCTTAATTGTGAGTTCTTATTCTTGTTTTGATAATTCAGGTTATCGATTCAAGTCAAATGTGATTATTTAGTGGAGCAAAAGTCCCTGTTTAAGAGTAGATCAACACAATTAAGTGGAGTTGATTGCAACCCTAGACATAGGAATTTAAAATCATCGAATTAGAGTCAAATCTAATAAGGGAATCAGAAACACCCCAAACCCGCCCAAACAATATGACCGAATTTGGTTTGCTACAGAAAAAAGATTTTGAAAACCATTTTAAAACCGATTTTGAAATTTGTCGAATGCCTTTCAAATTAAATTTCTTTGTTAAAACCATACTTAATAAATATTTGTTGAGTCGAGTTGTTTACAAATTTCAAATGTACCGATGGTACCTTAAAACATTTTGCGTTTAATTTGAGAAAACATGTGCATCCGTTTTAACATCATCGAATAGTTTAAACAAAACATTCAAAACATGCAGCAATAATAAAATAATCCTAGGAGGCCTTATTACAATTAAACAACATAAATCCAAAAGAAAGATAATAAAACCCAAAATTCATTTATTAAAAACTCCACTGCATGGCCACCTCGAGTCCATCCGGCTCCATTTCCGCGATCTACTCATCTGCAAAATGTTAAGGGAAAGGGGTGAGTCACCAAGACTCAGTGTGTAATCCCCCACCCGGTAAAGTAACTCATACACAAGTCATTAATAAACATGCACATGCAACCCAACTAGCCATCCATACTCCTTTTCTACCCCGTGTGGTCAAAACCACCTGGTGGTCAAAACCAACGATGACTTAGAGTCACAAATCGGATGATGGGGCCAACCCATCGTATGGTCAAAACCACCGATGACCATAGGTCACAATAATCAAGTGTGGTCAAAACCACTGGTGGTACCAAACCACTGGGACTTAGTCGCAAATTAATCAATCGTTGTGGTCAAAACCACTGATGACCATAGGTCACAAATAATCTGATGGGGCCAACCCATCTTGTGGTCAAAACCACTGACGACAGTCCATAATTCATCCCCCTCCTCTCATCAATCCCACCATCACATGCTTATATATCAATTATCATGTTTCATGTCATAGCATTTAACATCATGTAATGGCATACAAATCATATATCAAAAATTACAATTTAGGGGACTTACCTGAATTCCATGCTTAGTCATAAGCAAATCACAACCAAAAGATCTAAGGCAATACTAATAGCACGTAAATTAATAAAGTGTGTATAGAGATCTTACACACCTATTTTCTAGCAATTCTCGAATATACTAGCGAAATCTCGAGACGTTGTTTCCTCCAATTCACCGAATTCCCGTATTTGTCACTTGTCCTATCGAGATTCCTACCAAAACACTTGATAATAATTAGCTTGCACATCTATTCATAACCAAAGCCTATAGCCGAATGTTACTTACCACCTTTCCTTAGGAGAATAAATCCCAAAAGCTTCCCTTAATGGCTATGGCTTCCTCTTACTAATGCTTGAAAAAGAATCCCAAAAGGATCTTGTGCTCCCTTGATATTCGACCAAAGTAACTCTAATGGAGAAGGAAAGATTTGGCTATATAGTAATGAAAGGAGAAAATATGTGAATAAAAGTAAGGGAATGTAAGTAGAAAAGAGAATAACAATGAGTGAATGGGGATTCGGTTTAATCAACAATGGAAGAAAGAAAAGAAAAGAGTATTTGAGGAAGAAAGAGGTTCGGCCAAATGAAATAAAAAGAATAATAGAGAAAATGGGGTTGAAAGATTCGGCCAACTCTTTGTTTACCAAAAAGAAAAGTGCATAAAATGCCAAAATGAAGTTTTAGTTTCAAGTGGAAAGATGAGAGAAAGAAAATAGTATTTTTGGTTCAATGAAATGAAGGCTAAAACAAAAAGCAAAATTTGCACAAAATGTACAATAAACATTCGGCCAAAGAAGAGTTTTTGGAGAGGAAAAGCAAAATGCAAAAGATGCACAAAAGAGGAATTGGCCAAATATTCCCCTAAACCACCTAACAAAATTCGCCACCCACCTAGACACCCATGCCGTCCACATACATGCACTAAAGCCTAGGATTACTTTCCAAAACATCCTCCCTATTCCATGCCTTTGTCCCTCATCATGCCATAAGTTCAAGATTCTTATCCCTAAATTAAGCTTTCCTTAATCATAAATTCAACTTACCAAAAGTTATTAGTCCACCTATCATAAATAAGTTTGACCGGCCATCAATGCTAATACACAAAAATAAACCTTCAAAATGCTAAACATACCACTCAAACCTCTAACCTCAAGCTACCTTTCAAGCTCCTTAACCAACTTGCCACTTACTCCTCTTATGCTTTAAATGAACACTTAATTAACTTAAGTGTCAAGCTTACTTAATCCTACTTCATTAAATAAACCATACTAAAATTATTCTAACTTCCTAAATAAAAACAAGCCTTCACAAGACTATTCTAACACACAAAAAAATTCATACCCAAGCCAACACAAAAATAAATAATATTCTAATTTTCCTAAAGCCCAATTCCCAATCGGCTCAATCCTACTAGGCCCAATTTTGGGATGTTACAGAATCCATAGATCGAGTTAATGCGACAATAGGGGTTTTAATTAGAAAGTGATTTCAATTAATCAACCTAGAGTCAGTTGTTTTTAGTCTCGAAAGAGATATTAACATAAATCAGGGATTTCTACGGATTAAGTCAAGTGAATAAATCATATGAGTCAAAAGTAATAAGTGAAGTCTAGGTGGATTCTTCCTTAGGTATTGTCTATCTCATAAAGTTGTCTAAAAGTATTTTCCTAATTCTTTCGTTGTCGTGTTTTTAATTAAGTTTTAGTTTAAAAGAATTCACTCCAATACTTAGGCTAAATAATAAGAAGATAGTAACTACTAGTACTCTTGGTCCTTGTGGATACGATATAACCGGTCTTACCATAACTATACTATTAAGTGATAGGTGTGCTTGCCTTTATTGTTGTCATAGTTAGTTTTAGACACATCAGCATAGAACTGGTGGAAGACATTGATATCCGTGGTTTCGAGAGAGAGAATCACCTGGGATTTCTTTCAAGTTGAATTCCGAAAGAAATATATCAGTCAACGATTTATTGATCAGAAACGTAAAGAGTTTCTAGAACTGAAATAGGGTTGTATATCAGTTACGGAGTATGAACGGGAGTTTGTGAGGTTGAGCCAATATGCGCGGGAATGTGTTTCGACCGAAGCTACTATGTGTAAACGTTTCATTGAAGGGTTGAATGAAGACATTAAATTACTGGTTGGGATACTTGCATAAATGAATTTGTTGTGTTAGTTGAAAGATCCTACAAAGCCGAGGAGCTTAGAAAAGAAAAGAAGAAAGCCGATTTTGAGGCTAGGGATGAAAGGAAAAGATTGATGAGCAAGTCGTCTCAAACTTTATCGAAGAGATTTAAAGATGCGAGCAACCGTTCAAATGCTTCGTTTGGACATCCGAGTAGAGATCGTATGAGACAAAGTGTTGGTCTGAGAACTCAAGATCCAATAGAATCAAGTGTTGGTAGTGTTAAAAGCAATAAGCCTGAGTGTAGACAGTGTGGAAGACGACATGTGGGAGAATGCTGGGGCAAGTACAATAATAGAACTTGCTACAAATGCGGATCACTTCATTCGAGACTGCCCAAAGTTAGCTGAGGAAGTAAATGTTCAAAATGTGAGACCGAGTAATACGACGGCTAGGGGTAGACCACCCAAAAACACCAGAAATGTGAGTGGAAGTCAGAGAGGGACTACCAATACAGCTGTAAGATCTGAGGCGAGAGCACCTGCCCGAGCTTATGCTATTCGCGCTCGTGAAGAAGCGTTATCTCCAGACGTCATTACTGTTACTTTTACTCTATTTGATACTGATGTGATTGCACTGATAGATACGAGATCTATTCATTCCTATGTGTGTGTGAATTTAGTATCAAGTAAGACTCTACCTGTTGTATCTACTGAATTTGTGATTAGAGTATCAAACCCCTTAGGCAAGTGTGTCTTGGTGGATAAAGTGTGTAAGAACTGTCCATTGATGTTTCCAGATGTTTGTTTTTCGGCTAATTTGATGTTGCTACCATTCGATGAATTCGATATAATTCTGGGTATGGATTGGCTCACTTTGCATAATGCTATTGTGAATTGTAAACGAAAAAGTATTGATTTGAGAAGTCAGAATGGTGAGATGGTTTGAATTGAATCCAGTGAGTTGAATGGACTACCGGCTGCTATATCATCTACGAAAGCTTTGAATTATGTGAAAAAGGGTTGCGAAGCTTATCTGGCATATGTGATTGATACAAAAATGACAGAAAAGAAAGTTGAATCTGTGCCTGTGGTATGTGAGTTCCCAGATATCTTTCCTGAAGAACTACCAGGATTACCTCCGATACGAGAAGTTGAATTTGGTATTGATTTAGTGCCGGGGACGACTCCTATCTCGATAGCTCCGTATAGAATGGCACCAACAGAGCTGAAAGAGTTAAAGTCTCAGTTGCAAGAGTTGACAGATAGAGGATTTGCACGACCGAGTTTCTTGCCCTGGGGTGCTCCTGTGTTGTTCGTGAAAAAGAAAGATGGCACTATGAGGATGTGTATTGATTACCGACAGTTGAAAAAAGTGACGATAAAGAATAAATATCCTTTGCCACGTATTAATGATTTGTTTGATTAGTTGAAAGGAGCTACAGTGTTTTCTAAGATAGATTTGAGATCGGGTTACTATCAGTTGAGAGTTAAAGAGTCAGATGTACCGAAGACTGCTTTTAGAACGAGGTACAGACATTATGAATTCTTAGTTATGCCTTTTGGACTAACGAATGCTCCTGCAGTGTTTATGGATTTGATGAATCGGATATTTAGACCGTATTTGGATCGTTTTGTTGTGGTGTTCATTGATGATATTCTGATTTACTCATGTGATGAGACGCAACATGCCGAGCATTTGAGAATTGTGTTACAGACTCTGCGTGAGAAGCAATTGTATGCAAAGTTTAGCAAATGTGAGTTTTGGTTATGTGAGGTTAGTTTTCTGGGGCATATTGTATCAGCTGCGGGAATACGAGTTGATCCGAGTAAGATCTCAGCTATTTTAGAATGGAAGCCTCCGAGAAATGTGTCTGAAGTTCGTAGTTTTCTGGGACTAGCAGGATATTATAGACGGTTTGTGAAAGGTTTCTCTATGATTGCGACTCCGTTAACGAAGTTGTTACAAAAAGATGTTAAGTTCGAGTGGTCAGAAAAGTGCCAGCAGAATTATGAACAGTTGAAAGCATTGTTGACAGAGGTACCCGTGTTAGTTCAACCTGAATCGGGTAAAGAATTCATAGTTTATAGTGATGCATCGTTGAATGGCTTGGTATGTGTGCTGATGCAAGAAGGCAAAGTCCTCGCTTACACTTCGAGGCAGTTAAAGCCGCATGAAAAGAACTACCCGACGCACGATCTTGAATTAGCTGCGATTGTATTTGCATTGAAGATTTGGCGTCATTACCTATTTGGTGAGAAATGTCATATTTATACTGATCATAAGAGTTTGAAATATCTGATGACTCAGAAAAAATTAAATTTTTAGACAGCGGAGATGGTTAGAATTACTAAAAGACTATGAATTAGTAATTGATTATCATCCGGGAAAAGCTAATGTTGTTGCTGATGCTTTGAGCCGGAAGTCTTTATTTGCTTTGCGAGCAATGAGTACTCAAATAGATATGTGTGATGATGGTTCGGTTTTGACTGAGTTGAAAGTGAGGCCGATGTTTATACGTCAGATTTGTGATGCCCAGAAAAGTGATAATGAGATGATGACAAAATGAGCTCAATGTGGTTTGAATTCTGATTCAGAATTCTGAGTGGATAATGATGATTGTTTGAGATATCGGATTTGTGTTCCGAAGAATTCAGAGTTGATTCAGTTGATTTTGAACGAAGCTCACAATAGTCGATTGATTGTTCATCCTAGAAGTACAAAAATGTATATTGATTTGAAACAGTTTTATTGGTGGCATGGTATGAACAGAGATACCTCTGACTTTGTGTCGAAATGTTTAGTTTGTCAGCAAGTTAAAGCTGAACATCAGGTTCCATCCGGTTTGTTACAACCTATAATGATTCCTGAGTGGAAATGGGAGAGGATCACGATGGACTTTGTGTTGAGATTGCCTTTATCTCCGTGAAAGAAAGATGCAATATGGGTGGTAGTTAACAAATTGACAAAATCAGCTCATTTTATTCCTTTGAGAACAGATTATTCACTTGATAAGTTAGCTGAATTGTATATCTCTGAGATTGTGAGATTGCACGGGGTGCCAATATCTATTGTGTCTGACAGAGATTCGAGACTTACTTCGCGGTTTTGGAAGAAACTGCAAGAGGCATTAGGCACAAAGCTGCATTTCAGTACTGCATTTCATCCGCAAACGGATAGTCAATCCGAGCAGATCATTCAAATTCTTGAAGATATGTTGAGATGTTGTATTCTTGAATTTGAAAGTACGTGGGAAAAGCATTTACCATTGATTGAATTTGCGTACAATAATAGTTTTCAATCTAGCATTAAAATGGCACCGTATGAGGCTCTTTACAGTCGAAAATGTCGAACTCCATTGTATTGGACTGAACTGAGTGAGAGTAAGATTCACAGGGTTGATTTGATAAAAGAGACCGAAAAAAAGTAAAAGTGATTCGTGAAAGTTTGAAAGCGGCTTCAGATCGTCAGAAATCCTATGCAGATTTAAAATGGAAAGATATTGAATTTGAGATTGGTGACAAAGTGTTTTTGAAAGTGTTTCCGTGGAAAAAGATACTTTGATTTGGCCGAAAAGGCAAGCTGAGTCCGAGGTTCATCGGGCCATATGAGATCATTTAACGAGTTGGGCTGGTTGCTTATAGATTGATGTTGCCACCCAAGTTAGAAAAGATTCATAATGTGTTTCATGTGTCGATGCTTCGACGGTACAGATCTGATCCGTCTCATGTGATTGCTCCTACTGAGGTTGAAATTCAGTCAGATTTGTCGTATAGTGAAGAACCGATCCGAATTTTGGCACGAGAGACCAAAGAATTGAGAAACAAAAGTATTTTCTCAGTGAAAGTGTTGTGGCATAAACACGGAGTAGAAGAGGCTACGTGGGAACCTGAAAACATTATGAGAGAGCAATATCCACACCTATTCACTGGTAAGATTTTCGGGGACGAAAATCCCTAAGGGGGGAGAGTTGTAACAGCCTGGTTTAGACCCTAGTCGGAACAGTGGTTTTGAGACCACAAATCCGAGGTTGAAATAATATTTTAATATTATTCTTGGTGTTTACAGTATGTGATTAAGCATGTGTGAAATTTCTGTGTGAAAATTTTATCGATTGTATGCTTAGTTAGCAAAAAGGACTTAATCGCATAAAATGTAAAATGCTGTGTGCTGATTGTCAAGTGCCTAATTGTTGTTGTCTTTATAATTTGGAGGATTTATGTTGCAATTAGCTCATTTTACAATGTGGTGGATGGCATAAGGCTAAAATATATAGTATTTTATATTGATTTTTAAAGGTTAATAATTAATAACATATTATATGTTATTATATTAAAATAAAACAAAAGATAGTGGCATAGTTGTTCATCCTTCACCGAAAATTGAAAGAAAAAGAAGAGAAAAATAGTTAGCTAGGTTCGGCCATAGTCTAAGCTTCAATCGGGTAAGTGTTTTTGATCCGTTTTTTGATAATTTCCACGTTTTTTTGTAATCTTTGCTTTGTGCTCTAGCTAGCCCATGCTTTAATTTTAGAAATTGATGGTGATTTTGAGATATGCCATTGATGAATGCTTGAGCTTTGTGATAGTTTATGATGAAATATGGAAGATATGTGAAGGATGAACATGTTTTGTCTTTGAATTTTTAGTGAAATTTAGTAATTTGGGCTAAATTGAGAAAATTGTAAATTGAGGGACTAAAATGGGAAATAAATGAAATGTGAGGGCTTGTATGGACATTAGAAGAATTCGGCTAGGCATGGGTGAAAATAAATTATGTGTATTTGATGATTTTATGAAAAAGGGACTAAAGTGTCGAAATATGAAAATATGGGGGCTATTTTGTAAAATGCCCTAAATATGTGTGTTTGGACTAAATTGAATGAATTGGTAATTGAATGTGTTGAATTTGAATATGTATAGACCAAGAAAGGAGAGATTCGGATCGAGATCGAGGCAAAGACAAAGTACTCGATTGACCGGCTAGTTTCGGTATTTCGACGTCCGAGGTAAGTTCGGATATAATATGTATTCTTAAATTATGTTTAAATGCTATGAAATGAATAGTTATCTGATTGTTGGATTAGTAATGCTATATGTGGAATCTAGTTAGATGGCACTAAGTGTGCGTATTTGAAAATGAGACCGAGATGATTAGCACTGTGTGTGCGAAATAATAGAAGCTTCGGCTTTTTTATTGGCACTGTGTGTGCGATACCGAATTAAGTTCGGTTTTACCTTATGGCACTAAGTGTGCGATGTTAATTTAGCTTCGGCTATGAATTAGGGCACTAAGTGTGCGATTGAATTGAAGAAATAGCGAATATTGAATGAATTATGATACCGAGCATTGAATAGCAAGAACATTTGTTAACTAAGTGTTGGCAAAGGTATGTTTTGAACCTATGTGGTTGATGATAATTGTAACACTCCTTACCCGGATTCTATGCCAGAACCGGGCACGAGGCATTACCGAACTTGACTTGCTTAATCATTCCACTTTAGGCTATAAAAATTCTTTCCAATTTAAAACTTTTCATTCACCATTGTAACGTCCCTATCATGGGTCAACGAGACCCTTTACACCCGCTCGTGATGTCGTGAAACCAAACCCTGAACTTTTCAAACACTTAGAAAATTTCACCTAAACAGGGGCCACACGCCCATGTGAAATAGGACACACCCGTGTGGGCAGGCCGTGTGGTCACACACGCCCATGTCCCTACCTCGTGTATAAAAACATTAGTATTCTGTTTGTGACACACGGCCTAGGCACACGCCCGTGTGACTAGCCCGTGGTCGACACTGACTAATTTCACACGGCCTTAACACGCCCGTGGCCGTGGTCTGTGTGCCAAACCTTGGCATTCTGACTTATCCACACGGTCTGTACACACGTCCGTGTGTTTCAGTTGTGTGGCGATTTAAATTCCAAGTGCAAGGTGCAGACTTCACACGGCCTGGGCATACACCCATGTACTAGCCGTGCCTCTCACACGGTCTAGGCACACGCCCGTGTGACAAGCCCATGTGGACAATTGAAAGGCTATCTACGAAGCCATTAGCCACCCTCACTTGCATACATTCATACACCGTCACACAACACTCTCAAATCATCAATTATAACATATTTGATTTATAAGAATGAGGTCTTCATCCCATACACAAGGGAGAATCAATTTCGGTATAAATACAATCGACTTGAGCCATCATCTATGGCTATACACAACTGAACCATAAACTCTCTTAGGCCAACACAATTGGCTATATTAACTATGATTTAATCAACTTTAAATACTATCCCTATACATGCCATAACTCATAAGGACTTAAAACCTCATACCAAGTGTCTGCTCGATAGTGTGAAACATCTCCGGCGGTCTCCAACCCGAGCTAGCTAAATTAACCTATAAGAGATGAGAAAGGAAGAGGAGTAAGCAATAATGCTTAGTAAGTTCATATGCATATAACTATCAACTATTGATATTCATTGATTATACTCAACCACAAGGTATTATAATGAGTTTTACTCTTAAACTCATGGTTACTTACTCAACCATTTTTGAGACTTACTCATTCTGCCTCTTACCACATTCTAACCATGCCACAAGCTAATTGCTCATGTTAACTTGCATACATCCCTGCACTTGTCACCACATGATCTCATAAAACAATACATCAATTATTTTCAATAAGTCACTCATACTATAATCTCTCGGTGGTTTCGCACTTAGCCCACCCACAATCTCTAATAGGGTGGTATCGCTCATAGCCCACCATTTACAATTTAAGGTTGTATCGCACATAGCCCACCATTATTATACATTCACGGATATTTATCCACATACATTTCTCTATTTTAAATGTCCATCCGGGAACATCCTCACACATTATCATTCTTACTTAGCTTTCTATGATAATCGTTCGCATTCACACAATGCATTAATAATTATAACTTATGCAACCAAGGTCCATCATTTACACATACCCACTATGGGTTTATCATATACCGAATTCATCTCAATTCAGTTCTAACACATACATGTACCTTTCGTGGTACAACTACATTTATTCTCATTCTCAACATACTTATTGAATCACTCAAATTGTTAAATAACACCCTTGAGTCTCATACACATAATGTCACATTGACATCATACCCCCGATAGGGTCTTACATGAATTAACATATCGATGCCATGTCCCTGACATGGTCTTATTCAATATCTCACACCGAGGCCATATTCCAATATGGTCTTACGCGGGACCTTAACTATCATCATATCATGCTATTTGCATTTCTCACTATCTTAGATTCAATTCTCTTAACAACTCGTCAAAACACATTTAATACATTCATAGCATAATAATACATTCCATACAGCATTTGAATATTAAATAACCCGTACGTAATTGTAACATTTACACACGAACTTACCTTGATGACGAAAAGGGGTCGAAAGGGACCTATTTGTCCACATTTCTCTTTTCTCCCGTTCTAGGTCCAAATCTCATTTTCTTTGATCTAGAACAATAGAATTTACTCATTTAATCACTTATAATTCATAATACAACAAAATCTACACTTAGGCAAAAATGACTATTCTGCCCTTATACATTGGCAAAATTACGATTTTGCCCCTAGGCTCGTAAATCACTTTTCATCACATTTTCCTATTAAGCAAGCCTAGCTGAACATTTAATCCTCTTACAACTTTCCAAAATTCTGACAATTTCATGCATTAATGAACAAATTACAACATTTGCATCTTAGTCCTAATTAGGTGTTTTCATGACAACACCTTTCACAAAAGTTGTTTCTCATCTTCCTAACATTCATTTTCTTCCATAAAAACTCAGCAACCAACATAAACTCTCCCATGGCAAGTCCCTAGACTTTCAACAATATTGCAAATTAGTCCCCTCATTAGCTAGCTTAAGCTTTGGGGATTCCAAAAGTACAATTTTTATCAAGAAATCACCAAAATCACTTACTTGTGAGGAGAAATGTTTCCTGAAATTTTTGAGCTCTCTAACCCTTGTTTGCTGCCAATTTTCGGTGGTGATGAAGAAAAGGAAAGATGATACCTTTCTTTTCTTTATTCTTCTCTTATTTTATTCATTTAGTCAACAAAAGTCACCAACTCTTGTCAACTTTTTAATTCCTTGTCCCCTTGACCGTCCATCACTCTTAGGAAGGTATAATTTCACTTTAAAGACCTCCAATTTACACTCTATAGCTATTTGTCACCTCTAGCAAATAAAATAGAACTTTTTCACTTAATGTGATTTAGTCCTTTTTCGCGATTAAGCAAGAAATCGCTAAAATTAAAGCACCAAAATTTTCATGCACCCTTATAAACATGTTATAACACATAAAATAACATGAAAATATTTTTCTCTAACCTCAGATTAGTGATCCCGAGATCACTATTCTGACTAGCCCATAAATGGGGCTGTTACAATTCTCCCCCTTAGGGATTTTCGTTCTCGAAAATCTTACCAGGAGAAGTTACTCTCAACATTCCTGAAACGTTTCCACCAACTCATCAAAACCACAAATCGACTTATCCTTAAGCTTCTCTTGCCAACAAATTTTAAGTTGTAGTACACAAGGTAGAAGCACAACTTGAAACTTAGATTACTCTTCCTCCTGGGCGTAAATACTCAGTAATCTTACAACTGTGAACTCGGCACATGCTAAAATGATCATTCGGATCCTTATCGCATACTTCACTAAAATTCAGATGACAACCCTCTCCTTGGAAATCAATTCACTTCAAATTGAAATCTATGGCATTTATCTCACTTAATTACTAGGATATTCACCGACTGTAATAGTCCTGACTTGCACGCTTTGAAAATTCAACCTTTAGCGGTCGTCTACTTCTGATCATAAACTCAATCATATCGTGAAATGTACTCAATTGTCAAAACATTTATGCATATAATTGCATCTTTTCTTAGTCTTGCATCAGTAGACCTGCTATTACTAAGTCTCATACCAAAACCTTTTGTATAAGTTCTGAATTCATCAATATACACATTCTACCTTAAGGTAACATCAACAATGGAAATCTTATTCGACCTGAATTTTAACGTCTTAGTCAAACTCACTCAGAGCTTATTTAAAATACCATCCATGGCATTAACTAACCATACACAAGTCATAGGCTTCATGCCGTACTTAATTACAATTGACTTTATTTAGCACATACCGTGCCACACATCATACTCGTTTCTTCGTGACTCATTCACGAGTACCTGTATTCACTCATTCACATGACTTTAGTACAATTCTCATTTCTACTTCTAAACTCATCTACTTATCCCATTAATCACTAGGGATAGTCAAAGACGCATATTCGTCATCATAACTGTAGGTACGAAGCCAATGCCACATCTCCGATGTGTTCTTACATGGAGTCACCTCTAAATGCTAATGCCATATCCCGGATAAGGTCTTATATGGACTTCCACATCAAGTATCGATGCCATATCCTGAATATGGTCTTATACGATTCTCATTTTCATTACCGAAGCCATATCCCGGATATGGTCTTATACAGGATCTCAACTCGGTGCCGAGGCCATGTCCCAAACATGGTCTTATACGGGACCTTATCTATTTCATATCTCGATGATGGCATTTTCATATTCAATATGGTCCGCTAGGACTTCAACATCTCATTCAACATTAACTAATCAATTTAGTAAAGCATTATACACTAATGTAATGCCAAGCATTCTCAACATGCTAGTATAAATGTTGCATTAATCACATACAAACTTACAAACTCTTTTTCTCGATTCACACTGAACTCAATACTAAAACTTTCAGTTAATAGTACCTTTAATGACTTCCAACCTAACCATCACGGTTAAAATGTTTCAATGAGCATACCTCTGTATCATGCTCCTCACTCATGTACACATAGAATTTCATTCTCCTTATTGATTCATGCGTAAATATACACTTAACTAGAATCATATCTCAATACATTAATCTACTCTTTTCTCCTCACTGAGATTATATTTCAAACACACTCTCGTTGAGTTTCTCTTGATGTGCTAATTTAAAACCTTTACTATCGTCATATCTCAAGATAGCAGAGACATCTCAATCAAGTGCATTAACTCTATTCGGTTTACCCGAAAACCCATTGCACAACGTGAAACTTGTGATTTCACCTCTTATACTAGAATTATCACCTTTCTATGATCAAATCAAAAGCACAATCATAGTAGATATAACTACCACAACTCAAAGAACATACATTTTAAAGATAACCATGATCAACGGAAATATAAGAGAAATCTCACATAAAGATTTATCACTAACTTCCTCCTCAAAGTACCAGAATAAGGTTACGAAGAGATAAAGGAATGTCGATTTCAATCGATTAAATTGACAACTGTTTTGTCTAATCTTACAGTCAGCTAACATTCTCACACGATCACGATTCATGAAAAGAACAACTAAATTACCCCCTGAAAGGCAACAAATATTAATACGAAATACTCAAAGAGATCATTATGGTCCATACAACTATGGTTGTCATGGTCAAACACTTTCACAGTTCAAATATTGTTTCTCCAACCATTTTCATTATCAAAACTTTTTGACTATTCCTTTTCATTACTAAACATCAAATCAGGAAGGTCTCGATAAGCGTACACCTCAGGCTTCCTACTCAATTGAGTCAAATAGCCTAGGGTAACTTTCTCTTTACTCTTAACATTGCATAATCAGTGTAATCTTTAAAACATTCAGATATTCTTTTCAAAGCTGTTCTCACTTTCTAACTACCCTTATCTCGATATAAGTTACTACTTGTTTTGCCACTAAACTCTTTCATTTCGTACTCATGAGCTTATTCAACTTAACCCGCGTAAGGATCTCATTATAAATCAACAGTAGTAAGGGGGTGAGGTCGTAAAGCCTCTAACTTGACTCTCATGACTACATACATATGATTTAACATTCGTCATTAATGTGATATCATCGTAGTCACACAACTCGCTCCATGTGAGTTTTCATGCTTACTCATGCTACAATTGTTTCTATCACCCATAATTTTGAACAGTGACTGTAACACCCCAAACCCGGCCCATGCAGTATGACCGAATCTGGCATGTCACATGAAGAAAACGTGTAAAGAACTCGTGACTTTTACTAAAGTTATCGTTATTTGTTTATAGTTAAGAAAACAAGTTTTGTTATAAATATTCGATAAAATACTACTAATCTCAAAAGGTTGATTGAATCAAAAATCGATCTAGTGAACTTTAAAACCGTGACTTTTGAAAATGACGTTGATAATTCGAAAGAGAATCCAAGTTAAATTATTGTTATATACATTTGTTATGAAATCCATTTGTTATTCAATTTTGGAAAACCGTTATTTATGATCTCAGAAAAATCCCGTTTAAAACAATTCATGGAAAATAATAAGTACGTCAAAACATAAAACAAAATAAAAATATCAGAGGCCTTATTACAACTTTAAACCCAAAATAGTAAAAGTAACGAAATAAAGCGGAAAATAAATTTACTAATGTTCGAAAACATCATTCCTAAAGTATGGCCTCCACCGAGTCATCCATGGCCCCAAGTCCTCATTACTGAGAATCACCTGCAAGGATTAAGAAAGAAAGGGGGGTGAGTTACAAGAACTCAATGCATAATCCCCTTACCGTCATCCACTGGGCCCAAACCCGCATAGCAACATCTTGGGCCTAAGCCCATTTACATAACAGTAATCAAATGAAATGAATGCAACCCAACCCATCCATCCATCACACCCCGACCGGTAATCACACTGTGGGGATCAAGTCAACCCACCTGCCGCCTCACACCAAATTTGCAGTCAAGCTGCTATAATATATAATTATTGTGGCCATGCCACCAAAATCATAAGTAAGCACAATAATAAACGAATTGTGGCTTTGCCACCGGGCTACACTACTCTCCATACAATTTTTCCCAACCCATGCAATATGTAAAGATGCAACATAAAAAAAAAATTATAACCACATATATAACAACTATTAATCTAGTGAAAAATTTCGGAGAATCAGCCCATTAAAGCACTTTGGTAATTCGGCCCACTAAGGCATCCTAGCACATCGGCCCATCGAGGGCATTTTGGTAAATCGGCCCATAAGGGCATTTTCGTAAAAATGGCCCATTAAAGCTTTTTAGTAATTCGGCCCATAAGGGCATTTTTGTAATTTTACAAATTAATACCGATTTTGATAGATCTTTAGAAATAATGTTGTTTAAGCAAGTTATTCGATTCATGTCATATTACAGTTATTAGATTTGTAAGCAACAACGATCTATTTTTCCAACATGATGGTGAATCACGGATTTACAGGATTTCGGTGTGAGATTACACACCTGATTACGGTAAGGACTAAACCTTCTTGATCGTCGGCACCTATGTCACCATAACACTCGATTAACTAACAAAAATAGTGTCTTAATCCAAATCTAAATCAAACGATCTAAAGAAATGCTTACCCTTAGTATCGTGAACGACCACGATTTGCCTACTCTCACTAGAAGATGGTCCACAACCTGATGGAAAATCCCGAACTACCGATACCGCCCTACGTTTGAACTTGGGAGTAGAGATTGCAAGTCCACTCCCTTTTTGCCCTCCTATCGATTTTCCCTTAATAACTCTACCACTTGCCTCCATTGAAAGAGTCTCGATCAGAATAATACTACGATGAGAGAAAGTAGTTGTTTAGGGAGAGGATTTCGGCTTACCACTACTTCCAAAGGGTCAACGAGTAGAGAAGAACGAGTGATTTAGTCCCTAAAATAATCGATTAGTCATTACCTTCGATCCGATTTGCAAAATAACCTAGTAGAGAGATATCGAATGAACCAAGAAGAAACTCCTTACCTTATCGATGATGAACCCGACTCCCACCGGTTCGACTTAAGGCTAAAGATGAGTCGGCAAGGATGTGATATTCGGCCAACCTATTAGAGCACTACAAAAATGAGATGATCACGATATGAGGGAGTAGAAGGGAATGGTGTTTTGGTTTAGAAACAAAGTGAAACAACCGAATGATGATGGACACACATTCGACTAGAAAGAAAAGAAGATGAAAGGAATAGAATGAAGCCACTTACCCGATTCAACCAAGGAAGAAATGTCCAACGCGCAAGAATGGAGAAGAGGTAATGGCTAAGAGTATTCGGTTACTTTGAGAGAAAGAAAAGAGGAAGATCCGTTCTCCAAATATGGTCGACTAAAGAAAGAAGAGAGAAAGATAGGAGGAACG
Source organism: Gossypium sturtianum (assembly GCA_025698515.1). Classification (NCBI taxonomy): domain Eukaryota; kingdom Viridiplantae; phylum Streptophyta; class Magnoliopsida; order Malvales; family Malvaceae; genus Gossypium; species Gossypium sturtianum. Next base: position 47,782,323 of record CM046949.1, on the reverse strand, counting down.
GTGAGAAAAAAAACAAGAAAAGAAGAGCAAAATGGCTTGAGTGTTTCGGCAAAACAAAGGAAAAAGGTGAACACATTGGCTTGAGTGTTTCGGCAAAACAAGGGAAAAAGTTTGGAAAAGAAAGTACCAAAATGTTAAAAAGAAACAAAACCTTTCATGCACAAACTTGCAAATAGGCTATAGGAAATTCGGCTCCCACATTCCCCTACCAAAACCGTATACCTCTAACACCCTAAAGGTAATGGTTGACCAAAAATTCTTTCCCCAAGCACCTCCCAAAATTCGGCCAACATATCCCCCCTTATCTCTTTCCTTTATTTATTTCCTTATTTTCTCCTTGATCTCCTCCTTACTCTTCTCCTCAGTGTTCTTTCCATCATTAGAAAGTCTTCCTTACCTTCTTTAGAGCCATGGCCGACACTTACCATCTTCCTCCTGATTAGCACAAAAAAAAATTAAATCCACAAGTTGCAATAGGTGGGATTCAAACTCCACCTCTTAAGCCCCTTCATGTGACGCCTCACCACCTTGCTACTAGCTCCTCTTGTGCTAGCAAAATACCCACTTATTCCCTTATGCCTTGACGCCACTTACCTTCTCCCCTTTAAGTACTTAAACACAAAAATTTCTACTAGAGCCCAACTCAACCCCAAGCCTTCTTAGGGCCCCTAAACATACACAACTAACATTTTAACTAGCCTAACGCATAGTATAACACAAAACATAAAATCCCGAATTTCAGGATGTTACAATTCTACCCCCTTAAAGAAATTTCGGCCTCGAAATTTACCTGATTAAAAGAGATGAGGGTATTGATGCCGAATCGTGTCCTCAGGCTCCCATGTAGCTTCCTCTGACCCGTGATTACGCCATAATACTTTGACTAACGGAACCGACTTCCTTCTCAGCACCTTAATATCCCGATCTAAAAATGCAGACCGGCTCTTCTTCAAAAGACAAGTCAGGTCTTATCTCAACTTCCTCCACTAGCACTACATGAGACGAATCCGAACGATAACGCCTTAACATCGAGACATGGAATACGCTATGTATTCGACTTAACTCCAGAGGTAACTCAAGCTGATAAGCCACTGGCCCAACACGCTTCAATACACGGTAAGGTCCGATAAATCTAGGGCTCAACTTGCCCTTCCGTCCAAATCTTAAGATCTTTTTCCAAGGTGAGACCTTCAGAAAGACCTGATCACCCACAGAGAACTCTATATCCTTACGCTTCAGATCTGCGTATGATTTACGTCGTCCAAGCTTCTTTTAACCGAGCCCGAATTACCTTAACTTTTCCTCCGTCTCTAAGATCAACTCGACCCAATAACTGCCCGCTCCCCACCATCCAAAGAAGTAGGAGTACAACACCTACGACCATACAACGCTCGTAGGGTGCCATCTGGATGCTGGATTGATAGTTGTTGTTGTAAGCAAACTCTGCCAATGGTAGAAAATCTTCCCAACTACCCCTGAAGTCGATCACACAGCCCCTTAACATGTCTTCTAAAATCTGGATTACTCTCTCCGACTGACCATCATCATGGATGAAATGCCGTCTTTGAAATTTAGTTTTGTACCCAAAGCTTCATGTAAAGCCTTCCAGAACCATGATGTAAACCTAGGATCCCTGTCCGATATAATAGACACTGGTACCCTATACAACCTCACGACTTCTGCTATATACAACTTGGCCAACTTCTGTAATGTATAATCCGTACGAACAGGTAGGAAATGAGCAGACTTCGTTAACCGATCCACTATTACCCATACTGAATCTTTTTTAGTAGGCGTTAAAGGTAACCCACTAACAAAGTCCATCGTTATCCTTTCCCATTTCCACAGTGGGATTTTCACCGGTTGTAGCAACCCTGAAGGCAGTTGATGTTCCGCCTTCACCTGTTGACATGTTAAGCACTTACTCACGAAATCAGTAACCTTCCGTTTCAACCCTGGCCACCAATACTGCTCACGGAGGTCTCGGTACATTTTGTTTCCTTCGGGGTGCATAGCGTATGGGCTACTATGTGCCTCACGCAGAATCATTTGTCTTAATTCTGAATCCTTGGGCATACAAACTCTTCTGCGAAAACACAATACTCCATCACTATTTAATCCAAAATCCCTTATCTCACAACTTTCCATTTGCTGAAGCCTAGAACCCAACCTTTCATCTAACAACTGCTTTTCCTTAATCTGACTTACCCACACAGGCTTCACTTGAAGTTCAGCTAACAAGCTACCATCTTCATAAAGGCTGAGATGAGCAAACATCGCTCTCAAATCCGATATCACCTTATGACTCAATGCATCTACCACTACGTTAGCTTTACCTGGGTGATACTCAATTGAGCAGTCATAATCTTTCAACAATTCTATCCACCTCCACTGTCTTAAGTTCAACTCCTTCTGGGTAAGGAGGTATTTCAGACTCTTATGGTCCGTGTAGATAATTGACTTCTCCCCGTACAGATAGTGCCTCCATATCTTCAGAGCAAATACCACTGTAGCTAACTCTAAATCATGAGTGGGATAGTTCACCTCATGCGGCCTTAATTGACGAGATGCATAAGCCACCACTTTCCCCCTTGCATCAATACACATCCCAAGCCCGTGTGTGACGCATCACAATAAACAATAAACTCTTTACCAGCCTCAGGCTGAATCAATACTGGCGCTTCTGTCAGAATCTTCTTCAATCTCTCAAAGCTTTCTTGCTGCTTATCTGACCACACAAACGGTACTCCCTTACACAATAGTTTAGTTAGGGGTGCAGCAATCAACGAAAACCCCTCAACGAATCTCCTATAATACCCAGCCAAACCTAGAAAACTTCAGATTTCTGCCACTGACTTCGGTGGCTTCCAGTCCAATACAGCCTCGATCTTCCGAGGATCAACTCTAATTCCCTCGGCAGACACAACATGCCCCAAAAAGGTCACTTCCCTCAGCCAAAACTCGTACTTACTGAATTTGGCATACAGCTACTTCTCCTTTAATATCTACAATACGACCAGTAGATGCGAATCATGCTCCTCTTCTGTCTTTGAGTACACCAAAATGTCATCTATGAACACCACCACAAACCGATCTAGATAGGGTTGGAAGACTCGGTTCATCATGTCCATAAATGCAGCTGGTGCATTTGTCAACCTAAACGGCATCACCAAGAACTCATAATGCCCATAATGAGTTCGGAACACAGTCTTGTGAATATCCGCCTCCTTGACTTTTAACTGGTGATACCCCGATCTCAAATCTACCTTCGAGAAAATTGAAGGTCCTCGCAGCTGATCGAACAGATCATCGATTCTCGGTAACGGGTACTTGTTCTTGATCGTCAACTTATTCAATTGTCTATAATCGATGCACATATGCATCGACCCATCTTTTTTCTTAACGAACAAAATCGGCGCTCCCCATGGTGACACACTTGGTCGAATAAATCCACGGTCCAACAACTCCTGAATTTGAGCTTTAAGTTCCACTAGCTCCTTCGGTGCCATTCTGTAAGGAGCAATGGACATCGGAGCTATTCCTGGCAACAGCTCAATACCAAATTCTACTTCCCGATCCGGAGGCAATCCTGGAAGCTCCTTGGGAAAGACGACTGGAAACTCTTTCACCGTTCTAACACTCTCTAGCGACAACTCTTTGGCATCCAAAGCACTGATAAAGGCTAAGAACGCTTCACACCCCTTTCGTACCAGCCTTTTCGCCATTAAAGCAGATACCACATTAGATAGATAATTTCTTCTTTCACCTATCATCATCACTTCCTTATCCTCTGAAGTTCTTAGTACCATCTGCTTTGCAGCACAGTCCAAGTTTGCACGGTGCTTAACCAGCCAGTCAATGCCCAATATAAGGTCGAACTCCCCGAACGATAGTTCCATCAAATCCGCCAGAAATACTATCCCCTGAACTTCTAAGGGCACATCTCTAAACAACTTATTTACTACCACCGACTGTCCTAAAGGACTAATCACAGTTGTTTCTCTAACAGTAATCTTAGATCTAATATTCAAAGTTCCAGACACAGCACATGTAACATACGAATGGGTGGATCCAATGTCCATTAAAGCGGTAACAGGTACATCAGATATAAAAATCGTACCGGTTATAATGTCCGGTGCGTCGCCATCCTCTCGACGTCTGACTGTATAGACCAAACCTGGCTATCTCGCCTCCGCGTTACCCCTGTTACCGGTACCTCTACCCAGTGCACCCTGACCTCGTCCTACACCATTACCACCTCGACCTGGCCCACGGCCTCTCGGCGGCTGCTGAGCGCCCACTGCTGGCTGTGCAAATCTATTACGAACTACCTAAGTCTGAACAGGCTCTCGAGGGCAATCCCTAAACCGATGGTCTTTGGATCCACATCTCAAACAACCTCCAGTTCTCTTCCAGAACCACCCGAGTGAAGTTTTCCACAATCCACACAAGGTTGTAACTGATTGGTAGTAGCTGGAGCACCCACTCGAACTGGTACCTCATTCCTGGGCTTTTTCTGAAATCCTCTAGCAGGACCTGAATATCCAGAGTCTCTCTTGTTCCTGTCTTGATTTTGCCATTCCGAGTGTTTAACTTCCTCAGCTATCTTAGACTTTTCCACAAGTGTAGCAAAATTCCTCTCCTTCTGTAGGGCTATCAGCACCTGTAACTCATCACGCAATCCGTCCTCAAAACACACACAGCGTTCATAATCAGTCGGCACTATACCCCGGGCATACGACTCAGACGCAAGAACTCCACCTCGTATACTGCCACAGATCTACTTCCTTGAACCAGATTCAAGAATTCCTTTCTTCGGGCATCCACATAGCTAGCCCCGACATATTTCCCCTGGAATGCTGTCTTAAAGAATTCCCAGGTAATACGATCAGCCTGAGTGCCTTCCCGAACAGTGAGCCACCACTGATACGCCTCGTCTCTTAGCAATGTCACAACCCCTTTTAGTTTTTGCTCAGCTGTGCAATCCAGATCGTCCATAATCTGCTCCACCGCCTCAAGCCAGTACTCCGCTACACTAGTGGCTACACCCGAAATACCCCTAAAAACTTCGGCCCCATTCGATCTAATTCGCTCGGATATCGACCCACGAGCTGCCAACCCAGTTCTAGCCCCAGCAACCCTTTCCAGTACCCACAACATCACTTGGGATAGAGCGTCGTTCTCTCTCATTCGATCATGTGACCCAGCTTCAGTCACCGGTGACGCAGGTGCATCCATTTTTGGCATATGTCCAGATGCCTCAGATACAACTCTAGCACCTCGGCCTCTACCACGTCCAGGTCTACCGCGTCCACGTCCTCTAGCACTCATGTTTGCTAAGTCGATTTAATCTGATTACGAGTCTTATGAATCAGTATGCTATTCAATGTTTATTAAGCAATGTTTTATGGAGTATAGGAAGTAAAGTTGTTTTGGCAAAACATATCCTAAAGTCTCAATCTCTATAGTTTCAGCTCCTAAGCTAAAAGTTCTAGAGTATTTCTATTTTGTGAAGTTTTCTTACCACAGTCATACCACAATAATCATAAAATGAAAACAAAACTTACTGACTTGGTGCCGAATACCCATGGTGCCATACTTTCTCTAAAAAATGCATTTATAAATTAAATTTCAAACAGCTTTAGAAAATGCTTTTGAACCCAAACCACAGCCGAGTTTTGCAACCGGGCTCTGATACCATAAAATGTAACACCCCAAACCCGGCCCATGCGGTATGACCGAATCTGGCATGTCACATGAAGAAAACGTGTAAAGAACTTGTGATTTTTACTAAAGTTGTCATTATTTGTTTATAGTTAAGAAAACAAGTTTGGTTATAAATATTCGATAAAATACTACTAATCTCGAAAGGTTGATTGAATCAAAAATTGATCTAGTGAACTTTAAAACCGTGACTTTTGAAAATGACGTTGATAATTCGAAAGAGAATCCAAGTTAAATTATTGTTATATACATTGGTTATGAAATCCATTTGTTATTCAATTTTGGAAAACCGTTATTTATGATCTCAAAAAAATCCCTTTTAAAACAATTCATGGAAAATAATAAGTACGTCAAAACATAAAACAAAATAAAAATATCAGAGGCCTTATTACAACTTTAAACCAAAAATAGTAAAAGTAACGAAATAAAGCGGAAAAGAAATTACTAATGTTCGAAAACATCATTCCTAAAGTATGGCCTCCACCGAGTCATCCATGGCCCCAAGTCCTCATTACTGAGCATCACCTACAAGGATTAAGAAAGAAAGGGGGTGAGTTACAAGAACTCAATGCATAATCCCCTTACCGTTATCCACTGGGCCCGAACCCGTATAGCAACATCTTGGGCCTAAGCCCATTTACATAACAGTAATCAAATGAAATGAATGCAACCCAACCCATCCATCCATCATACCCCCGACCACCAATCACACTGTGGGGATCAAGTCAACCCACCCCGCGCCACACCAAATTTGCGGTCAAGTCGCTATAATATATAATTATTGTGGCCATGCCACCAAATCATAAGTAAGCACAATAATAAATGAATTGTGGCTATGCCACCGGGCTACACTACTCTCCATACAATTTTTCCCAACCCATGCAATATGTAAAGATGCAACATAAATAAAAAAAATTATAACCACATATATAACAACTATTAATCTAGTGAAAAATTTCGGTGAATCGGCCCATTAAAGCACTTTGGTAATTCGGCCCACTAAGGCATTCTAGCACATCGGCCCATCGAGGGCATTTTGGTAAATCAGCCCATAGGGGCATTTTCGTAAAAACGGCCCATTAAAGCTTTTTAGTAATTCAGGCCCATAAGGGCATTTTTGTAATTTTACAAATTAATACCGATTTTGACAGATCTTTAGAAATAATGTTGTTTAAGCAAGTTATTCGATTCATGTCATATTACAGTTATTAGATTTGTAAGCAACAACGATCTATTTTTCCAACATGATGGTGAATCACGGATTTACAGGATTTCGGTGTGAGATTACACACCTGATTACGGTAAGGACTAAACCTTCTTGATCGTCGACACCTATGTCACCATAACACTCGATTAACTAACAAAAATAGTGTCTTAATCCAAATCTAAATCAAACGATCTAAAGAAATGCTTACCCTTAGTATCGTGAACGACCACGATTTGCCTACTCTCACCAGAAGATGGTCCACAACCTGATGGAAAATCCCGAACTGCCGATACCACCCTACGTTTGAACTTGGGTGTAGAGATTGCAAGTCCACTCCCTTTTTGCCCTCTTATCGATTTTCCCTTAATAACTCTACAACTTGCCTCCATTGAAAGAGTCTCGATCAGAATAATACTACGATGAGAGAAAGTAGTTGTTTAGGGAGAGGATTTCGGCTTACCACTACTTCCGAAGGGTCAACGAGTAGAGAAGAACGAGTGATTTAGTCCCTAAAATAATCGATTAGTCATAACCTTCGATCCGATTTGCAAAATAACCGAGTAGAGAGATATCGAATGAACCAAGAAAAAACTCCTTACCTTATCGATGATAAACCCAACTCCCACCGATTTGACTTAAGGCTAAAGATGAGTCGGCAAGGATGTGATATTCGGCCAACCTATTAGAGCACTACAAAAATGGGATGATCACGATATGAGGGAGTAGAAGGGAATGGTGTTTCGGTTTAAAAACAAAGTGAAACAACTGAATGATGATGGACACATATTCGGCTAGGGAGAAAAGAAGATGAAAGGAATAGAATGAAGCCACTTACCCGATTCAACCAAGGAAGAAATGTCCAACGCGCAAGAATGGAGAAGAGATAATGGCTAAGAGTATTCGGCTACTTTTAGAGAAAGAAAAGAGGAAGATTCGTCCTCCAAATATGGTCGACTAAAGAAAGAAGAGAGAAAGATAGGAGGAACGGTGAGAAAAAATAAGAAAAGAAGAGCAAAATGGCTTGAGTGTTTCGGCAAAATAAAGGAAAAAGGTGAACAAATTGGCTTGAGTGTTTCGGCAAAACAAGGGAAAAAGGTTGGAAAAGAAAGTACCAATATGTTAAAAAGAAACAAAACCTTTCATGCACAAACTTGCAAATAGGCTATAGGAAATTCGGCTCCCACATTCCCCTACCAAAACCGTATACCTCTAACACCCTAAAGGTAATGGTTGACTAAAAATTCTTTCCCCAAGCACCTCCCAAAATTCGGCCAACATATCCCCCCCTTATCTCTTTCCTTTATTTATTTCCTTATTTTCTCCTTGATCTCCTCCTTACTCTTCTCCTTAGTGTTCTTTCCATCATTAGAAAGTCTTCATTACCTTCTTTAGAGCCATGGCCGACACTTACCATCTTCCTCTTGATTAGCACAAAAAAATAATAATTAAATCCACAAGTTGCAATAGGTGGGATTCGAACTCCACCCCTTAAGCCCCTTCATGTGACGCCTCACTACCTTGCTACTAGCTCCTCTTGTGCTAGCAAAATACCCACTTATTCCTTTATGCCTTGACGCCACTTACCTTCTCCCCTTTAAGTACTTAAACAAAAAAATTTCTACTAGGGCCCAACTCAACCCCAAGCCTTCTTAGGGCCCCTAAACATACACAACTAACATTTTAACTAGCCTAACGCATAGTATAACGCAAAACATAAAATTTAGAATTTCAGGATGTTACTGTGACTTCACTTACTCAAGTTCCACATTAATGTCTACTCGAGTATTAAACATTAAACTCTGATTTCTCTTACCATTGCTTATCAATTTAGAAAATGTCTTACAGTTTAAGTACGTCGTTTACTTGATTGCCATAGTCCAACTACGGTCTTACTCGTATCACAACCTTATAGCCCAGCTATAATCTTACATGTCATCACGATGCCATAGCCTCGCTATGGTCTTACATGGAATCTCATATCAATACCAATGCCATATCCCAGATACGGTCTTACAAGGAAACTCATGTTGATGCTGATGCCATATCCTAGATATGGTCTTGCACGAGATCTTATATCAATATCGATGCCATATCCTAGATATGGTCTTACACGATTTCATGCCGAAGCCAGGTCCCAGACGTGGTCTTACACGGAATCACTACTCGAGGCCGACACCATATCCCAGATATGGTCTTACACGGGATAACGTATCGTTGCCAATTCCATGCCCCAGACAAGGTCTTATATGGGATCACATGTATTTCCATGGTCCAACCATGGTCTTATTCATCAATTTATCATTGAACGACCGTACTCATCTCCTGCATTCTACTTAGTCAAACTTATCAGTTTAACTCCCACACTATAATATGTGTGGCTTCATAACAGAGTCGTAAAATAAGACATTATACATCCTCTACTTTAACAGTCGCATATGAGATTCAACTATGTGGACATATTGTTCATACATCATTCAAACAGTCGTACATACATACGTATCCCGTTCTCTGGATATATTTACCCACTATATACACCTAACCCAATAGGTCGAGTATATAACACCGCATGCATATCAAGCCAATACAGATAAGCTTATCACTTTATAACTCTCATTTCAACCCTCAACTTAGAATTATCTCATTATCACTTACAACATTATTGGATTTAGCTCGGTTGGGAATTATCTCTGTCTTAACAAAACAATTTCGTTAGAGCCGGGAGATATCACACTATCACGGTCAGCCTATGGCATGTATAGCTAGACTCTTACTCACGCTAGGTTAGTCCGAGAACCGACTAAACCATAGCTCTGATACCACTAAATGTAACACTCCTTACCCGGATTCTATGCCAGAACCGGGCACGAGGCATTACCGAACTTGACTTGCTTAATCATTCCACTTTAGGCTATAAAAATTCTCTCCAATTTAAAACTTTTCATTCACCATTGTAAAGTCCCTATCATGGGTCAACGAGACCCTTTACACCAACTCGTGATGTCGTGAAACCAAACCCTGAACTTTTCAAACACTTAGAAAATTTCACCTAAACAGGGGCCACACGCCCATATGAAATGGGACACGCCCGTATGGGCAGGCCGTGTGGTCACACACGCCCATGTCTCTACCCAGTGTATAAAAACATGAGTATTCTATTTGTGACATACGGCCTAGGCACACGCCCGTGTGACTAGCCCGTGGTCGACACTGACTAATTTCACACGGCCTTAACATGCCCGTGGCCGTGGTCCGTGTGCCAAACCTTGGCATTCTGACTTATCCACACGGCCTGTACATACGTCCGTGTGCTTCAATCGTGTGGCGATTTAAATTCCAAGTGCAAGGTGCAGACTTTATACGGCCTGGGCATACACCCATATACTAGCCGTGCCTCTCACACGGTCTAGGCACACGCCCGTGTGACAAGCCCATGTGGACAATTGAAAGGCTATCTACGAAGCCATTAGCCACCCTCACTTGCATACATTCATACACCATCACACAACACTCTCAAATCATCAATTATAACATATTTGATTTATAAGAATGAGGTCTTCATCCCATACACAAGGGAGAACTGTTTCTGGTATAAATACAATCGACTTAAGCCATCATCTATGGCTATACACAACTGAACCATAAACTCTCTTAGGCCAACACAATTGGCTATATTAACTATGATTTAATCAACTTTAAATACTATCCCTATACATGCCATAACTCATAAGGACTTAAAACCTCATACCAAGTGTCCGCTTTCGATAGTGTGAAACATCTCCGCGGTCTCCAACCCGAGCTAGCTAAATTAACCTATAAGAGATGAGAAAGGAAGAGGAGTAAGCAATAATGCTTAGTAAGTTCATATGCATATAACTATCAACTATTGATATTCATTGATTATACTCAACCACAAGGTATTATAATGAGTTTTACTCTTAAACTCATGGTTACTTACTCAACCATTTTTTAGACTTACTCATTCTGCCTCTTACCACATTCTAACCATGCCACAAGCTAATTGCTCATGTTAACTTGCATACATCCCTACACTTGTCACAACATGATCTCATAAAACAATACATCAAACATTTTCAATAAGTCACTCATACTACAATCTCTCGGTGGTTTCGCACTTAGCCCACCCACAATCTCTAATAGGGTGGTATCGCTCATAGCCCACCATTTACAATTTAAGGTTGTATCGCACATAGCCCACCATTATTATACATTCACGGATATTTATCCATATACATTTCTCTATTTCAAATGTCCATCTGGGAACATCCTCACACATTATCATTCTTACTTAGCTTTCTATGATAATCGTTCGCATTCACACAATGCATTAATAATTATAACTTATGCAACCAAGGTGCATCATTTACACATACCCACTATGGGTTTATCATATACCGAATTCATCTCAATTCAGTTCTAACACATATATGTACCTTTCGTGGTACAACCACATTTATTCTCATTCTCAACATACTTGTTGAATCACTCAAATTGTTAAATAACACCCTTGAGTCTCATACACATAATGTCATATTGACATCATACCCCCGATAGGGTCTTATATGAATTAACATATCGATGCCATGTCCCTGACATGGTATTATTCAATATCTCACACCGAGGCCATATTCCAATATGGTCTTACGCGGGACCTTAACTATCATCATATCATGCTATTTGCATTTTTCACTATCTTAGATTCAATTCGCTTAACAACTCGTCAAAACACATTTAATAAATTCATAGCATAATTATACACTCCATACAACATTGGAATATTAAATAACCTGTACGTAATTGCAACATTTACACACGAACTTACCTTAATGTCGAAAAGGGGTCGAAAGGGACCTATTTGTCCACATTTCTCTTTTCTCCCGTTCTAGGTCCAAATCTCATTTTCTTTGATCTAGAACAATAGAATTTACTCATTTAATCACTTATAATTCATAATACAACAAAATCTACACTTAGGCAAAAATGACTATTTTGCCCTTATACATTGGCAAAATCATGATTTTGCCCCTAGGCTCGTAAATCACTTTTCATCACATTTTCCTATTAATCAAGCCTAGATGAACATTTAATCCTCTTACAACTTTCCACAATTCCGACAATTTCATGCATTAATGAACAAATTACAACATTTGCATCTTAGTCCTAATTAGGTGTTTTCATGACAACACCTTTCACAAAAGTTGTTTCTCATCTTCCTAACATTCATTTTCTTCCATAAAAACTCAGCAACAAACATAAACTCTCTCATGGAAAGTCCCTATACTCTCAACCGTATTGTAAATTAGTCCCCTCATTAGCTAGCTTAAGCTTTGGGGACTCCAAGAGTATAATTTTTATCAAGAAAGATCACCAAAATCACTTACTTGTGAGGAGAAATGTTTGCTGAAATTTTTGAGCTCTCCAACCCTTGTTTGCTGCCAATTTTCGGTGGTGATGAAGAAGAGGAAAGATGATACCTTTCTTTTCTTCATTTTTCTCTTATTTTATTCATTTAGTCAACAAAAGTCACCAACTCTTGTCAACTTTTTAATTCCTTGTCCCCTTGACCGTCCATCACTCTTAGAAAGGTATAATTGCACTTTAAAGACCTCCAATTTACACTCTATAGCTATTTTTCACCTCTAGCAAATAAAATAGAACTTTTGCACTAAATGCGATTTAGTTTTTTTTTTTGCGATTAAGCAAGAAATCGCTAAAATTAAAGCACCAAAATTTTCATGCACCCTTATAAACATGTTATAACACATAAAGTAACATGAAAATATTTTTATCTAACCTCGGATTAGTGATCTCGAGATCACTGTTCCGACTAGCCTCTAAATCGGGCTGTTATGGTTAAATAGATGGATGTATGAGTATTTGGTTGAGTATGATAATGTGTTTAGTTGTGAATCTATCTAAGTGATGACTTATTTATGTATTGATATGGTATTTTTGAGTAATATGTATTATATTACGAACTTACTAAGCTCTTAAGCTTACTGTGTGATGTGTTTCTCTGTTTTACAGTGTCAGTAAAGCTAGCTCGGATCCTGGGATCGTCAGTGACTTAATCACACTATCGGCTATCTATTTTGGTACTTTTGAAAGATGTATATATTTGGTATATGGCATGTATAGGCTAGTAGTTATGGTATGTTTTATAATGTTTGGACCTTGCCATGTGATATGGCTTGGATGTTGAATGTTGATGGTTTATATGTATAGGCTATTGAATGTGGTATATTTAGAGTTGTGTAAATATTGCCATGAGACATGGTTTAAAGGTTGAATGGTGTAGTAATATATGTGTGGGATATGTGTATGATAAATATGGTACCTTCCATGCTTGAATTGGTCGTTGAGAAACGAGGTTGAAATGTGGAAGTAATTATATGAATTGCATGATGCTTGTTTTGAATAATTTAGGTTGTGAAATTGGTATTTGGATAGATTTATTTGTGATGATATTGAGTGTGGAAATAGATAAGGTAGTTGATGATTATTTGGTGTTTATGATGATATGTTTTAGGTTGTATTTGAGGCATGAAATGGTAATGGTTTGATGCATGTAGGTGTTCAAGGTGTGAAAGGCAAGTTTGGCCTTGAAAATGGCCTATAATTGCCCACACGGTTGAGCACACGGGCATGTCGCTCGATCGTGTCTTTCGAATTTGAAATTTGATTCAAGTCAGGCTCGACCATGGGCTAGACACACGGGCGTGTGACTGGCCGTGTGGTGCAAGTCAGGCTCGACCACGGGTGAGGCACATGGGCGTGTCTCAGGCCGTGTGAACAAGTCAGTAGGTATGCCCTGTTTTGCCACGGCTTGGACACATGGGCATGTCTGAGGCCGTGTGAGGGGCACGGCCTACACACACGGGCCTGTGACCTTTTTAGTTTTGAAAGATGTTTGAATTTTGAAAATTTTTGTATGTGTTCGGTTTAGTCCCGACCTCTTTCTAACATGTGATTATGGTCTCATAGACCTTTTTAAGGGACTATATGATTATATTGTGATATGTTTTGATGATAACTGACTATGTGTTTTAAAATATTATGGAATGTTCAAAAATGTTTGGTAACGCCTCTTAACCCTAGTCCGGCGACGGTTACGGGTTAGGGGTGTTACATCTGTGATCACCGTCGCTATATTATTAATCGATAGGTGCACTTGCCTTTGTCCAATTTTTAGTTGGTTTACGACTGTAATCAAGTTTTTGGCGCCGTTGTTGGGACTAAAATATTAGGAAAACTTTATTTCTATTAATTTAGCCATTTTTATTTTTATTTTAATATTTTTGTTTTTAATTTAATTGTTGCATTTTAATTTTTCGCTTGTTTGATTCTTACAGGTGCCCTTAAAGCAACGCCATGGTGAGCATTTAAAATTGACGAACCAATTCAAAGTTGGGTACAAAGTGCTGCTGGAAAAGTCAGATCCACGAATGTTCCCTTCAGAGCTTAAGTCAAGAGGGTCGAACCCTTTTGTGGTACAAAATGTATTTGCATACGAAACCATTAAGTTAACACACCCTAATTACGACACATTCAAGGTAAACAATCTTTGTCTCAAACTTTATTTTGGTGGCAATACTGACAACGAGAAAGGAGCTTCAGCTCCAAGATCTGCATTAACCGTTAGCTTGAAAAGAGAAGTCGAGCTTAGACTCTAAATAAGCGATTTTCGAGAGGCAACCCGAGTGTTTTTATTTTATATATTTATTTTACTTTCATGTTATTTAAAAAAATATTAGTACATTTATTTCTATTATTTTTTTATTTTTAAAAGAAGAAAAAAATTCAAGAAAAAAGGTGATTCCATACAGTCTGTCTACTCGACCGTGTAGCTCACATGGCCATGTACATTTTTTTCCCTCTTTAAAGCTATTTTTTTTTTCTTTTGTCCTTTTATTCCTTTGTTCCTCCCTACCCCAAGACGTGTTTTTATTTAGTTGTTTATTTATTTATTTTCTGGATTTAAATTTTTTATTATTCTTTTTCTATTGCTTTTCCTACTTTGTAATCTCTTTATCTTATTTATTTTTGTCTATTTTCTTATTAGTTTGCTCGGAAACATGTACTTTATTTAGAATCGCCTATGATTTCAATTTTCACTATTCCGACGAATTCGTCCAAACTCAGGACAATTTCAATTCTCTTCCTCCCTTATGATATTTTGCTTATTCTCTTTCCATCTATTTGTATATTAAGGACAATGTACATCTTAAGTGTGGGGAGGTTACTTATATGCTTATGTGATATAATTCCTGAATTATTTTGGGTTTTAGTATTTCTCTCACACCTACCATTAGAGTTTTTTTTTTTATTTGGAGTTTGTATTGATTTTGTTTTGGAATAATTTGTGGATTTATACTTTAAGAGACGAGAGAGTCAAGCATTGTAAGTTTTTTTTTTTTTCAAAAATTATTATTTTAGGTTGTCTCCAAGAATTGAAGCATTATCTTAAAATTTTAAATTTGCAAGTTTAACATCAAAACCATAATTTTTTTTGTGAGCCTTTGAGCCTATAGAGCATATGTTTTTCGTTCTTGTAATGCCCCAAATTTTGGGCCTAGAAGTTTTGGGATTTGAGCATAGGGACAGTGAGGAGGCTTGACATATGTGTTTAGTTGTGCAATTTAGTGGCAGAATGGGCCTGCTGGTCTGGTGGGTAAGTGGAGTGTTAGTATACCACAAGGTTCTAGGTTCGAGTCCTTGTGAGTGCGTTCTGTGAGGGATATTTTAAATTTTGTTTTGTTAAATAGTATTTGGTTTTTAGTTAGAATTAATAACCTGTTATATTATTATTATTTTGTTTGATGCTATTTTAATTTTAATTTTTATTCTTCTTATTTTCTTTTGGCTGGACTTTCTTTTCTAGGTTTTTTTTCTTTTCGTTTTGCTTTTCTTTTGGATTTTGGCATCAGGGATTTCTGCTTAACTGTCGTCTTCTTCGTCGTTGATTCAGGTGTGGGATTCAAACTTTTACTACACTATTTTATTTTCTTTTTGCAAAGTTTATGTTCAGCTTTTCTTGACCGTAGGCTAAATCGTTGGTTTTGGGTTTTAGTCGATGGAAGTGATGAGAAATTATCACTTTTTTATATATGTTGATACGGCAAAGGTTGGGGACGGATTTTGTGGCTAAAACGGTGGTTTTGGGGCTATATTAGGGTGGTTTCGTGACCACCCCGACGGCCACACGGGCGTGTGTCGACCCACACGGCCGTGTGAAATTGGGTGCTAGGGTTTTCAAGCCAAATTGGGTGCCACATGGCCTGGCCACATGGCCATCTGGCTGATTTGGGGATTTTTTCGATTTTCACACGATCGTGTTCCCTGGGCATACTGGCGTCTGGGTTTGTTAATTAGGTTTTCAAAGATTTGGTGTCACACGGCCTAGCCACATGACCTTGTAGCTAATTTGGGGATTTAGGAATCCCACACGGGCGTGTGTTTCGGAACACACGGTCGTGTCTAGTGGCACACGGGCGTGTGAGACACTTACACAGCCGTGTCTACTCTGCACTTGACTTTAGCGAAATTGGGCAGTGAGTTACACGGCCTGTTCACACGGCCGTGTCCCTACACCATACGGTCGTGTGTCTCTTTCACACGGTCGTGTGCTACCCTGCACACGGGCGTTTAGACCCCTACACGGCCTGGACTGCTCCACACGACCGGAGCCTATGGGCGTGTGGCCCTATCTCACCAGATTTTGGTTCTAGGTCAATTTAAGCGTACTTGTGACTTTGTGTGTTTCAACCCTTGGCTAAGCTTTAGTAAGGGTAATTATGACTCTGTTCCGACTTTGGTTTAGGTGAGATTTGTGATAGGTTGCGTAACATGTTTGTTTCTGAACCCGGCTAACGGGGGGGGTGTGTGTGTGTGCAACATGCTTCTGTTCGATTGTCTGACATGGTGTCACTGTTCTGTGAGGTTACATAGCCATTGAATCTGAATATGGGTAATTGACTATACTCCTATCTGAATCTAAATGACTGGATGTGAATGACTGTCTGTAATCTTGTACTCTATTTCTGTTTATCTGTTTGCACACATACATTACACTGTACAGCGCATACATTAGCCTTGCTGCGTGTATTTATCTGATCTGGCAGTTTAACTGCACTTTACCGATATAACAATTTACCGCATTACACTATATCCCCTATATGTCAGCTTTGCTGCGTATCATCACTATCTGATCTGGCAGTTCATACTGTATGCCTGTACCACGGTTTACTGCATGGCACTATATAGCTTACTGATAGCCCCTAATACCCAGAGGGTCGTGGGCAGCCCCAATACCCTAAGGGTCGTGGACATTATTGGAGTGCAGGGATGGATGCGCCTAACGAGGTCCTATGTGGTGTGATTGGTTGGATAAGCTCAAACAGCTCTTATGTGGAGTGATGGGGGACAGAGTGGGGTGTTGGCTGGATGGGTGGGCTTTATAACTTAATTGCATTCATAAGCATCTGTTTGACTGTTCTATGCGCTAGGATATCTGATTGTATTGTTTGACTAAAAAGAACTTTTGTGGTTCTATGTACTTTGTAACTACTATTGTATCTGACTGACTGAATAGAACTGATGACTCATTTGTAAACTGTGATTATCTATTTGAGACTTCTGTCTCAAAATTACCGTCAGATTCTATAAGTATGTCCCGCTTCTGAAATGCTATGGGTTTTCTGTTTCTGATTCTGTAGTAGTTGGTTTTGAACTCACACAGAGCTCAAGTAGCTCACCCCCTCTTCTGTATCCCCTTCTTAGGTACATTTGGAGATTTTGGATGCTGGACTCAGTAGGCGGAGGTCTCGGACAATTTCAGCGCTATGGAATGTCAAATTTTGTTTTCTATCACGACTTTATTATTCAGTTAAATGTTGAAATGTAAGGTTTTATAAGACTGTGGTACAGTTTTCACTTTAGATTTTCATTCGGACATTTATTCTGGTGATTTATCTTACTTAACGGTAACTTTATCGTAAGGACTTTTAATGACTAAATATTTTTGGTGCGTAAAAATATGAATGGTTTTCGGAAATGAGATTATGATTGACTGGTTTTGTAGAATTTTCCCATGATCACTTCGGTGATCAATGTAGCATCCTGAGTTCGGTCTAAACTTCTAGGCCAGGTTTAGGGGTGTTACATTTAGCGGTGTCAGAGCCAGGTTTGCAAAAACTCAGTATGTGTTTCTACGTGAACGTATGCGCAAGAAATTGTTTTTGGAAAATATTTGGGAAACTGTACCACAAAATGTTGAAATGATTTGTGTTCTGGAAATGGTTTACAAAAATGAAATGTTTGAAACTCCGATGCTGGTCGAGGTAAAATTCAAAACTGTAAAATTAGAACTTTAGACTCTGTTATTACAACTGTTTCTATGTTCTGATAATGTAGGCCTTCTAAGTTAGCCATACGCCAGATATGACTTTCGAAGGTGAGCGTGATCACAAGGAGTCGTCTGCTCCTCCGAAACATGTGATTGTTCAGGAGTTGGAGGTTAATGTGAGTCCGCCAGCTTCAGGTGAAGATAACCTGGAGCTTAGTACTGAGATATTGACTCGGGTAGTGAGGGAGGTATTAGAGAAGGTGTTCGAGGCTAATATCAGGGAAACTAGTGAAACCCTTCAAGCTAGGTGTGTGGAGTGTGGGAAGAAAAGATATCGCAGTCCTCCGAGGTTGGAGCCTCGTTCTGCGAAGCATGTTAGGATGCAATCGAGTGATACCAAAGGTGGTGCTAGTAGTGGTACGAGCGTACCGTCTTGTGAGCACTGTAAGAAGCGACATCAGGGTGACTGTTGGAGAAAGCTGGGAGCGTGTCTTAGATGTGGGTCTAAGGAGCATCGGATACGAGATTGCCCTTGGTGTTTTTGAGTCAGGTATGCTGGTAAATGTTTCAATGTGTTGATTGGAGTGTTGCAAGTGTGTGTAACAATTTTCTGTCTGCTTTAGTGATTAAGTATTCTGGTGTGTGTGAGAGGTCTTAAGTACGAGGTAAAGTGTGATAGTGTTTTGAGGATTAGAGAGCGCAGCGGGAGCGTAGTGGTATAGTTGCGATCTATAACTGATCTGATAGTTGGAAATTTCGGGGACGAAATTTCTTTAAGGAGGGGTGAGTTGTAGCGCCCCAAATTTTGGGCTTAGAAGTTTTGGGATTTTAGCATAAGGACAGTGAGGAGGCTGCACATATGTGTTTAGTTGTGCAATTTAGTGGCAGAATGGGCCTGCTGGTCTGGTGGGTAAGTGGAGTGTTAGTATACCACAAGGTTCTAGGTTCGAGTCCTTTTGAGTGCGTTCTGTGAGGGATATTTTAAATTTTGTTTTGTTAAATAGTATTTGGTTTTTAGTTAAAATTAATAACCTGTTATATTATTACTATTTTGTTTGATGTTATTTTAATTTTGATTTTTATTCTTCTTATTCGCTTTTGGCTGGACGTTCTTTTCTAGGTTTTTTTCTTTCCGTTTTGCTTTTCTTTTGGATTTTGGCATCGGGTATTTCTGCTTAACTGTCATCTTTTTTGTCGTTGATTCAGGTGTGGGATTCAAACTTTTACTACACTATTTTATTTTCTTTTTGCAAAGTTTATGTTCAGCTTTTCTTGACTGTAGGCTAAACCGTTGGTTGTGGGTTTTAGTCGATGGAAGTGATGAGAAATTGTCACGTTTTTTATATATGTTGATAGGGCAAAGGTTAGGGACGGATTTGGTGGCTAAAACGGTGGTTTTAAGGCTATTTTAGGGTGGTTTCTTGACCACCCCGACGGTCACACGGGCGTGTGTTGACCCACACGACCGTGTGAATTGGGCACTAGGGTTTTTAGGCCAAATTGGGTGCCACACGGCCTGGCCACATGGCCATGTGGTTGATTTGGGGATTTTGTCGATTTTCACACGACCGTGTCCCCTATGCACATGGGCGTGTGGGTTTGGGAATTACGGTTTCAGAAATTTAGTGTCACACGGCTTGGCCATACTGCCGTGTGGCTGATTTGGGGATTTAGGGATCCCACACGGACATGTGCTTCGGAACACACGACCGTGACTGGTGGCACACGGGCATGTGAGACCCATACACGGCTGTGTCTGCTTTGCAATTGACTTTAGTGAAATTGGGCATTGAGTTACACGGCCTGTTCACACAACCGTGTCCCTACACCACACGGGCGTGTGTCTCTATCACATGGCCGTGTGCTACCCTGCACACGGGCGTTTGGACCGCCACACGTCATGGACTGCTCCACACGATCGGAGCACCTGGCGTGTGGCCCTATCTCTCTAGATTTTGGTTCTAGGTCAATTTATGCGTACTTGTGACTCTGTATGTTTCAACCCTTGGCTAAGCTTTAGTAAGGGTAACTATGACTCTGTTCCGAGTTTGGTTTAGGTGAGATTCGTGAATGGTTGCGTAGCATGTTTGTTTCTAAACCCGGCTAACGGGGTGTGTGTGTGCAACATGCTTCTGTTCGATTGTCTGACTTGGTGCCACTGTTCTGTGAGGTTACATAGCCATTGAATCTGAATATGGGTAATTGAGTATACTCCTATCTGAATCTAACTGACTGGATGTGAATGATTGTATGTAATCTTGTACTCTATTTCTGTTCTTCTATTTGCACACATACAAATGCATATAATGTTTTTGGGTGGGATTGTGAAGAGAAGGAAGATCAAATCGAATCGAATCGGCGGTGTCTGCTTTGGTTGTTAGCCCCTAATACCCAAAGGGTCGTAGGCAGTCCTAATACCCTGAGGGTCGTGGACTATGCTGTTAGTGGGTTACCATATTGCACCGTACAGCGCATACATCAGCCTTGTTGCGTGTATTTATCTGATCTGCCAGTTTAACTACACTTTATCGGTATAGCGGTTTACTATATTGCACTGTATCGCCTATACGTCAGCTTCGCTGCGTATCATCACTATCTGATCTGACAGTTCATACTGTATGTCTATACCGCGATTTACCGCATGGCACTATATAGCTTACTGATAGCCCCTAATACCCAGAGGGTCGTGGGCAGTCCCAATACCTTGAGGGTCGTGGAAATTATTAGAATGCAGGGATGGATGGGCCTTACGAGGTCGTATGTGGTGTGATTGGTTGGATGAGCTCAAACAGCTCTTATATGGAGTGATGGGGGACGGAGTGGTGTGTTGCCTGGATGGGTGGGTTTTATAACTTAATTGCATTCATAAGCATCTGTTTGACTGTTCTATGTGCTAGGATATCTGATTGTATTGTTTGACTAAAAAGAACTTTTGTGGTTCTACATACTTTGTAACTACGATTGTATATGACTGACTGAATAGAACTGGTGACTTATTTGTGAACTGTGATTATCTGTTCGAGACTTCTGTCTTGAAGTTACCGTCAGATTCTATAAGTATGTCCCGCTTCTAAAATGCTATGGGTTTTCTATTTCTGGTTCTGTAGTAGTTGGTTTTGAACTCACACTGAGCTCAAGTAGCTCACCCCCTCTTCTGTATCCCCTTCTCAAGTACATTTCGGGATTTTGGATGCTGGACTCAGTAGGCGGAGATTCTATAAGTATGTCCCGCTTCTAAAATGCTATGGAATGTCAGATTTTATTTTCTGTCACGACTTTATTATTCAGTTAAATGTTGAACTGTAAGGTTTTATAAGACTATGGTACAGCTTTCACTTTAGATTTTCATTCGTACATTTTTTCTGGTGATTTATCGTACTTAACGGTAACTTTATCGTAAGGACTTTTAACAATTAAATATTTTTGGTCCGTAAAGAAATGAATTATTTTCGAAAATGAGATTAAGATTGACTGGTTTTGTAGAATTTTCCCATGATCACTTCGGTGATCAATGTAGCATCCTGAGTTCAGTCTAAACTTCTAGGCCGGGTTTAGGGGTGTTACAGTTCTCATTTTATTTTTTGTTGTGAGTATGCCGACTTGATTTGTTATTTTAGAACTTGCTTCGGTTATACATGTCGTGACCACATTATTGATTTGATATAGTGAGATGATAAAGACAATTAGGATTTAACCAGTTTTGTAACACCCCAAACTCGGCTTAGACGTTACGGCCGAATCTGGCGTGTCACATTGGAATACTTTTAGGAAACCATTTTTCTTGTAGATAAAAAAACTCGTTTGGAGGTCGAAGCCTCTTTGTTAGAACTCATATTATACCAGAATTTTGTTAATCATTTTAAATCGTCATTACTTCTAAAACCTTGTTTGTTACGGGAGCTTAAAAATCGTTGCGGAAACATAGTGTTTTGAAAACACTTATCGTTTTGGGAAAATCGCGTTCTACTTCTAACAAGTATAAATCATACTGATTAAAAGCTCAGATTAAAAGCTATAAAATTGGAGAGGCCTTATTACAAATATAAAAGCCCAGATGAAAACTAATAGTAAATAAAAGCCAAGTAAACGAAAACAGGAGCAGTAGTGTGGCCATCTCCGAGTCCCTCGTAGCTCCGAACCGTCTAACACTGGGGATTACCTGAAAGGTTAAAAACGGGATGAGTTTACGAAAAACTCAGTGTGTAATCCCTTATTAAAGAAAGCGAACATTATCTGAAAGCAGAATCGATGCGGGCTCGAGCCCTTTTGCGATAAAGATGCAGTTCGGTTTTAGAGTATATGTGGGCCAAAGCCCAAAACAATGTCATTTGGGTCACAGCCCATAACAGAATCAATTGGGCCTAGCCCATCACAGTAACAGTCTGGGCCTTAGCCCCCATCAGCCTCGGTTGGGCCTCAGCCCATATCAAATGTCACATATCACATATATCTGGGCTTAAGCCCATCTCAATATCAGAATCAGCATATACAATGCATAAATACCAAAACCAACCCTGCACTCCGTCTCCGGTCCAACCCTACACTCCTGAGGGGATTAAATCGACCCACCCAACCAACACACCAAGCTTAGCACCGGTTGCGGCACTAAGTCAACAGAACGGCTCAACGCCGTAGACAGAACTGTTAAAAGCCATAAATATCACAGCACCGCTGCCGGTTAACAGAACGGCTAAAAACCATAAATATCGCAGAAAGGCTAAAAGCCTTGTACAGAATGGCAACGGCCGTACACTTCCTCCGTAACAATGTCCCAACCCCATGCAATATGTCGTGTATGTCATGCTCAATCATCATAGGTGTATGCAAAATGGCCATGCTCGGTAACAGTCATTTAAACATATATTAAAAGAATATTAGTCACACGACCACAGTCAAGTCAGTTAAATCACAGTCATACGATCACAGTCAAATCAGTCAAATTCATAATCTAAGTCAGTCATTTACCCATAATGGCAAAACAGTCATTTACCCTCCAGGGGCATTACGGTCAATTTACCCTACAGGGGCATTACAGTCATTTTACCCTACGGGGACATTACGGTCATTTTATCCTATAGGGGGTATTTCGGTCATTTTACCCTACGGGGGTATTACGGTCATTCTACCTTAACAGTGGCATTACGGTCAATTTACCCTACAAGAGCATTACGGTCATTTTACCCTACGGGGACATTACGGTCATTTAACAACCTTCCCAAAGGTCTACAGTCGCCTCGCGCGACACAGATAACATATTTGGTCAAAACGGTGTAAATGGGCTCAAAGCCCACTATTCGGCCCAAATGGGCCCACACACTCGTGTGGCCCATTTGGCCCAAATTCAAACACGGCTAAGTGATCTACATAGCCCAATCCAGTTTTTGCCACTTTTCGTCAATTTTATCAGTTTAGGGCCCACGAGCCCATTGGGCCCACATAGCCCAACGAGGCCCAAAACGGCCCAAGTGCACGAGAACACTCGTAGTGGCCTCTTCAGTCAAATGCCCATGTTTTGTGGGCTCGGTTCACCACACGAACGTTCGCACGCCCATGTGGCCTCAATCGCCGTATTTCTGGCTTTTCGGCTTTGCCGTGGAGTAACGATCGGATCGTGGTGTGTACACACCCTTTAGCTTTACAACGATAATAATTTCATCGTATGCGAGATACACACCGACACGTAGAGTACTAAAAATCCACGAGCACCAAAACCTTGACTAGATCGATTGACTGTGATTTGCCTACTTGTTCCAGAGCTCGGTGCAGCCACCCTTCCGCATCTTGGCGGAAAATCCCGAATAGCCGACACCTTACGCCGATTAAACTTGGGAGTAGAGGCTACGTGCTCAGACTCAACCGGTACCTATTCTATCACTTTATTACTAGCACCCTCATCACCCATCGGATGTTCAAGAACCCGAAATAACATACACATAGGAGAAAGGAGAAGAATCGGTAATAAGGGATCGCACCATTTGGCTTAAACAATAAAAGAGAGAACTGAAAGGAAACGAGAGACTTACCGATTAACAGAGCTGTTGCAGAATTGAAACATAGAGGGGAGAGCTTTCGATCACAAACCGAAGAAGAGAAAGATTCCCAAGACTAGGGCGGGAAGGTTCGGCCGAAAGATTCAATAGTCAAGAAGGGAGTTGGTCGAAACTTGTAAAAAGAATAGAGAAGAAGAGAGGTTTCGACAGATGTTGGTGCAAAGAAGGAAGAAAGGAAATGGTCAATAGCCAGAGAAGAATAGCAGGAACCAAACAAAAAGGATGCATGAGTGGTATTTCAATTTCGGCACTCAGAGAGAAAAGGAGGAAAACAGGAATTGTGAATCCTAAAATCAGTGACAAAACTAATCAAAATGAGGAAAACTCCTCAGCAAGGAAATTCGGCACACTCAAAAAGTTCCCAAAACCAAAAAAAGCAGAGAAAACACTCAGAAACCCCCTCCTAGCCGAATTTGCATGCTCCAGACTCCTTGTTCGGCTACAACACACCAACTTTGAATTTCCTTGATTCTCTCCACAATTTGCTGCTACAATCTCTCTGTGACCAATTCAAACACCTTAACAGAAGTGTCTCAGTCCAACTCTTCCACCTTCCCAGCTCAAGTAGCAAAATAAACTCTCCAATGCTTAACCCAGGATTTGAACCTCAGACCTCATAGATACCCAACACGCCACTTTCCACTAGGCCACAAGCCCTTTTTGTGTCACACTCTATCTTCAATTAATTAAAAGGTCTAAAGGCCAAAGTCCAGGTTTCTTTAAAAGAAAAACCAAAATAAATTGCAAGGGCCAAGACTTGAACCCAGGCTCCCTTGAAACCTTAATGACGCCACAACCACTAGACCACATGCTTCCTTGCATAATTTTTTTAACACAATAATTTAAAAGGCCTACATCCAAGCATCCAGGGTTTTATCCACTGAAAACCAAAATTTTTGCTAAAGCCCAGGTTTGAACCCAGGACTTTTCCAGCTCCTCTCAGGACACTTAACCACTTGAGCAGACATTTAATTGTGTCATTTCCTAGCTCACATAACCTTTTATGCACAGTTTCCTAACCGTTCCCTTGCTCCAGGCCCAATACTTCTAGGCCCAAATTTCGGGGCGTTACAATTCTACCCCCTTAAAGAAATTTCGTCCCCAAAATTTCCAACTATCAGAATAGTCGTACATCCTAGCCTACCACACTACGCTCTCACTACGCACTCTGATCCTAATAATACAAGCACGTACCACACCATCTATCCATCGGAGCGGATGGATATCCCACGCATATCATTTCCAGAATACACACAGAACAAATACAAACTCTAACTTTAAGTGTAGCAATACAGTCTAATATCCATCTACTGCTTTTCAACGAAAACAAACAACAGTTTCAGAAACTTACGGATTCGACACCGGAGACTCGGTGTACCACACTTTCAAAAAAACAGTCAATACAACATTTCAGAACATCAAATCTTTTCAAGCCTTTTTGAAACAATACTTTTAGAAATTCAATTTTAAAAACCCAATCCACAGCCGAGTTTTGTAACCTGGCTCTGATACCACTAAATATAACACCCCAAACCTGGCCTAGACATTATGGCCGAATCTGGCGTGTCACATTAGAGTGCTTTTAGGAAACCATTTTTCTTGTTGATAAAAAACTCGTTTGGAGGTTGAAGCCTCTTTTTTAGAACTCATATTATACCAACATTTTGTTAATCATTTTAAATCGTCATTACTTCTAAAACCTTGTTTGTTGCGGAAGCTTAAAAATCGTTGCGGAAACATAGTGTTTTGAAAACAGTTATCGTTTTGGGAAAACCGTGTTCTACTTCTAACAAGTATAAATCATACTGATTAAAAGCTCAGATCAAAAGCTATAAAATTGGAAAGGCCTTATAACAAATATAAAAGCCCAGACGAAAACTAATAGTAAATAAAAGCCAAGTAAATAAAAATAGGAGCAGTAGTGTGGCCATCTCCGAGTCCCTCGAAGCTCCGCGTCTACCGCTGAAGATTACCTGAAAGGTTAAAAATGGGGTGAGTTTACGAAAAACTCAGTGTGTAATCCGCTTATTAAAGAAACAGTCAGTATAAAGAAACAGAATCAGTCTGGGCCTGAGCCCTTTAACAATAACAGTACAGTTCAGTTCAGAGTATATGTGGGCCAAAGCCTAAAACAATGTCATTTGGGTCACAGCCCATAACAGAATCAATTGGGCCTAGCCCATCACAGTAACAATCTGGGCCTTAGCCCCCACCAGCCTCGGTTGGGCCTCAGCCCATATCAAATGTCACATATCACATATATCTGGGCTTAAGCCCATCTCAATATTAGAATCAATATATGCAATGCATAAATACCTAAACCAACCCTGCCCTCCGTATCCGGTCCAACCCTACACTCCTGTGGGGATTAAATCGACCCACCCAGCCAACACACCAAGCTTAGCACCGGTTGCGGCACTAAGTCAACGAGCGGCTCGGGTGCGTAGGCGAAACGACCAAAAGCCATAAATATCACAAAGACCGCATTTGTCGGTTATGTAACGGCTAAAAACCATAAATATCGCAGAAAGGTGAAAGCCTTATGCAGAATAACATGCATCGTACACTTCCTCCGTAACAATGTCCCAACCCCATGCAATATGTCGTGTATGTCATGCTCAATCATCACAGGTGTATGCATAATGGCCATGCTCGGTAACAGTCATTTAAACATATATTAAAAGCATATCGGTCCACACGACAACGATCAAGTCGATTAAATCACAATCATACGATCACGATCCAAATCGGTCAAATTCATAATCTAAGTCAGTCATTTACCCACAATGGCAAAACAGTCATTTACCCTCCAGGGGCATTACGGTCAATTTACCCTATAGGGGCGTTACGGTCATTTTACCCTACGGGGACATTACGGTCATTCTATCCTATAGGGGTATTTCGGTCATTTTACCCTACGGGGGTATTACGGTCATTCTACCTTAACAGGGGCATTACGGTCAATTTACCCTACAAGGGCATTACTGTCATTTTACCCTACGGGGACATTACGATCATTTAGCAACCTTTCCAAAGGTCTACAGTCGCCTCGAGCGACACAGATAACATATTTGGTCAAAACGGTGTAAATGGGCTCAAAGCCCACTATTCAGCCCAAATGGGCCCACACGCTCGTGTGACCCATTTGGCCCAAATTCAAACACGGCTAAGTGATCTACATAGCCTAATCCAGTTTCTGCCACTTTTTGTCAATTTTATTCGTGTGGGGCCCACGAGCCCATTGGGCCAACACGGCCCATTTCAACCTAACGAGGCCCAAAACAGCCCAAGTGCACGAGAACACTCGTAGTGGCCTCTTCAGTCAAACGCCCATGTTTCGTGGGCTCAGTTCACCACACGAGCGTTCGCACACCCATGTGGCCTCAATCGCTGCATTTTCGGCTTTTCGGCTTTTGCCATGCTACAGTTAGATCAGGGTGTGTACACACCCTTTCGGCTTTACAACAGTAATGATTTACGGTCTACAGATACACACCTAATCACGTAGAGTACTAAAAATCCATGAGCGCCAAAACCTTGACTAGATCGGTCGACTGTGATTTGTCTACTTGTTCTAGAGCTCGGTGCAGCCACCCTTCCGCATCCTGGAAAAAATCTCGAACAGCCGACACCTTACGCCACTTAAACTTGGGAGTAGAGGCTACGCGCTCAGACTCAGCCGGTACTGAAACACCCCAAACCCGGCCCACGAGCTTTGACCAGATTTGGTATGTTCCTCAAGTAAACCGGTTCAAAATTCTTTTGTTCTTAGGAAAACTTGTGTGATTTTAAGAAAAATATTGTTTTAGGTTGGGCTTGTGTTGAAAATGAGTTCGTTTTATATTGAAATCCCTTTTATCTTAAGTGACAAAATATTTAGGGTTTAGTTTAAAAGAAATTTTAATTAAATTTAAAAGATAAAATTCATAATCATAATAAATAAAAATAAGTGTAAAGTAATTCAACTATGGCCTTATGGCCTTATTACATCAAATAATTCCCAAAATAATTCAAAGTACTAAAATAAATTCAAGAGTCCTCAAAATATAAACTTCATGTTGAGCATGGCCACCACAAGTTCTGTAGTCCGGTCCATCCCATTCATCACCTAAAAATGTTCCCCAACGGGTGAGTCAAACAGACTCAATGTGTACACGGCACTAAATCATAATAGAATCGGGCATATCACATATTACACATTCAAAACATAGAATACGAAGTTATGATGCATTCCAAACCCAAACCTAGTTGTCCATCCGCTACACACCCCGTGCACTGCCACCACACCGTGGGACTACTAAGTCAACCCTCCATCCGCTACACACCATCATCGAAGCGATCATTGCGATCGGCGTGCTCATCGCCCATATAAATTTGTGGCATAGCCACGGATAATTGTGTCATGAGACACCACATTCGAGATAATGTAAAGAAGTTACCACATTGAGATAATGTGACCGAAGTCACCACATTCGAGATAGTGAGACCGAAGTCATCACATTCACTTCCCCTTTTTCATATATCCCGAATGACCCATATTATTCATATCATGCATATCATACTTAAATTCACATTCTTATCATATTTCACATGTTAAATATAACATATTTCGTAATCCTAATAGGAGTAGGAAACGTGCACGAGTACTTTGTACCATATTATGGTACCTTAGCCACATTCTTATAAACATGCATATTTTACATATTACCATCAATCTTATTAAAAGTTAGTGTGGGGTACACACACGATACATAGCGGTTCACTTAAATCGAAAAACCGATCTATCGCTTTAGATCCTAAATCCCTTCTTTGTCGATTTGATAATTAATCAAATCCCGGAAACTTGTATTCTTCCCTTTGAAATCGGCTAATCACTTAAGGATCTTAAATCCGAAATTATCCATGGTTATAAACAGCCGAAATCCCTAAAACCACATGTTAGATCAACTTCTAACCTTTAATCACAATCAATGGCCCTTGGCCGAATGTCGAATATGACTTACCTTGATGGTCAAATCCGAAGATCTTTTCCTTTATAGTCGACTATGGCAAAAATCCGAAAGAATCCTTCCAAATTTTGGCAAATAAGAATATTGATGGGATTAGTCCTAGATTTCGACAAATCTAAAAGAAAAGAATAGAAATCAAAACTTGTTCTTACCCTTTCTTGAAGAAATCGACAAAGACACCTATGCTTGAAGCCCCTCAAAGATTCGGCTTTTGATGGATTGGAAAGAAAAGAGAAGGAAGAATAAAGATGGAGGATTCGGCTATGGCTTCTAATGGAGAGGAAAATATTCGGCTAGGTTCCAACAATTACTTAATCTCGACTTGACAAAAGAAAAGAAAGAAAAGAAGAGAAGAGAGCACTAAGAATTCGGCAGAGAAAGGAGGAAGCACAAATTGATGAGTAGCCCTCCTTCCTTCCTTTTATAGTCAAAATTATCATCTAAGGAGTCCCTTACTTGGCCACCACTCCTCTATTTTAATAGCTTTATCTCTTTAATTATCACTTAAAATAAAAGATAATTCAGCAACTATCCTTACTTAGCCGAAATTATTAAACTCAAAGTCCCTTACTTGGCCATCACTTCTCCCTTATTTTCCTCTTTATTTCTTTATTCAAATTAAAAGAATTTAATCCAACAATTATCTCTTGAAAATAATGATAAATAAATCCTTTATTTATCCACTATTTATAAAATAATAAAAGCTCCTAATTTATAGCCATGTGCCGTCCACCTCTCTGCTCCTTGTAGCAAAATAAAATTTCTTTTATTTGCTTCCCATGTGACTCAAACTTAGGCCCATTCCTCTTGCATATGGCGCCATTTCCATAGGCCCTAAGTGGCATCTTCAGACCACTTTTCCAAGCCTGTTTGTGTGTCAAATTTCACAAACTTTTTCTTTTAAGGCCACGTTGCCTTAATTTCCTCTTTTAAACCTTAAAACTCGTCATTTCTAGGTCATTTTTAAGTTTCCAAAAATTTTCGATCGGCTCTGTAAACTTGACATTTCCTTACATTTCCATGACATTTCCTTACAAGACATTTCCTTACATTTCCAAGGTTCTAAAAATGTTCACTTTCCTCTTTTAAACTTAACATTTCCATACATTTCCAGGTTTCCAAAAGTGTTCAAAATATATTCATAACACATAAGATATGTCATTTCGTACAATTAAACCAAAAATGCATAGGCCCTTTTCGAGGATGTTACGGTTCTACCCCCTTAAAATAATTTCGTCCTCGAAATTACTTATTAACGAATAATCGTACATCTTAACTCACCGCTTTCACGCTTATGTCTGCGCACTCGATCTTAATAGAACCATCATACTTTCTAGGCACGATCTCTAAGTTCACGTCCCCTAGAACTCATTTCTAACGTCGCGATTTAATCTGATTAAAAATTTTTATGCATCAAAAATTTTGTTCCACTGATTATTCGCGAACAGTTTTATGAAAAGAGATGTTTAAAAGTGGTTCTTTCGATCAAACAAAGTTCTCAACTCAAATTCACTATTCAGAAAGTCACGTTCACATTCATCAACCAATTATGAACTTTCGTTCATTCAGAGAAATGTTGTAGTTTTCATTGTTATTGTTTCTCCACTACCCAGGGGTATTTTCGTAATTTTGTCCTACAGGGGTATTTTCATAATTTTTCAAAATAAGGTTCCTTGGTGATTTTGTCAATAAGGGTATTTTGGTAATTTTGAAATCCCGGGGGTATTTTGAAAAATTTTAAAATTTGGGGGTATTTCGGTAATTAACCAGGGTAAATTTGTAAAGTTTAATAAATCAGGGATATTTCAAAGATTGCAAAACTTTGAGGGTTCATTTTGAGAATTGTACTTTTCAAAACGGTGATGTTGCGAAAATTTTGGAAATCAGGGTCATTTTGGTAATTTTATAAGTTAGGGGCAATTTTGAAATTTTTCTCCAAATCAAGGTATTTTTGATAATTTGCAAATTAGGGTTTTTGAACATTTTATAAAGTAATGAAAATTTTGATAAGAACTATGGGTATTTTGGGAATTTCATAAACCAAAGGTATTTTTGTAATTTACCACTAGGGGTATTTTTGTAATTTTATAAATCAAAAATTTTTCGAAAGAATTTTGTAAAAATAGTTCTCACAAATTAAAAAGGTAATTTTAAGAGTTTTAAAACTAGGGTTTATAAAAACACGGCTAGTTCCCTTTCGGGTTTTAGTCATTGTGTTTAGCCTATGACCGGAGTCCTCTTGGTTAGGGTGAACAGAAGCTACGCACCAGGCGGGATTCCAGCGAAGAGGAGGTGAGTCACTAGGATTTTGCTTAAGTACCAGTGCTCTTAGGATCCAATCCTAGACATGCGCACAATGGTTACCACACCCTAACTCGGCGTCTTAGTCATAGGTTTGTTTAATGGAATTAAGTCTTATGTGTTTGTGTTTGAGTAAACTAGTCCTAGGGTTCAAGTTCCTATCATGCTATTCTACGTTCCATTCCTCTTCTACCCTTCCATAATTCATAACATAAACTACATAATCACACAAATGGTTAGGGGTACTTACCTGGTGGACTGCGGGTCGGAGACGTAGGTGCCATGCCAGAAAACCTGCTCATTTTCAAAAATACTTTCATAAAACTCATTTGGGCTCGATTTGAAAATGTTTTGGGCCTTAGCCCACAGGCCGAGAGTTTAAAACTGGGCTCTGATACCAATTTGAAACACCCCAAACCCGGCCCACGAGCTTTGACCAGATTTGGTATGTTCCTCAAGTAAACCGGTTCAAAATTCTTTTGTTCTTAGGAAAACTTGTGTGATTTTAAGAAAAATATTGTTTTGGGTTGGGCTTGTGTTGAAAATAGGTTCGTTTTATATTGAAATCCCTTTTATCTTAAGTGACAAAATATTTAGGGTTTAGTTTAAAAGAAATTTTAATTAAATTTAAAAAGATAAAATTCATAATCATAATAAATAAAAATAAGTGTAAAGTAATTCAACTATGGCCTTATGGCCTTATTACATCAAATAATTCCCAAAATAATTCAAAGTACTAAAATAAATTCAAGAGTCCTCAAAAATATAAACTTCATGTTGAGCATGGCCACCACAAGTTCTGCGCGTCCGGTCCATCATCTTTGTTCATCACCTAAAAATGTCCCCAAGCAGGAGTGAGTCAAACAGACTCAATGTGTACACGACACTAAATCATAATAGAATCGGGCATATCACATATTACACATTCGAAACATAGAATACAGGTTATGATGCATTCCCAAACCCAAACCTAGTTGTCCATCCGCTACACACCCCCGTACCTGCCAGTCACACCGTGGGGACTACTAAGTCAACCCTCCATCTGCTACACACCATCGAAGGCAGTCGCTGCAGTCGACGTGCTCATCGCCCATATAAATTCGTGGCATAGCCACCAGATAATTGTGTCATGAGACACCACATTCAGATAATGTAACCGAAGTTACCACATTCAGATAATGTGACCGAAGTCACCACATTCAGATAGTGAGACCGAAGTCATCACATTCACTTCCCCTTTTTCATATATCCCGAATGACCCATATTATTCATATCATGCATATCATACTTAAATTCACATTCTTATCATATTTCACATGTTAAATATAACATATTTCGTAATCCTAATAGGAGTAGGAAAGCGTGCACAGTACTTTGTACCATATTATGGTACCTTAGCCACATTCTTATAAACATGCATATTTTACATATTACCATCAATCTTATTAAAAGTTAGTGTGGGGTACACACACGATACATAGCGGTTCACTTAAATCTCGAAAAACCGATCTATCGCTTTAGATCCTAAATCCCCTTACTGCCGATTTGATAATTAATCAAATCCGGAAACTTGTATTCTTCCCCTTTGAAATCGGCTAATCACTTAAGGATCTTAAATCCGAAATTATCCATGGTTATAGCCACGCCGAAATCCCTAAAACCACATGTTAGATCAACTTCTAACCTTTAATCACAATCAATGGCCCTTGGCGAATGTCGAATATGACTTACCTTGATGGTCAAATCCAGAAGATCTTTTCCTTTATAGTCGACTATGGCAAAAATCCGAAAGAATCCTTCCAAATTTGGCAAATAAGAATATTGATGGGATTAGTCCTAGATTTCGACAAATCTAAAAGAAAAGAATAGAAATCAAAACTTGTTCTTACCCTTTCTTGAAGAAATCGATAAAGACACCTATGCTTGAAGCCCCTCAAAGATTCGGCTTTTGATGGATTGGAAAGAAAAGAGAAGGAAGAATAAAGATGGAGGATTCGGCTATGGCTTCTAATAGAGAGGAAAATATTCGGCTAGGTTCCAACAATTACTTAATCTCGACTTGACAAAAGAAAAGAAAGAAAAGAAGAGAAGAGAGCACTAAGAATTCGGCGTGAGAGAAAGGAGGAAGCACAAATTGATGAGTAGCCCTCCTTCCTTCCTTTTATAGCCAAAATTATCATCTAAGGAGTCCCTTACTTGGCCACCACTCCTCTATTTTAATAGCTTTATCTCTTTAATTATCACTTAAAATAAAAGATAATTCAGCAACTATCCTTACTTAGCCGAAATTATTAAACTCAAAGTCCCTTACTTGGCCATCACTTCTCCCTTATTTTCCTCTTTATTTCTTTATTCAAATTTAAAGAATTTAATCCAACAATTATCTCTTGAAAATAATGATAAATAAATCCCTTATTTATCCACTATTTATAAAATAATAAAAGCTCCTAATTTATAGCCATGTGCCGTCCACCTCTCTGCTCCTTGTAGCAAAATAAAATTTCTTTTATTTGCTTCCCATGTGACTCGAACTTAGGCCCATTCCTCTTGCATATGGCGCCATTTCCATAGGCCCTAAGTGGCATCTTTAGACCACTTTTCCAAGCCTGTTTGTGTGTCAAATTTCACAAACTTTTTCTTTTAAGGCCACCTTGCCTTAATTTCCTCTTTTAAACCTTAAAACTCGTCATTTCTAGGTCATTTCTAAGTTTCCAAAAATTTTCGATCGGCTCTGTAAACTTGACATTTCCTTACATTTCCATGACATTTCCTTACAAGACATTTCCTTACATTTCCAAGGTTCTAAAAATGTTCACTTTCCTCTTTTAAACTTAACATTTCCATACATTTCCAGGTTTCCAAAAGTGTTCAAAATATATTCATAACACATAAGATATGTCATTTCGTACAATTAAACCAAAAATGCATAGGCCCTTTTCAGGATGTTACAGGTACCTTTGCCATCACTTTATTACTAGCACCCTCATCACCCATCGAAAGTTCTAGAACCCGAAAGAACATACACATAGGAGAAAGGAGAAGAATTGGTAATAAAGGATCGCACCATTTGTCTTAAATAATAAAAGAGAGAACTGAAAGGAACCGAGAGACTTACCGATTAACAGAGCCATTCTAGAATCGAAACAGAGAGGGGAGAGCTTTCGATCACAAACCAAAGAAGAGAAAGAATCCCAAGACTAGGGTGGTAGGTTTGATCGAAGAAGAGAAAGAATCCCAAGATTAGGGTGGTAGGTTCAGCCGAAAGATTCAATAGGCAAGAAGGGAGTTGGCCGAAACTTGTAAAAAGAATAGAGAAGAAGAGAGGTTTCGGCAGATGTTGGTGCAAAGAAGGAAGAAAGGAAATGGCCAATAGCTAGAGAAGAATAGCAGGAACCAAACAAAAAGGATGCACGAGTGGTATTGCAATTTAGGAACTCAGAGAGAAAATAAGGAAAACAGGAATTGTGAGTCCTAAAATCAGTGACAAAACTGATCAAAATGAGGAAAACTCCTTAGCAAGGAAATTTGGCACACCCAAAAAGTGCCCAAAACCGAACAAAAGTAGAGAAAACACTCAGAAACCCCCTCCTAGCCGAATTTGAATGCTCCAGACTCCTTGTTCGGTTACAACACACCAACTTTGAATTTCCTTAATTCTCTCCACAATTTGTTCCTACAATCTCTCTGTGACCAATTCAAACACCTTAACTGTAGTGTTTCAGTCCATGTAACATCCTGAAATAATAGGCCTATGCGTTTAGTGTGGGGATATGTTTAATGTGTTAATTTAAGTGTTAGGGGCCCAAATTGGGCTCAGGATGGGGTCGAGGCCTTGATTAAATTTTCTGATGGGACACTAAAGGGTTTAAAAGATAGTATCTGTGGTTTAAACTACAAAGTGGGCTTGTGGCTCAGTAACAAGTGTCACTGCAAAGGAGTTATAAGGTGGCGCCATTAGCAGTTGAAGAGGCCCAAGTTTTGGCCGTAAGGAGCCCATGTCTTTGGGCCATTTTCGACACTTAAAAGGGGAGCAAGAGGGACGGCAATGAGGCTTAAAATTTGGAGGGATTTAGTGACTTGGATAATGGGGATAAGGTGCTGATAAAATAGGGGGAAGTGGTGTTATCTAGGTCTCTTCTGGAGGAGTGAATGGATTAAGATAGAGGAGAAAAGATAGGAGCTATCTGCTGAGTGTAGTGATGGCCGAATTTCCATCTCTTGGAGGGGGGAAGAAATCGGTTTCCACATGCCATAGGGGTGCCGAAATTTCCCCTACTATTTGATTAGTTGTTAGTTATCAGGAAGGGCACTTTCGATTTTTGATAGGTAAGTGCCGAAATTTTCTATAAATAGGGGGGCTATCTCTTCAATTCCGGCATTTGAACCCCATTCTTTTAAAGCTTTTCTCTCATTCTCTATGCTGAAACCCTCAGCCATTCTCTACAATCTTTCCTTTTGATTCCTTCAGAAGCCGAAACCTCTCACTTCACACTCTTTTCCATTCTTTTCCTCTTGTGCCGATTTCTCCATAAAGCCGGAATCATTTAGAAGTAGCTGAAATCTTCTGTAGAGGTGAGTATCGACTTGTGCTAGTATTTTTGCAATCTTTTTCGACTTTTGAAGCCAAAGCCGAATGGCTAGTTGGTAGTTAGGGCTATCCTTAGTTTGACATTTTCTCTGATCTTGTGTTATTTCTCTTTGGCGGCATTCCGGGATTTGAAGGAGATCTAATCGTCTAGGTTTCTAAGCCAAAAATCAGTAGCATACGAATCATATTATTTTCGGGATTTCAAGGTAAGGTTTTGGTTCTCCTTAAGTTGATCAATCAGTTTCTTTTCGTTATTCGTGTCTTAACCTAATGGTTTGTTAAACAATCATCGTAGTACCTTCTGACCAAGATCACTCATGGACTCGAATGTCAGCAAATCAAAGGAAGGAGTTGGATCTGTAGTCCCAGCCCCAAAGTTCAAGAAAGCAGCGTGTCCGCTGTTCGAGATTGGCCACCGGGGTGTGGACCCGCCACGAACAACACCTTAGGCAAATAGCGGTTGTGTCACTACGGATAGCGTCGACATAGAAAGTGTCGTCTTAACCGTAACCAGGTGTGTAGATCTCTATCACACTACTTAACCTATATATATACATATGTTATGGGCTAAAAGCCGAAAAAATAGGCTGTATGAATAGTCGTGTTACCCAAAAAGGGTAGGCAATGGATGCCAGGTATGTGATCATAGAAACTTCTCTATGTGTATCGATGAATGTCCTAGATTGTAAATCCTTAAGTGGTATATTGTTTGATTTTGCATGAATGTACGCATGGGATGGGATTAATATGACTAAGGGGGAAGAGCATGATAATAGGTCACTTGGTGATTGGTGGTTAAACCACGAATTGAAATGTTAGGTCACAATAGTGATCGGTGGCTAAGCCACGTTAAATTCATTCCTGATTATTAGGAATAGGCAGCATGTTTGTCGATGTGGTGTGTAGCGGTTGGTGGGTTGATTGTAGAAATCCCCAAGGTGTGATGGTTGGTACGGGCTGGTGTGTAGAGGATGGATTTCTAGGCTGGGATGGGCCATGTAGCATACATATGTTTTGTTTCCATTGTGTATGGGCCAAGGCCCATAATGTGTTTGTGGGCCTCAAGCTTTTTATGTGTTTTCGGGATTTGCACACTGAGTCTGGGTGACTCACCCTTTTATTTTCCCTAACTTTTCAGATGAGCAGTAGATCGTGGACAGGGGAGCCGAGGCGGACTCGAGGGGCCATCAAGTTTTATTTTATTTATTTTCATGAATTATTTTAGGTTTTCTTTAAGTTTTAATTTTGGAACTATTTATGTAATAAGGCCCTATGGTTTAGGTTATTGCTTTATATTTGTTAATGTTTACAGTTTAAAAATTTATGTTCAAGGACTTAAATCTTAAAAAGTAATAAATTGGGTTTTCCAAACACGTTCAAAGAAAAAGCAAAGGTTTTCATCAAATATCTTATTTTTAACAAGTGCCTAAATAAAGAAACTGAGATTTCCAAAAACCATCAAGGCAAAGTTTTTAACAATAAACCCCGTAGCTACCAGATCTGGTCATAGCATTTGGGTCGGGTTTGGGGTGTTACATTTTGGTATCAGAGCCCAGTTGCAAAACTCGGGCTATGAAATGGGTCCAGTAGTAGGTTATAAAGCTGGTGAAAATGCTTTGGTTGAGATATGGCCTTCGAGTCTACCGGCACCCGATCCACGCAGGTAAGTATTCTAACTCTTGATGTGATATGCATGTTTAATGGGCTTCATGGACGTAGACTAGTATGATAGGAATTAATGGACTTTAGGCCTAGTTTAAATAATTCTTTAAATTCATAAAACTTAATATAACTAAACATGTTCGTAAACCAGTCGCTAGGTTAAGGTGTGGCAACAGGCATGCGCATGTCTAGGATTAGGTTCAGGGAGAGCTTGGTATTTAAGCAGTCCTAGTGACTCACCTCCTCTTCGCTGGAATCCTACCTGGTGCGTAGTGACTGTTCACTTTAGCCACGATGACTTGTTGACAGGCCAAAGTTTATAATTAAAACTCGGAAGGGACCAGCCACCCCATTTCGTAAATTACTAAAAATATCCCCTAGGTTTGTAAAATTTCCGAAATACCCTTGATTTGTGAAAATTTCCCCGAATACCCCAAATCTATAAAATTACCAAAATATGTGAAATTACCGAAAAACCCCCGGTTGGCAAAAATACCAAAAATACCCATGTTTTGTAAATTTACCCGAAAACCCCTAGATCTACAACAGGTACCCGGTTTGTCAAAATTAAATCTACCAAAATACCCCTGCTTTACGGAAAAAAATACCAAAATATCTTTATTTCGAAAAATCACCAAGATACCCTATTTTGTGTAATTACGAAAAATACCCTGTAGGAAAGAACTACGAAAATACCCCTGGGTAGTGAAATGACGAAAATACCCTTATGTGATGAATGTGGGTTCATGGATGCTACTTGTATGTTGATGTATCTTTGGTTGAATGTATGTGGAACTAGAAGATATAAACTTGTATTTGGAACCCGTAGATATAACCGAAATCGAAAGAACTACTCTTAAGGCTATCATCCATAAGATTGTTTCGTAGTTAATCGATGGAAGAAATTAATAATTCATAAAATTTCTAATCGGATAAACGCGAATCGGTAGAATGAGTACAAGGGGTCGTGGACGTCCCGCGCGTGGCTGAGGTAGGGGTAGGATGGTTGTGTCTGAACCAGTAGGATCTGGTTATGGGTCTGGAAACGAGATGCCAGTACCACCAGCTACGGAGGTGGAATTTCAAGACCAGACGGCCTGAGATGATGCGGTATCTCGAAAGCGATGTTAAGGGTCTTAGAGAGGTTCTTGGGGCGAGCATGGGCACGAGAGCCGGAAATGCGTGTCGGGCGACTTAGAGCTAATGGGGGCGAAGTGTTTAGGGAATTTACGGAATAGCCCGAGAAATCTGGTGAAATCTTGGTTGGAGGCGATTGAGTGTATAATGGATGATCTGGATTTCACGGAAGAAGAAAAACTGAAAGGCGTTGTATCTCTCCTGCGGGACGAAGCTTATCAATGGTGGCTTACGGTTAAGGATGAGATACGATGGTGACCGTATCACACAGGATTTCTTCAAAGCGGCGTTTGAGTAAATATATTGGGACAAGTTATGTGGATGCGCGACAGAGAGCATTTCTAAATGCGGTGCAAGGAAGTAGGTCGGTGGGTGTGTATGCGAAGTGGAATTCTTACGCCTTAGCCGTTATGCTCGAGGAATGGTGGCCACTGGACCATGAATGTTGTGTTCGATTTGAAGATGGTTTGAGGATGATTTGCGTGTATTGATAGCTCCACAATGGA
The DNA here is from genome assembly GCA_025698515.1 of Gossypium sturtianum. Classification (NCBI taxonomy): domain Eukaryota; kingdom Viridiplantae; phylum Streptophyta; class Magnoliopsida; order Malvales; family Malvaceae; genus Gossypium; species Gossypium sturtianum. The sequence goes on along the minus strand of CM046949.1, from coordinate 47,742,777 downwards.
GAGAGGAATTTGTTGTGCTTGTGGAAAAAACTAAGATAGGCGAGGAGGTGAAGCGGACGGAGAAACTAAATCGGGATAGAGATAGGGGTGGAAGTAAGAGGAATTTTGGATCGTCGAGGCGGTGGCGTCTGTGAAAAGGCCTAGGTCGAGACGGGCCGAGGCGGGAAGAGAGACACACATTTGTTAGTCGGACACGTAGTGTGCTCGATGTGGTAAATTCCATGTAGGTGAGTGTTGGGCGTGCGTGGGAGTGCTTTAGTTGTGGATCTACGAACCACCAAGTTAGAAATTGTCCGCGCAGCAGGGCGATAAAGGCCCACGGGCCAAGGAATACACACCAGGAAGAGGTGGTCGGCAGACCACAGAGGGTCGTGGTCGGCCTGAGGTGGTAACAGTTCGGTCGGGGCCGTGGAGCACCGAGCCAAGAGGCGAGAAACACTAAGGCGAGGCAGTGGGGTTAGTCTATCTTGCCGCGGACGTCGAGAGGAGGCGGGCCTTGCCGGATGTTATAAGCTGGTACATTTTTATTTTGGTTTGCCTTACACCGCCTTGATTGATATTGGTTCGACGCACTCTTATGTTGCTAGTGCTATAGCGGGAACTTTGAACTTAGATTATGAGACTTCTTCTAGGGAGATGTTGTAGTGAGCCCTCTAGGACAAAGCGTAGTGGTGAACAAAGCAGTATAAGGATGTACCCCTGGAAGTTCAAGGGGTAGCTTTTGGGGTGATCGATGGAACCATCGTTTGGGAGTTCGATTTGATCTTAGGAATGGATTAGTTAGTGAAGTATCAAGCGAATTTTGGTGTGCGACCAAGCGTATGGTGTTAAAGACTCGATGGCGGTGAAGTGTTGGTGATAGGTGAAAGGGGAACTATTTGTCAAATGTAATTATGCGCCTTAAGGGCAAAAAGGATGGTGAGGAAAGGATGCGAGGCAATTCTAATGTTTGTTCGGGCTCTGGAAGCCAAGGAACTAACTGTCGGAGATGTCAGGACGGTGAAGGAATTTCCTGATGTTTTCCCAGAGGAGCATCCGGGATTACCCCCGGATCGTGAAGTGGAGTTTGGTATTGATCTTCTTCCGGGAACAGCACCAGTATCTATTGCTCCGTATAGGATGGCGCCAAAGGAGTTGGTGGAATTGAAAGCGTAGATTTAGGAGTTGCTGGATAGAGGGTTTATCCAGGCCAAGTGTGTCGCCTTGGGGGAGCGCGGTGTTATTCGTTAAGAAGAAGGATGGATCGATGCGGATGTGCATTGACTATCGTCAGTTGAATAAGTTGACCATCAAGAACAAATACCCGTTGCCAAGGATCGATGACTTGTTCGATCAGCTGAAGGGGGCCTCAGTCTTTTCAAAGATAGGTCTGAGGTGAGGGTACCATCAGCTTAAGGTCAAAGAGGCGGATATTCATAAGACGGCTTTTAGGACTCGCTATGGACACTACGAATTCATGGTGATGCCATTTGGGTTGACTAACGCACCAGCAGCGTTTATGGATATGATGAACTGAGTGTTCCAACCCTACTTGGATCGGTTTGTCATGGTATTTATAGATGACATCCTGGTCTATTCGAAATCGGAAGAGGAGCATGATTCACATTTTCGGGTGGTTCTGCAGATTCTAAGGGAGAAGCAGTTGTATGCCAAATTTAGTAAGTGCAAATTTTGGCTAAGGGAGGTTACTTTTCTAGGTCACGTTGTGTCGGCAGAGGGGATTAGGGTTGACCCTCGGAAGATTGAAGCGGTGTTGGATTGGAAGCCGCCTAAGTCTGTAGCAGAAATTTGGAGTTTCCTTGGTTTGCCCGGGTATTACAGAAGGTTTGTTGAGGGATTTTCTTTAATTGCGACACCTTTGACTAAGTTGTTATGGAAAGGGGTTCCGTTTGTTTGGTCTAATAAGCAGCAAGAGAGTTTTGAGAAGTTAAAAAGGATTTTAACGGAGGCTCCGATATTGATTCAGCCGGAGGCTGGGAAGGAGTTCGTGATTTACTGTGATGCTTCACACACGGGACTAGGATGCGTGTTGATGCAAGGTGGAAAGGTTGTTGCGTACGCATCTCGGTGATTAAGACCGCCTGAAGCAAGTTATCCCACCCATGATTTGGAATTGGCGGCGGTGGTTTTGCTTTGAAGATTGGGAGACATTATCTATACGGGGAGAAATCTGTCATTTATACCGATCACAAGAGCCTAAAATACCTTTTGACCCAGAAGGAGTTGAATCTAAGGCAAAAGAGGTGGATCGAGTTCCTAAAGGACTATGACTGCTCGATCGACTACCATCCGGGTAAAGCTAACGTGGTGGCGGATGCATTGAGTCGTAAAGTAATCTCTGACTTGAGAGCAATGTTTGCTCACCTTATTCTATATGATGATGGGAGTTTGTTAGCTGAACTTCAAGTGAAACCCTCTTGGGCGGTCGGAGTTAAGGAGAAGCAATGGTGATGAGTTGCTAAAGGAGAAGTTTCCGGTAGGATCAAGTGAAGGATCAACATAATTTAGTGTGAATGAGGAAGGGCTATTATGTTTTCAAGGAAGAGTGTGTATGCCGAAAGATCCTAAGTTGAGGCATAAGATTTTGCAAGAAGCGTATGGTAGTCCATACGCTATGCACCCTGGAGGAAGTAAGTTGTATCGAGATTTGCGAGATCAGTTCTGGTGGCCCGGTTTGAAACGAGAGGTGACCAAATTTGTGGGGAAGTGTTTGACCAGTCAGTAGGTAAAGGCGGAACATCAGTTACCATCAGGGTTGTTGTAGCCGGTGAAGATTCCACAATGGAAGTGGGAAAGGATCGCAATGGACTTTGTTAGTGGGCTACCCCTCACGCCTACTAAGAAAGATTCGGCCTGGGTGATTGTCGGTCGCTTGACGAAGTCTGCTCATTTCATACCAGTACGGGTCGATTACTCTTTGTAGAAATTGGCTAAGCTATACATGGCGGAGGTAGTGAGGTTACATGGGGTACCGGTATCAATCATATCGGACGGGGACCCTAGGTTCACCTCACGATTTTGGAAGGCATTGCATCAAGCGTTGGGTGCGAAGTTGGATTTCGAAGATGGCGTTTCATCCTCGAGCCAAGCCGGACGACCGGCGAGTAATTCGAGATCTTGGAGGACATGTTGAGAGGATGTGTCATTGACTTGAGGGGGTAGTTGGGAAGAGTTCTTATCGTTGGCGGAGTTTGCGTACAACAATAGCTACCGATCAAGTATTCGGATGGCGCCCTATGAAGCATTATGCAGGCAGAGGTGTCGTACACACCACCGTTGGGCGGAATTAGGAGAACATTGGATTTTGGGTCGGAGTTGATTTCCGGAGAGCAGAGGAGAAGGTTGAGGTAATTCGGGCTCGATGAAAGAAGCGTCGGATCGACGAAGTCCTATCTTGACTGAGGCGTAAGGACATAGAATTTCTTTGTGGGTGACAAGGTGTTCTTGAAGGTGTCGCCATGGAAGAAAATCGCGAGGTTGAGCGGAAAGGTAAATTAAGTCCCAGTTATCGGACCTTTTCGTGTGTTGAAATGAGTGGGACGGTAGCTTATCAGCTAGAATTACCTTCTGAGCTAAGCCAGATTCACGATGTATTCCACGTCTCTATGTTAAGACGTTACCATTTGGATCCATCTCATGTGGTGTCTATGGAAGAAATCGAAGTAAGACCCGATTTATCCTTTGAAGAGGAGCGAGTGGAAATCTGGATCGTAATGTCAAAGTATTGAAGAGAAAGAGCGGTTCCGTTGGTCAAGGTTCTATGGCGGAATCACGATTACGAGAGGCTACTTGGGAACGAGAGGAGCGATCGGCAGTGATACCCACATCTATTTTGACTAGGTAATTTCGAAGGAGGTGAAATTTCTTTAAAGAGGTAGAAGCTGTAACATCACGAATTAATGGGCCTATGCGTTTAGTGTGGGGATATGTTTAATGTGTTAATTTAAGTGTTAGGGGTCCAAATTGGGCTCGGGATGGGGTCGAGGCCTTGATTAAATTTTCGATGGGACACTAAAGGGTTTAAAAGATAGTATCGTGGTTTAAACTACAAAGTGGGCTTGTGGCTCAATAACAAGTGGCGCTGCAAAGGAGTTATAAGGTGGGGCCATTAGCGGTTGAAGAGGCCCAAGTTTTGGTCGTAAAAGAGCCCATATCTTTGGGCCATTTTTGGCACTTAAAAGGGAGCAAGAGGGACGGCAATGAGGCTTAAAATTTGGAGGATTTAGTGACTTGGATAATGGGGATAAGGTCTTTGATAAAATAGGGGAAGTGGTGTTATCTAGGTCTCTTACGGAGGTGAATGGATTAAGATAGAGGAGAAAAGATAGGAGCTATCTGTGAGTGCAGTGATAGTCGAATTTCCATCTCTTGGAGGGGGGAAGAAATCGGTTTCCACATGCCATAAGGGTGCCAAAATTTCCCCTACTATTTGATTAGTTGTTAGTTATCAGGAAGGGCACTTTCGGTTTTTGATAGGTAAGTGCCAAAATTTTCTATAAATAGGGGGGGCTATCTCTTCAATTCCGGCATTTGAACCCCATTCTTTTAAAGCTTTTCTCTCATTCTCTATGCCGAAACCCTTAGCCATTCTCTACAATCTTTCCTTTTGATTCCTTCAGAAGCTGAAACCTCTCACTTCACACTCTTTTGTATTCTTTTCCTCTTGTGTCGATTTCTCCATAAAGCCGGAATCGTTTAGAAGTAGCCGAAATCTTCTGTAGAGGTGAGTATCGACTTGTGCTAGTATTTTTGCAATCTTTTTTGGCTTTTGAAGCCATAGCCGAATGGCTAGTTGGTAGTTAGGGCCATCCTTAGTTTGACGTTTTCTCTGATCTTGTGTTCTTTCTCTTTGGCGGCATTCCGGGATTTGAAGAAGATCTAATCGTCTAGGTTTCTAAGCCAGAAATTGGTAGCATACGAATCATATTATTTTCGGGATTTCAAGGTAAGGTTTTTGGTTCTCCTTAAGTTGATCAATCAGTTTCTTTTCGTTATTCGTGTCTTAACCTAATGGTTCGTTAAGCAATCATCGTAGTACCTTCTGACCAAGATCACTCATGGACTCGAATGTTAGCAAATCAAAGGAAGGAGTTGGATCTGTAGTCCCAGCCTCAAAGATCAAGAAACGCGCGGTGTCTGCTGTTCGAGATTGGCCACCGGGCTGTGGACCGGCTTCTGAACAACACATTAGGCAAATAGCGGTTGTGTCGGCTACGGATAGCGTCGACATAGAAAATGTCGTCTTAATCGTAATCAGGTGTGTAGATCTCTATCACACTACTTAACCTATATATATATACATATGTTATGGGCTAAAAGCCAGAAAAATAAGGTTTGTATGAGCGATCGTGTTACCCAAAAAGGGTAGGCAATGGATGCCAGGTATGTGATCATAGAAACTTCTCTATGTGTATCGATGAATGTGCTAGATTGTAAATCCTTAAGTGGTATATTGTTTGATTTTGCATGAATGTATGCATGGGATGGGATTAATATGACTAAGGGGGAAGAGCATGATAATAGGTCACTTGGTGATCGGTGGTTAAACCACGAATTGAAATGTTAGGTAACAATAGTAATCGGTGGCTAAGCCACGTTAAATTCATTCCTGATTATTAGGAATAGGCAGCATGTCTGTCGATGTGGTGTGTAGCGGTTGGTGGGTTGATTGTAGAAATCCCCAAGGTGTAATAGTTGGTACGGGCTGGTGTGTAGAGGATGGATTTCTAGGCTGGGATGGGCCATGTAGCATACATATGTTTTGTTGCCATTGTGTATGGGCCAAGGCCCATAATGTGTTTGTGGGCCTCAAGCCTTTTATGTGTTTTTCGGGATTTGCACTTTGAGTCTTGGTGACTCACCCTTTTATTTTCACGACTTTTCGGATGAGCGGTAGATCGTGGGACGGGGAGCGAGGCGATTCGAGGGCCATCAAGTTTTATTTTATTTATTTTCATGAACTATTTTTGGTTTTCTTTAAGTTTTAATTTTGGAACTATTTATGTAATAAGGCCCTATGGTTTAGGTTATCGCTTTATATTTGTTAATGTTTACAGTTTAAAAATTTATGTTCAAGGACTTAAATCGTAAAAAAGTAATAAAATGGGTTTTCCAAACACGTTCAAAGAAAAAGCAAAGGTTTTCATCAAGTATCTTATTTTTAACAAGTGCCTAAATAAAGAAACTGAGATTTCCAAAAACCATCAAGGCAAAGTTTTTAACAATAAACCCCGTAGCATACCAGATCTGGTCGTAGCGTTTGGGCCGGGTTTGGGGTGTTACAGTCTAACTCTTCCACCTTCCCAGCTCAAGCAGCAAAATAAACTCTCCAATGCTTAACCCAGGATTTGAACCTCAGACCTCATAGATACCCAACACGCCACTTGCCTCTAGGCCACAAGCCCTTTTTGTGTCACACTTTATCTTCAATTAATTAAAAGGTCTAAAGGCCAAAGTCCAGGTTCCTTTAAAAGAAAAACCAAAATAAATTGGAAGAGCCAAGACTTGAACCCAAGCTCCCTTGCAACCTTAATGACGCCACAACCACTAGACAACATGCTTCCTTGCGTCATTTTTTAACACAATAATTTAAAAGGCCTACATTCAAGTGATAAACCGTAATTTATACATATTTTAATCCCACATTTAACATGTTTTTTGGATGATTTATCCTTTGAATTGTGGAATTCGATGCTCCTAATCCTTTAATTTCATGTTTTATACTTAGGGAAGCATAAGAGGATGAAAAGAACGAGAAACGGGCTAAAAACGGACCAAATGGGCCAAAGTAGGAAATCAACACGGGCTGGAGGTAGCCACACGGTCGTGCCCCTTTAGCAGGCTCGACCATAGCCTGAATTCGATTCACATGGGTGTGTTGCACGGGCATGTCCTTACCGTGACAAAGAGGAATTTCATTCGGAATGGGATACTTAGAGGCAAAGAAAGACATTCCAAAAGCCTATATAAACACCCTAAAGGCCAACCTTGAGGGGCGCGTCCAGCTAGGCCAAGGAGCCAAGCCAGAGAGGTCAGAATTGTGGGATTTACTCAAAGAAAGCCAGTTGATTCATCTCAAGAAGCCGAAATCATACTCAAGATGGAGGATCTCTCCTTCAATTCCTTCAGGGGGTTTGTTTTATCTTTTCTTCTGAGATGTATTCTTTTATGATTATGAACTAAACCCCTCAGATACCTGAGGGGGATGAAACCTAAGATGGATCTTGTTATTGTTTTCTGAACTATATGATAAATACTTGATTTGTTCTTAAATATGTGTTCTTAATTCTTGTTTTGGTATTTCAGGATATTGATTCAAGTATTGATGTGCTTAGGCAGTGGAGGAATATTCCCTGTTTAAGAGTAGATCTAGCATAGTTAAGCAGAGTTGATCGCAACCCTAGGGATAGGATGACGAAAATCTGCCGGATTAGGGTCAAACCTAATATGGGAGTCCATAGATCGAGTTAATGCAATCCTAGGGGTTTTAATTAGGAAGAGATTTCAATTAATCAACCAAGGGTTAGACGTTAGTAGCCTCGAGAGAGGTATTAACATAAATTAGGGAATCCTACGGATCAAGTCAAGTGAATAAATAAATGCAGTTGAGTTAAATAACAAGTGAGGTCTAGGTGGATTCTCCCTTGGGTATCGTCTTAATCAATTGGTTTTTCCCACAAGTATTTTCCCGAATTCATTCTCTGTGTCTTAGCGTCTTTAGCTTAGTAGTCAGTTAATTTTAGAATAAACAAAAAATCCCTTAATCTTTAGGCTAAATAATAAAAAGAAAGTCAGTATTAGTACTTTTGGTTCCTTTGGGTTCAACAATCCGGTCTTGCCACTAAGCTATACTACTGTTCGATAGGTACACTTGCCTCAATCGTGGTGATAGTTAGTTTCTAGGCTAGATCATTCATTATACAAATATTAAGACTCTCGACACTACGAACAAGTTTTTGGCGCCGTTGCCAGGGAGCTAAAATATTAAGAACGCTTAATTTTTATTACTTTAGCCACTTTTATTTTTGTGATTTACTTTTATTTTATTTTTAACTTTGCTAATTTTTCTTCTTTTATTTTGTTCCTAGCAGGTACCCCTAGTTTATGACTAGAAGGAACCCGACAAGACCCTTAATTTACGACAGTGATATTGAAGGTACCGTTCGCAAAAATCGTAGAGAAATAAGGCGAAGCTTAAATTACATAGCAGAAGAGCAAGAAGACGAAACCAATACCACCGAAGAGATGGCTGAAAATAATCCGCTACCTCCGGATGTGGCCGAAAATCATGCTCCTTGAACTATGTATGATTATGCTAAACCTAATTTAACAGGAACTGAGTCAAGTATTGTTAGACTTGCTATTGCTGCAAATAATTTTGAATTGAAACCTAACACTATACAGATGATACAACAGTTTGTTCAGTTTGATGGTTTGCAGGATGAGGATCCTAACACACACTTAGCAAATTTTCTAGAACTCTGTGATACCTTCAAAATAAATGGCGTTTCTGATGATGCCATCCGTCTTCGGTTGTTTCCCTTTTCTTTGTGGAATAAAGCCAAACAGTGGTTGAATTCTCTTCCACGAGGGTCAATCACTACATGGGATCAAATGACCGAAAAATTCTTGTTAAAATATTTTCCACTGGCTAAAACGGCCAAGTTGAGGAATGATATCTCTTCTTTTGTGCAGATGGTTCTAGAAACACTATATGATGCATGAGAGAGATACAAGGATTTGTTGAGAAGGTGCCCTCACTATGGGCTACCTTTGTGGCTTCAGGTTCAAACATTCTACAACGGTGTGAACCCCTCAACGAGGCAATTGATCGATTCAGCCACCGGTGGAATGCTGAACAACAAAACTCTTGAAGTGGCCTACGAGTTTATAGAAGAGATGTCACTAAATAACTATCAGTGGCAAGTCACAAGGACAAGGCCAACAAAAACAGCTGGAGTTTTCAACCTCGACGCAGTAACCATGCTATCAAATCAGGTAGAGATGTTAAACAAAAAGATTGATGGTTTGTGTTCTTCGCAGGTACATCCGGTAATGCAGTACGAAACAAGTAGAGGTGTGGCGAATCCTGAGTACCCACCCTACGGACATGGCATGGAAGGCGAGCAAATGAACTATGTGGGTAACAATTTCAGATCTCAAAATAACCCTCATAGTAATACTTATAATCCAGGTTGGAGGAACCACCCCAATTTTTCATGGGGTGGTCAAGGAAATCAGAGACAACAACCCCCTCCAAACTTCCAAATCCCAGTAGCTCCTGAGGATCAAGAAAAGACAACATTTACATGTCCATACGGTACGTTTGCTTATCGTAGAATGCCTTTTGGATTATGTAATGCTCCTGCTACTTTTCAGCGCTACATGCTGGCCATCTTTGATGAACTTGTGGAAGACATTATGGAGGTATTTATGGATGATTTTTCAGTATTTGGTAATTCTTTCCATCTTTGCCTTAAAAATCTAAAACGAGTTTTAATGAGATGTGAGGAAACAAATCTTGTTTTAAATTGGGAAAAGTGTCACTTCATGGTTCGAGAGGGAATTGTTTTAGGACACAAAGTTTCTAGTAAGGGGATTGAGGTTGATAAAGCAAAGGTTGAAACCATAGAAAAATTACCTCCTCCTAGTTCGAGTTAAGGCTATTGAAGCTTTTAGGACATCTTTGGATTTTATCGAAGATTTATTAAGGATTTTTCTAAAATAGCTAAGCCTTTAACAAAACTACTAGAAAAGGATGTGCCTTTCAATTTTGATCAAGAATGTCTAGACGCATTTAACACCCTTAAAAATAAATTAATAAATGCTCCAATTATAATTGCACCTGATTGGAATTTACCCTTTGAACTAATGTGTGATGCGAGTAATTTTGCAGTAGGTGCAGTTTTGGGACAGCGGAGAGATAAGCATTTTCAGCCAATTTATTATGCAAGCAAAACATTGACGGTCGCACAAGAAAACTACACCACCACAGAAAAAGAATTGCTAGATGTGGTTTTTGCATTTGACAAATTTAGACAGTATTTGATATTATCTAAAGTTGTCGTTTACACTGACCATTCAGCTCTTCGTTATCTTTTAACTAAATCCGATGCAAAACCTCGACTCATAAGATGGATTTTACTCTTGCAGGAATTTGATTTGGAAATTCAAGATAAGAAAGGAGCTGAAAATCTCGCAGCAGATCATCTCTCTAAGCTCGAAAATCCACATATCAAAGAACTAGATGAGAGTGAGATAAATGACTCATTTCCTGAATAACAACTATTCACTATATCTAACTCCGAGGTAGCCTGGTTCATAGACATTGCAAATTACTTAGCTGCTAACCTCCTACCAAAAAGGTTAACACATCAGCAAAAGAAGCAGTTCTTTGCTGATGCGAAAAACTATTTTTGGGAGGATCCTTTTCTTTTCCGTATATGTGCAGATCAAGTAATTCAAAGATGTGTTACAAAAGCATAAGCAAGCAAAATCTTAGAACATTGCCATTCAGGACCTTTAGGAGGACATTACAGCGGGATCAGGACAGCACACAAAATGCTCGAATCAGGTTTTTATTGGCCTACCTTGTTCAAAGACGCTAACAGGTATGTTGCTTCATGCGATAAATGTCAGAGAACAGGTAATATCTCTAAACGCGATGGAATGCCTCAAACATACATGCTATCATGAGAAATTTTTGATGTACGGGGTATTGATTTTATGGGCCCATTCCCTAGTTCATTTGGGAATAAATACATCTTAGTAGTAGTGGACTATATGTCAAAATGGGTGGAAGCTCAAGCTTTACCCACTAATGATGCCAGAATGGTAGTGAGATTTCTCAAGAAACTCTTCTCTCGATTTGGAACACCCAGAGCAATTATTAGTGATAGGGGTACTCATTTTTGTAATACTCAATTTGACAAGGTCTTAAAGAAATATGGAGTACACCACAGAACATCTACCCCTTATCACCCTCAAACCAGTGGACAAGTGGAAGTAGCAAATCGAGAACTTAAGCGTATTCTAGAGAAAACAGTTGAATCAAATAGGAAAGATTGGGCATTAAAAGTAGACGATGCTTTATGGGCCTATAGAACACCGTTTAAAACTCCCATAGAAACATCCCCATACAAACTTGTCTACGGAAAAAGTTGTCACCTACCATTTGAGTTAGAGCACAAAGCTTTTTGGGCCATAAAATTTTTAAATTACGATCTTAAAACTGTAGGTGAGAAGAGAATGATGCAGTTGAACGAGCTAGATGAAGGGCAAGCTAATGCTTATGAGAACTCGCGACTATATAACGAGGCAACAAAACGATGCCATGATGCTCGCTTAAAGCAACCAAAGCAATTCAAAGTAGGAGATTTAGTCCTGTTATACAATTCAAGGCTCAAATTGTTTCCTGGAAAGCTGAAATCAAGATGGTCAGGACCATTCGTAATCAAAACTATTTTTCCCTACGACACAATTGAGGTAACTCATCCAACTCGTGGCACATTCAAGGTAAATGGTCAGCGACTGAAAATCTATAATGGTGAAGATTTTAGGGATATAAGAGAGGAGCTTCGACTCTGTGAACCTTCATTTAGAAATGAAAACAAGGTAAGTCTAGCTTAAGACTTTAAACGACCGCTTCTCGGGAGGTAACCCGAGCACTAACTTCACTAATGTCATATTTTCAATTTTTAGCACCTAACTACAAACTAACCAATTTAATAAAGCGCAGGTTTCCCCACCACACGGCCTTGCGCACGGGCGTGGCCGTGGCCGTGTGGACACCACAAATGGGTACATGGGCCTGGCGGAGATTATGCAGAAATAGGATAAAAATTTTCCCAAAGACACAGGCTTCGACTAAACGCCATGGCCGTGCGACTCGGCCGTGGTCGAAACTGCCTAAAGACCACAGCCTGTGACAAATCCACACGCCCGTGCGCTGAGACGGTGTCCGATACTGATTAATTGACACGGGCGTGCAACACGCCCATGCCCATGAACCATGGTCGATTCTGAGTAAACGACACGAGCATGAGCCACACCCGTGCCTTAAGGCCGTGGTCGACACTGATTAATGAACACGAGCGTAGGACCCTTTACACGAGCGTGGGAGAAGCGAACAAGATAGCACATGGCCGTGTGATATGGCCGTGTGTCTCAACACGCCTAAGGCACACGGGCGTGGACTACACCCCAAACGCGCCTAAATTTAAATTCCTCGAAACACACGGGCCAACTAAATGGAACACGGGCGTGGCGACGGACCGTGTTCCCTACACCCTATTTAAAGCAGCCCACACCCGTCTTCCCCAAAAATCTCCCCTCCCCAAACCCTAGTCGTTCCTCTTAAAGCAAGCCACTCCCTTTCCCATTTCGGCCACCGGCACCCCTTTTTCCTCTCCTCCCTTCATCTCCCCTCATTCCCCTCCCCTTTCTCTCTCTTTCTCTTTCTCATCCACACACAACACATGTAACACTCCTTGCCCGTGTTCAAGCCAGAACAGGGATTAAGGCATGACCTAACTAATCTTGCATATACAACTGGAATAGGGTTATAAAATTTCGTTTAACCCCCATCGCTCGCACAAACTCGGCCCAGGAGGCCTTAAAAATACTTACAAGAAGTGTCGGAGTCTTTCCAGGAACTTTCACAAATTCAGGAAACTTTTTGAACAAAACAGGGGCCACACGCCCGTGTAGGTCTTCGGACACGCCCGTGCTCTCTCAAGGCATGCCCGTGCCTTGTGCTCGTGGTTGACACTGACTAAAATCACACGGCCATGGAACGCCCGTGGCCCTAGCCCGTGTGTAAAACCTCATCATTCTGACTTAACCACACGGCCTATACACACGCTTGTGTATTATGGCCGTGGGGAATTTACAATTTCATGAGTAAGGTGCAGACTTCACACGGCCTAGGTACTCGCCCATGGGCTAGCCGTGCCTCCCACACGGCTTAGACCCACGCCCGTGTGTCTAACTAAGTGGGCAATTAGTAGGCTATATACCATGCCATTGCCACCTAAGGGTGCACACAAACATACCTCTACTCAAAAAAATACCACTCCTAACCCTTTTGCAAGTCTAAGAACTCATCCAACATACACATTATTGAAATAAACACACAATTCATGAATTTCATCTCCATTAAACAAAAGAGTTTGCCAAGTATTTGTCTAACTCATAGGGCCATTTACAAAATGACTTACATAGCCAACACTTTAACTAACAATCACATCTTGACAAAATACTCAAGTCCTATACATGCCATACTCAAAATAAGTCTAAGATTGTTATACCAAAGTGTTGTCGATAGTGTGATTTTCGAACTCCTGCAGTCACGATCCTCGAGTTACCTTGGCAATACTACAAGGAAGAAGGGCAATGAAAAAGGGGTAAGCATAAAGCTTAGTAAGTTGCATGGAAATAAATAACAATCATAATACTCATAAAAATAATCCATCCACGGTATTATCTAACCATACACAAATCAAGGCTTCTTGCCATGCTTACTTACAATTGCCCTTATTTAGCACATACCGTGCCACACATCGCAATCGTTTCTTCATGACCCAGTCACGAGTACCTGTATTCACTCATTCACATGACTTAAATATCATTCGTATCTCTACTTCTAAATTCATCTACTTATCCCACCACTCACAAGGGATAGTCAAAGACAAGTATTTACAACCATTACTATAATCATAAAACCAATGCCACGTCCCCGAGGTGGTCTTACATGGAGTCTTCTCTAGATACCAATGCCATATCCCGGACATGGTCTTATATGGAATTACGTCTAGGTGCCAATGCCATATCCCGGATATGGCTTATATGGGATTACCTCTAGGTGTAACGATGCCATATCCTGGATATGGTCTTATACGATTTCCATGTTCATCACCGAAGCCATATCCTGGATATGGTCTTATACGGGATCTCAACTTAGTGCCGAGGCCATGTCCTAGACATGGTCTTATACGGGACCTTATTTATTTCATATTTCAATTATAGCATTTCTATAATCAACATGGCCCAATTAGGACTCCAACATCTCATTCACATTAACTACTCAATTTAGTAATGCATTATGCATTAATATAATGCCAAGCATTTCTCAACATGCTAATATGCATATTATTTAAGTCACATACAACTTACCTCGTTTTCAAAATGAGTTAGTTCTTCAGTTCAGTCCACGACTTTATTTTTTCCCCGATCGAGGCGGATTCTCGTCTCCTCTTGCTCTATAATAGCAAATTAGCTCATTTTAATCACTACATTAATATAAGCATTTCAATAATCATGCTTAAGTAAAATTACCATTTTGCCCCTAGACTTTGGCAAAATGACCATTTTGCCCCTAGGCTCGAAAATAAATTCTAATCACATTTCTACCTTCTGTAACACCCCAAACCCGGTTAATACGCCACGACCGAATCTGGTATATCACTAAGGAAAATATTTTTGAAAGAATCGAATTAAAAATTAAATTTTGTGAAAAACTCTTTGAAATTCTTTATTTGTCGAAAATAAGTTAAAACTGAGATTTACTTTGAATTACATAAAACTTTAAAACTTAGTTGATAAATCATAGGATAGAAAACATTTATATCTTTTTAAGAAAATTTGAAATATCACTTTGAAAATCCGTTTGCAATTCAGTATAGAAACCTGAATTTTGGAAATCACTTAATTTGTTGAAAACACTTAACTTGTAATTTTTTTCTATCGAACTATTCATATTACCCGATGGCAAGATTTTTAAAACCATTGCGAGTTTTTAGTTTAGAAAACTTTGAGCTCAATTATTAGATTAACCAAGTAATTTATAAGCCATATTTTAAATATATTCAAAACATAAAAATAATCCAAAACATAATTAAACAGGCCTTATTACAAATCCATAAAATATGAAAACCAAATTAAAATAAATTACCCAAATGGAAGTTCATGTAAAACCAAACTTTATTGCATGGCCTCCTCGAGTCCATCCGGCTCCATATTCGCGATCTCACGAATCACCTGAAAATATAAGGGAGAAGGTGAGTCACCAAGACTCAGTGCATATTCCCTCTCCCGGGTAAATACCACATACTTACACAAATTATAACAAAGCAACATATATGTATAATGCACCCAACCTAGCCATCCATAACTCCTTTTCTACCCGTGTGGTACCAAACCTTTGGTGGTGCCAAACCACCGGTGACCGAAGTCACGATATAAATGTGATACCAAATCACTTTGGTGACCAAAGTCACAAATAATCCATCTCGTGGGGCCAACCCACGTGTGATACCAAATCACTTGGCGACAATCCCATATCTCAAAAGTTGGGCCAACCCACGGTGGTATTAACCACGGGGACGAGTCGCTATGAGGTGCCAAACCTCGGTGTCAGAAGACACGAATGTGATACCAAATCACTGGTGGTGCCAAACCACCGGTGTCAGAAGACACGAATCATCAAGTTGTGGGGCCAACCCCACGTGTGATACCAAATCATGGCGACAATCCCATATCTCAAAAGTGGGGCCAACCCACGGTGGTATTAACCACGGGGACGAGTCGCTATGAGGTGCCAAACCTCCGTGTCAGAAGACACGAATGTGATACCAAATCACCGGAGGTACTAAACCTCGGTGTCAGAAGACACGATATCAATCTTCCCCCTCCTCTCATATTGCCCATACCAATGCAATAGATAGACAAATCATGTCAATAAACTTTGATATGTATCTCATAACGAATATATCATAAATCGTAGATCATGATTTCAATCCACATGTATTAACAACATATTGAAACGGACTTACCCGAATCCTCATTCATACCATCATGGTATCATATCCAGATCTCATAGATTTACCCACTTTCATAATATGATTAGTTATATAACACACAAATATACATATATAAACCAAGTTATAAAGTGTGTAAGATACACACCTTTCACCAAAGCAATACTAAAATTCGATGATCCGATCTACCGCACTAGATCACTTTGTCCTGCAATCGGCCATATCATAATATTTTAATGAAAACCATTCGGCCAACAACATATCTTAATCCAAATAACCTTAGGCTTCCTCAACCAACTTTAAGAGTATAGAATCCTTACCACTTGACTTACCAACTTCGATTTGCTAAAGGAATGGCTTAAATCGATTGCTTCCGAAATCCCAATGAGCCTAGGAGAATAATCGAATCCTAAAAAAAATGGTTAGAACCTTGCAAAACAATGCCCAAAGGTTCGGCCTTTGTCCACAAGAAAACATCATAGAAACGAGAAAGAAAAGAAAGAAAACGTCCATGAACACTTACCCCTTTTTATCCAAAATCGATAGAAGAAAACCAAGGAGAGTCTACCCTTGAATATTCGGCCAAAAATAATACTAAAAGGAAGTAGAAGATTCGGCTATGGTGAAGAAAAGAAAAATAGAATGGAAGTAGATGTTTTATCTTTGAACAAATGAAAAAGAAATGGTATTTGAGATGGAGAAATATTCAGCCAAGAGAGTGTAAAAGAAAATGTGATTATGAACAAATGTCAAAAAGAAAAGAAAAGAGAGATGTGGGAGAGATGAGATTCGGCCAACACCTATTTTGCCTAAAAGAAAAGTGCAAAAATACCAAAATGAAGTTTTGGTTTCAAAAGCAAAGATGAAAGAAAGGAAATAGCATTTTTGGTTCAACAAAATAAGAGCTAAAACAAAAGCTACATTTGCACAAAATGCACAATGACATTCGGCCAAAGAAAGAGTTTTTGGAGAGGGAAAACAAAAATGCAAAAAGATGTTCAAATGACAAAAATTGGCCAATATCCCCCCAAACTACCTATTACATTCGGCCACCCCCCTAGCCATACATGCCGTCCACATACATGCACTAAAGCCTTGAATAAAGTTTCCAAAACATCCTCCATATTCCATGCCTTTTGTCCCCTCATAATACCATAACTTTAAGATAACCTTCCATAACCTTAAGATTCTTATCCCCAATTTCAAGCTTTCCTTAAACCAAAATTCAACTTACCAAAATTAAGAGTCCAACCTATCATAAACAAAGGTTGACCGTCCATAATTGCTAGGATTCAAAAATAAACCTTCAAAATGCTAAACATGCTACTCGAACCTCTAACCTCAAACAACCTTTCAAGCTCCTTAACCATCTTGCCACTTACTCCTCTTGTGCTTTAATTTAACACTTAAATTAACTTAAGTGTCAAGCTCACTTAATCCACTTCCTTAAATAAACCATACTAAAATTTATTCTAGCTTCCTAAATAAAACCAAGTCTTCATAAGACTATGCTAACACACAAAATTCATACCCAAGCCAACACAACAGATACTCAAATTTTAGGATATTACACAACAAGCTTAGATAAACATTTGATGATCTTAAAGCTATCATCAAAAATCAATATTTCACATACTTACTACAAAATTTGTAACCTTTTCATCAAGGTCCTTATTGGTGTTTTCATGCTAACACCTTTCACAAAAGTTGTTCATACAACAACTAAGACTCATTCTCTTCCATAAAAATGTAACAATAACTAAAATAAATCTCATGGCAAAACCTTAAACTCTTTACCATATTACACAATAGTCCCCTCATTTGAAAGCCTAAGCTTTAGGGGTTTCAAAAGTACAATTATTTTCAAGAAAAGTTCTCTAGAACACTTACTTGAATGGATGAGAGCTTGCTGAAATTTTGAGCATTCAAAACCTCTATTTGCTGCTAATTTTTGGTGGAAGATGAAAGGAGAAAAGATGATATCTTTTTCTCCCCTTATTTTATTAATATTAGTCAAATAAGTCACCAACTATCACCAACTTTGACCAACATTGTCCATTTTTGTCTCCTATGGCCGGCCATGCTAAATTTGGGGGTCTAATTGCCTTTTAAAGACCTCCAATTTACAATCTATGGCCATTTGGCACTTTTAGCTTATAGAATGGAACTTTTGCACTTTATGTAATTTAGTCCTTTTTCGCGATTAAACACGAAATCGCTAAAATTAAAGCATCAAAATTTTCATGTACATATGCTATCATGTTCTAACTCACAATATATCATGAAAATAAATTTCTCAAATCTTGGATGAGTGATCTCGAGACCATTATTCCGACTATCAGCCCTCGATAAAGTCATTACAATTCTCCCCCTTAAGGATTTTCGTCCTCGAAAATCTTACCGGTGAAGAGATTGGGGTATTGGTTTCTCATCGATTCCTCGGACTCCCATGTAGCCTCTTATATACCGCGCCTTTGCCATAGGACTTTTACTATGGCTATGCTTTTGTTCCTTAACTGTTTGACTTCACGAGCCAAAATTCTAACTGGTTCCTCTCCATACGTTAAATCCGGTTGTATCTCTACCTCTGTCGGCTCTATAACATGTGAAGGGTCTGAACGGTATCGATGTAGCATAGACACATGAAAGACATCATGGATCCTTTCCAGCTCAGGTGGCAAGGCTAACCGATAAGCTACCGGTCCTATCATTTCGATAACTTCATAAGGTCCGATAAAGCGCGGACTCAATTTGCCCTTCCGGCCAAATCTGAGGACTTTCCTCCAAGGTGATACTTTCAAGAACACTTTATCACCGACTTTGAATTCTATTTCTTTCCTTTTTAAATCCGAATAGGACTTCTGTCTATCTGAGGCGACTTTCAAATAGCCACGTATCACTTTTACTTTATCTTTAGTTTCCTTAACCAAGTCAACCCCGTGTATCTGTTTCTCTCTGAGTTCTGACCAATACAAGGGCGTTCGACATCTACGCCCATACAATGCCTCATAAGGTGCCATCTTCAAACTTGATTGAAAGCTGTTGTTGTAGGCAAATTCCACCAATGGTAAGTATTTCTCCCAATTACCATGGAATTCCAAAACACAACACCGAAGCATGTCTTCTAGTATCTGAATTACCCTCTCTGACTGTCCATCAGTTTGTGGATGAAAAGCTGTACTGAAACTCAATTTCGTGCCTAATGCTTCTTGTAGCTTTTTCCAAAACCGTGACGTGAATCTCGGATCTCTATCTGAAATGATCGACAATGGTACACCATGAAGTCTTACTATCTCAGACATATACAAATCTGCCAATTTGTCGAGCGAATAGTCGACTTGCACTGGTATAAAGTGGGCTGACTTAGTGAGTCTATCAACCACTACCCATACTACATCTTTCTTCTTTGGAGTCAATGGTAAACCCATCACGAAGTCCATAGTAATACGGTCCCATTTCCATTCAGGAACCATAATGGGCTGAAGTAAACCCGAAGGTACTTGATGTTCAGCCTTCACTTGTTGACAAATTAGGCATTTCGATACAAACTCGGAAATATCTTTCTTCATACCAAGCCACCAGTACCATTTCCTCAAATCATGGTACATCTTTGTACTGCCTGGGTGTACATTCAAACATCCGTTATGTGCTTCATGCAAAATTTTGCGGATAAGTTCATCATTCCTGGGTACACAGACTCGATCTCAAAATGTTAGACATCCATCAAGATTTACTCGAAAGTCTGTCTCAACACTCGACTCACATAAAACTCTCTTGGCTTGCAAACTGTTATCATCCTTCTGAGCTTCACAAATCTCCTGGAGAAACAATGGTTTAGCCCTCAACTCGGCTAAAACAGAACCATCATCTAACAAGGTCATCTGAGTATTCATGGCTTTTAGTGCAAACAAAGATTTTCTGCTCAAAGCGTTGGCGACTACATTTGCCTTTCCCGAATGGTAGTCAATTGCCAGTTCATAATCTTTGATCAGCTCTAACCACCTTCGTTGCCTCAAATTCAATTCCTTTTGAGCCATCAAATATTTAAGGCTCTTGTGGTGAGTGAAAATCTGACACCTTTCACCATATAAATGATGTCTCCAAATTTTCAACGCAAACACAATTGCGGCCAATTCTAAATCATGAGTTGGGTAGTTCTTCTCGTGCGGCTTCAACTGTCTAGAGGCGTGTGAATTCACTTTACCCTCTTGCATAAGTAAACGCCCAACCCGTTCAAGGATGCATCACTATAAACCACAAATTCTTTTCCCGATTCTGGTTGCACCAAAATAGGAGCCTCAGTCAATAGTGTCTTCAGTTTTTCAAAACTCTGTTGACACTTTTCCGTCTAGTTGAACTGTACATCTTTCTATAAAAGTCTCGTCATCGGGGTAGCTATCATGGAAAACCCCTTGACAAAACGCCTATAATAGCCTGCTAGGCCTAGAAAACTCCTCACTTTAGTTACGCTCCTCAGCGATTTCCATTCAACAATTGCCGAAATCTTACTCGGGTCGACTCTAGTCCCTTCTCCAGAGACAATATGCCCCAAAAATCCCAATTCCTTTAGCCAAAATTCACTCTTACTGAATTTGGAATACAATTGTTTTTCTCTCAAAACTTGTAGAACCATACTCAAATGCTCTGCATGATCGTTCTCATCTCGAGAGTAGATCAGTATGTCGTCGATAAAGACCACAACAAACCTATCCAAGTACGGTCAAAAAATGCGACTCATCAAATCCATGAAGATAGTGAGGGCATTTATTAGACCAAAAGGCATGACCAAAAATTCATAGTGGCCGTACCTAGTTCTAAATGCGGTTTTCGGCACATCGGAGTCCTTGACTCTCAACTGATAGTACCCTGACCTCGGATCTATCTTGGAAAATACTGTAGCTCCCTTCAATTGATCAAATAGATCGTCGATCCTTAGCAACGGGTATTTATTCTTCACTGTCACCTTGTTGAGTTGCCGATAGTCTATACATAGTCTCATGGAACCATCCTTCTTCTTCACGAATAAGACGGGAGCACCCCACGGAAAAAAACTCGGCCTCGTAAAACCTTTATCCGTTAATTCTTGCAACCGTGCTTTCAACTCTTTCGATTCGGTTGGGGCCATTCTATAGGAGCGCAGAAATAAAAGCGCACCTGAGCCAATTCAATCCCAAATTCAATCTCTCTATCCAGTGGTAGCCCCGCAACTCTTCTGGGAAAACATCTAGGCACTCGCAAACTATGGGTACCGACTCAACTTTCAAATCAATCTCCTTAGTGTTCAACACAAAGGCAAGATAAGCCTCATACCCCCCTTCCTTAGGTACCTCCGAAAGTGACATTGTGGTCGATACCACTATTGGTGACCTATCCGCTTATCTCGATTCAACACAAATAAAATTACCATTTTCATCTCTCAACTCGATATGCTTCTTCCCACAATTCACAATTACACTATGGTTAACTAACCAATCCATCCTGAGAATGACATCAAATTCGTCAAACGGTAATAACATAAGATCGACCAGGAAACGATGACCCTTAATCATCAAAGGGCACCCTTTGCAAACTCTATCAACCAACACACACTTGCCTAGGGGATTAGACACTCTTATAATGAATTCGGTAGACTCTATAGGCATGCTCATGCTAGAGACTAATTTCATGCATATGTATGAGTGAGTAGATCCCGGGTCAATTAAAGCTATAACACGAGTATTATGGAGAGAAAAGATACCCGTGATCACGTCGGGGGAAGATGCCTCTTCACGAGCACGAATGGCATATGTCCTCGCCGGTGCTCTACCCTCAACTTTAGTAGCTTGCTCTCTAGGTGGATTTTTGTTTCCCATCTCAATCCCTGGGTTTCTCAATGGTCTTCCCCTTGTGGTACTTCCCGATCTCCCATTCTGAGGCTTTCCTTTCTCGTCCACCTCGGGACAGTTTCTGATAAAATGGTCTAAGGACCCACATCTGAAACAAGCTTTCTCATTAGCTCTACCCTCACCAGAATGGTGCCTGCCACACTGAGGGCATTTAGGTCTATTTGGTCAAACGTGGCCCACACTAGCAACTGATGTAGTGTGCCCTTTCGATCCTGAGAGTCGCTTGCCTTTATTTCGGGTTGAAAACCCCTCTGAAGTGACTGATCAAGTAGTGAAATCCCTCGATGTCTTAGATGAGGATTGGTGAGACTTGTTCAGTTGTCTCTTCCTCAAGTCTTGAGACTCGTACTCGGCTCTTCTCTTCTCTTTAGCCAACTCTTCGGCTTCACAGACCCTATCCACCAACACTACTAACTCCTTTAATTCGAGAACTCCCATGTAAAGGCGGATATCTTCATTCAATCCGTCTTCGAACCTCTTGCACATGATGGCCTCGGTAGACACGCACTCTCTTGCATACTTGCTAAGCCTTACGAACTCCCATTCGTAGTCGGTCACTGACATACGGCCTTGCTTCAATTCCAAGAACTCCTTTCTCTTGTGGTCGATGAACCTCTGGACGATATACTTCTTTCGGTATTCCTCTTGGAAGAATTCCCAACTAACTCTCTCCCTTGGTACCACCGACACCAGGGTGTTCCACCATCGGTAGGCTGAATCTCTTAGGAGAGACACCGCACACTTTAGGCACTCTTTCGGTGTGCAGGATAACTCATCGAATACCCGAATGGTATTCTCGAGCCAGAATTCCACTTTCTCCGGGTCATCATCCTTATTTGCCTGAAATTCCTCGGCTCCTTGCTTCCGGATCTTATCCACCAGAGGCCTTTCTTTTCTCACCACCTCAACTACTTGAGGGGCTACTGAAGCAGGTTGAGGAATTGGTGGGGGCAGAGGGGGTTGAGCGTTAGGATTTGCTCGGATATACTCAGTATACCAGTTGCTCATCATATGGAGAAAGGCTTCTCGAGCCTCTTCCCCTTGACTCAAAGTCTCAGATCTACTATTAGCTGGCGCGGTCCCTTGAGCGGGAGCCGGCGCATTACTCGCAGCATCATCGACTGCAGTTCGGTCTGGATCAGAATCCATCTACTACATAAAACACAAATTTATACGTCAGGAGCCGTCACACTATCATTACTCAGACACTCTTACATAAGGCATGTATAGCTAGACTCGTACTTACACTATGTTAGTCCTAGAATCGACTAAACTGTAGCTCTGATACCAATAAATGTAACACTCCTTACCCGTGTTCAAGCCGAAATAGGGTTTAAGGCATGACCTAACTAATCTTGCATAAACAACTGGAATAGGGTTATAAAATTTTGTTTAACCCCCATTGCTCGCACAAACTCGGCCCAGGAGGCCTTAAAAATACTTACAAGAAGTGTCGGAGTCTTTCCAGGAACTTTCACAAATTCAAGAAACTTTTTGAATAAAACAGGGGCCACATGCCCGTGTAGGTCTTGAGACACGCCCGTGCTCTCTAAAGGCATGCCCGTGCCTTCTGCCCGTGGTTGACACTGACTAAAATCACACGGCCATGGCACGCCCGTGGCCCTAGCCCGTGTGTAAAACCTCAGCATTTTGACTTAACCACACGGCCTATACACACGCCCGTGTATTATGGCCGTGGGGAATTTACAATTTCATGAGCAAGGTGCAGACTTCACATGGCCTGGGTACACGCCCATGGGCTAGCCGTGCCTCCCACACGGCTTAGACCCACGCCCGTGTGTCTAACTAAGTGGGCAATTAGTAGGCTATATACCTAGCCATTGCCACCTAAGGGTGCACACAAACATACCTCTACTCAAAACAATACCACTCCTAACCCTTTTGCAAGTCTAAGAACTCATCCAACATACACATTATTGAAATAAACAACAATTCATGAATTTCATCTTCATTAAACAAAAGAGTTTGCTAAGTATTTGTCTAACTCATGGGGCCATTTACAAAATGACTTACATAGCCAACACTTTAACTAACAATCACATCTTGACAAAATACTCAAGTCCTATACATGCCATACTCAAAACGAGTCTAAGATTGTTATACCAAAGTGCTGTCGATAGTGTGATTTCTGAACTCCTGCAGTCACATTCCTCGAGTTACCTTGGCAATACTACAAGGAAGAAGGGCAATGAAAAAGGGGTAAGCATAAAGCTTAGTAAGTTGCATGGAAATAAATAACAATCATAATACTCATAAAAATAATCCATCCACGGTATTATCTAACCATACACAAATCAAGGCTTCTTGCCATGCTTACTTACAATTGCCCTTATTTAGCACATACCGTGCCACACATCGCAATCGTTTCTTCGTGACCCAGTCACGAGTACCTGTATTCACTCATTCACATGACTTAAATATCATTCGCATCTCTACTTCTAAATTCATCTACTTATCCCACCACTCACAAGGGATAGTCAAAGACACGTATTTACAGCCATTACTATAATCATAAAACCAATGCCACGTCCCTGAGGTGGTCTTACATGGAGTCTTCTCTAGATACCAATGCCATATCCCTGACATGGTCTTATATGGAATTACCTCTAGGTGCCAATGTCATATCCCGGATATTGTCTTATATGGGATTACCTCTAGGTGTAACGATGCCATATCCCGGATATGGTCTTATACAATTTCCATGTTCATCACTGAAGCCATATCCTGGATATGGTCTTATACGGGATCTCAACTTGGTGCCGAGGCCATGTCCCGGACATGGTCTTATACGGGACCTTATTTACTTCATATTTCAATGATAGCATTTCTATAATCAACATGGCCCAATTAGGACTCCAACATCTCATTCACATTAACTACTCAATTTAGTAATGCAATATGCATTAATATAATGCCAAGCATTTCTCAACATGCTAATATGCATATTATTTAAGTCACATACAACTTACCTCGCTTTCAAAATGAGTTAGTTCTTGATTCGATCTACGACTTTATTCTTTCCCCGATCGAGGCGGATTCTCGTCTCCTCTTGCTCTATAATAGCAAATTAGATCATTTTAATCACTACATTAATAAAAGCATTTCAATAATCATGCTTAAGCAAAATTACCATTTTGCCCTTAGACTTTGGCAAAATGACCATTTTGCCCCTAGGCTCGGAAATAAATTCTAATCACATTTCTACCTTCAACAAGCTTAGATAAACATTTGATGCTCTTAAAGCTATCATCAAAAATCAATATTTCACATACTTACTACAAAATTAGTAACCTTTTCATCAAGGTCCTTATTGGTGTTTTCATGCTAACACCTTTCCCAAAAGTTGTTCATACAACAACTAAGACTCATTCTCTTCCATAAAAATGTAACAATAACTAAAATAACTCTCATGGAAAAACCTTAAACTCTTTACCATATTGCACAATAGTCCCCTCATTTGAAAGCTTAAGCTTTAGGGGTTTCAAAAGTACAATTATTTTCAAGAAAAGTTCTCTAGAACACTTACTTGAATGGATGAGAGCTTGCTTAAATTTTGAGCATTCAAAACTTCTATTTGCTGCTAATTTTTGGTGGAAGATGAAATGAGAAAAGATGATATCTTTTTCTCCCCTTATTTCATTAATATTAGCCAAATAAGTCACCAACTATCACCAACTTTGACCAACATTGTCCATCTTTGTCTCCTATGGCCGGCCATGCTAAATTTGGGGGTCTAATTGCCTTTTAAAGACCTCCAATTTACAATCTATGGCCATTTGGCACTTTTAGCTTATAGAATGGAACTTTTGCACTTTATGCGATTTAGTCCTTTTTTACGATTAAACACGAAATCGCTA
Organism: Gossypium sturtianum; assembly: GCA_025698515.1. Taxonomy (NCBI): domain Eukaryota; kingdom Viridiplantae; phylum Streptophyta; class Magnoliopsida; order Malvales; family Malvaceae; genus Gossypium; species Gossypium sturtianum. The sequence goes on along the minus strand of CM046949.1, from coordinate 47,717,199 downwards.
AAATTAAAGCATCAAAATTTTCATGTAAATATGCTATCATGTTCTAACTCATAATATATCATGAAAATAAATTTCTCAAATCTCGGATGAGTGATCCCGAGACCACTATTCCGACTAGCCCCTAAATGGGGCTGTTACAACACACGCAGTCCACGCCCGTGCGAAGTCGCCACGCCCGCGCAACTCTCCACGACTGTGCTCCGACCACCGCCTCAACCGCGCCACTTCCCTCAAAAACTCCACCGGTCACCTCTCATTTTCTCCATTTTACTACATTCACCTTTATTATCATAGAGACTTTATTTAGTTTCTAATTAATTTATTCTCAATTCTTAATATTAGTTACACACATTATTAGATTGTTAATTCATCATTTAGTCCTTTTTTAAATAATAGCGAATAATATTTATGCTGATAAATGTTATACAATATGTCTTGGCTGGAAATATTTCTTGTTGAATATCTATTATTTTCAAGAACAACATAATGTCGTCTTCTCGCGGCAAGAAAATCACAGTCCTTATTTCAAAAAAATGAAAGGGACCCGGCTCATCATCCGCAAGCGCATCGGCCGAAGTGAGACACTCTTTTTTACGATTTCCTCCTGGAGCTCAAGAGGAACTTTTCCAGATCCTATGAGCACGACCTCTCAGTCAAGGAAGATGTCTCGACTGGGCCGCCCTGGAACACGTTCAACTTGGTGATGATATTCAGACATTATTGACGACTGACCCTTGGGAGCGCTTTTTCGGTATTGTCGAGCCCACTTACCTCGAACTAACATTAGAGCTTTGCTCTACTTTCCATTTGCAGGTAGTAATGACAAACCACGAAGACCCGGGTACTATTCAGTTTCGTCTAGGAGGCTTAGTTCGGGAAATGAGTGTCCCCGAATTTGGAGTTGCTCTGGGACTCTACACGGAAGAATTCATGAGAGAATATGATCTTGCGAAACTCCATCGCCACTCCCCTGTGAGATGTTGGTATAATATAGCCCCCGCCGCGGCCACTTATGACCCTAGTCGCTCCAAGGCGACAGCTCTAGCCCCATCATTGAGGTACTTACACGCCATCTTAGCTCACACATTGACGGGAAGGAGAGAGAGCACCAGGGTAGTTAACACTCATGACGTCTACTTCCTATGGTGCATGGCGAACGGGCACGTCTTCGACCTTGCCTACTTCATCGCTCTGGCTATCCAGCATCAGACGGAGCGACATCGTAAGGGGGTCATTTCCATGGGGCCTTATGTAACACGGCTTGCGAGGCACTTTGGTCTCCTAAACACCGCAGCACAATCAGCCTCGCTCACCTTAATAGGCCAGATGTCTCCACAGGGCATCTCAACAATGATCAACATGCGGATGATCAAGCGTCACCGCGGGACCGATCCTCCCCAATATTGGCTAGCCCATACCACCGAGGAGGAGGACCCTGAGGACATTACTGAAGATGTCCCACACCTACATGAGAAGCCAACACCGAGCCATCGACCAGTTCATGCGTCCGCTTCAGTATCTGACATCTCTGAGTGCCTCACTCGGTTCGAGCAGTACTGTACTCAGCAATTCACCGACACCGCTCGAAGATTTGATGACATTGAGGCAACTCTCCAACAGATTTGTCATCACTTTCATATATCGCCGCCTCCACCACCACGCGAGCCATCGGACGATGAGGACTTCTGAGTCCTTTTCTCTTCATATGTTTATGTTATTTTTAAATTTTCCTAAAAGACTTATTTTTAAATTTTACTCTTATCGTTATTTTTATGTTTATTTTATTATCTTTATTTCAATTATTTTTAGATTCCATATTAAATGTTCTCCAATTTATATTTTTCGGCAAAAATTTGAGTGATCCTTATTCTGAAGAACCTAATGATTTTCTCGCAGTTAAAAATCCTAAAATAGAACTCTGGAATAACCATCTATACTGAGGAAAACATGCCATGCCTCCTCCACTTTATCTTTCACCTCCGAATCAAGTTTCCACACTTCCAACTCAAGGAACCCATCCAAAATTCAGGAAGTTTCACTTCTCTCCCTATCTTTTGATTTTCTGTATCTATATCTATCTTTGTACATTGAGGGCAAGGTACATATCAAGTGTGGGGGGTGAATCTTAAAAGTGCCTAACTTTTTGCATTATTCTCAAATCCCTGAATTATGTCTTGTTTTTAAGTAATTTTCTCATGTTACGATTAGAATGAAATTTCCTTTGATTTATGATTTTTATTGATATGTTTTGGATTAAGTCATAGTTAATTATGCAGTGATGATTTAAACTTTAGGAGACTAGAGAATCAAGCATGATAAGTCTATTTTTCAGAATTAAAAATTTGTTAGGTTGTCTACCTAAATCTAATTATTACCTTGAAGTTTGAAATTTACAATGTTGATATCAAAAGCCCATAATTCTTGTGAGATCTTGAGCCTCTTAGAGCATACATTTTTCGTGCTCACTTTATTGATTATGAGTGTGTCAACATTGATTTGTTATTCTAGAACTTGCTTCGATTATACATGTCGAGACCGCACCTTTGATTTGATATACAGAGATGATAAAGGCACTTAGGTTTTAACCCACTTACTCCACTAAAAGCCTACCTTCACAATTAACCCTTAGTGAACCCCTTTTGAATCCTTACAACCCTTTTTTATTGACTCACCCAGTAATATTAACCCAAAACCCACTTTGTATTTGTTATCACCATTTTTCTTGACCACCCTTATATCGAGTTTTGATTTGATCGGTTGCCTAATTATTTTATTCATTTCAGTAGTTGAATCCATCTTTTATTACTTGATTTGTTCTTAAAAAAAACGAAGTATATTCATTTTTACTTCTTTGTTATTGGAGCTTAAGCAGTTAATTTCATTATCTTTAGAAGAAGCTCATGTTATTAGTATTAAGTTTTCAATTGATGTAATTATTCATATTAGTCCGACTTTCTAGTTAGGTAATTTGTCAATTCAATCTCGATTCTAACCCTCTAATTTAACCTTTATCCACAACTTTAACCCGAGCCCCGTTACAACCCTTTTTAAATACCTTTTGATTTGTGTATCATCTCATATTATAGTGGTGGAGATTTGATTTTCATGCAAGCCTATGGGATTAACTTTTCATGTTTGACTTATGAGTGCTTTTTCCTGAACCTTAAACACTTCGAGTGATTTGAGTGAATCTTTAGTGAGGATGTAAATTTTTGTCGATTTTGAATTAAAGGTAATTATTTAGGTAAGGGAAACACCTATTTTTTAGTACTATAAAAACTATGACTTTGATTGTTTGAATCTTTAGGAACCTTCTAGTTAAATTATCAATGTATGAATTACCTATGAATTATGATGAAACATTATTGATAAAGATTATGAATCGAGGAAATTACATTTTAAATTGTAGGTTGAGAGTTTTGCTTGAGGACAAGCAAAAGCTTAAGTGTGGGGGTATTTGATAAACCGTAATTTATACATATTTTAATCCCACATTTATCATGCTTTTTGGATGATTTATCCTTTGAATTGTGGAATTCGATGCTCCTAATCCTTTAATTTCATGTTTTATACTTAAGGAAGCATAGGAGGATGAAAAGAACGAGAAACGGGCTAAAAATAGACCAAATGGGCCAAAGTAGGAAATCAACACGGCCTGGAGGTAGCCACACGGCCGTGCCCCTTTAGCAGGCTCGACCACTGCCTGAATTCGATTCACACGGGCGTGTTGCACGGGCGTGTCCCTGCCGTGACAAAGAGGAATTTCATTCAGAATGGGATACTTAGAAGCAAAGAAAGACATTCTAAAAGCCTATATAAACACCCTAAAGGCCAACCTTGAGGGGCGCGTCCAGCTAGGCCAAGGAGCCAAGCCAGAGAGGTTAGAATTGTGGGATTTACTCGAAGAAAGCCAGTTGATTCATCTCAAGAAGCCAAAATCATACTCAAGACGAAGGATCTCTCTTTCAATTCCTTCAGGGGGTTTTAGGGTTTTCTTATGTTTTATTTTATCTTTTCTTCTGAAATGTATTCTTTTATGATTATGAACTAAACCCCTCAGATACCTGAGGGGGATGAAACCTAAGACGGATCTTGTTATTGTTTTCTAAACTATATGATAAATACTTGATTTGTTCTTAACTATGTGTTCTTAATTCTTGTTTTGGTATTTCAGGATATTGATTCAAGTATTGATGTGCTTAGGCACTGGAGTAATAATCCCTGTTTAAGAGTAGATCTAGCATAGTTAAGCGGAGTTGATCGCAACCCTAGAGATAGGATGACGAAAATCTGTCGGATTAGGGTCAAACCTAATATGGGAGTCCATAGATCAAGTTAATGCAATCCTAGGGTTTTAATTAGGAAGAGATTTCAATTAATCAACCCAGGGTTAGACGTTAGTAGCCTCGAGAGAGGTATTAATATAAATTAGGGAATCCTACGGATCAAGTCAAGTGAATAAATCCGGCAGTTGAGCTAAATAACAAGTGAGGTCTAGGTGGATTCTCCCTTGGGTATCGTCTTAATCAATTGGTTTTTCCCACAAGTATTTTCCCTAATTCATTCTCTGTGTCTTAGCGCCTTTAGCTTAGTAGTCAGTTAATTTTAGAATAAACAACAAATCCCTTAATCTTTAGGCTAAATAATAAAAAGAAAGTCAGTATTAGTACTTTTGGTTCCTTTGGGTTCGACAATCCGGTCTTGCCACTAAGCTATACTACTGTTCGATAGGTGCACTTGCCTCAATCGTGGTGATAGTTAGTTTCTAGGCTAGATCATTCATTATATAAATATTAAGACTCTCGACACTACGAACACCAAGCATCCAGGGTTTTATCCACTTAAAACCAAAATTTTTTCTAAAGCCCAAGTTTGAACCCAGGACTTTTCCAACTCCTCTCAGGACCCTTAACCACTTGAGCAGACATTTAATTGTGTCATTTCCTAGCTTACATAACCTTTTATGCACAGTTTCCTAACCGTTCCCTTGCTCCAGGCCCAATACTTCTAGGCCCAAATTTTGGGGCGTTACACGTTTAGCCTTTAAATAGCTTACCTATTGTATTCCCCTAGTAAATCCTGTTGATCCTAGCACATTTTTTTTCTAACCCGTTAATGTTAACTCATAACTTATATATATGTTGTAAAATTATCATTTTTATTGACTCCCTTATTGTTGAGATTTGTTTTGGTTAGTTGCTAACTATTTTTCATTATTTGAATTGCTGAATTTTGTTTTGTTTAAAAAAATCAATAAAAAAATTAAAAGAAAAAATATATCAAAGAAAAAAAAATTTGATTGAGCTTGAATAATTAGTTTCATATTCTGTTGAAAAGCTTGTTTCCATTTGTGAGTATTCTTATTGATGTTGCTTCTTTTAATTTAGCAACTGATTTTTTTTTCTAGTTTGGTAACTTATCAACTCGATTCTCGATTATAACCAACTTTTCTAACCTTTTTCATACCCTTAACGTAAGCCCTATTAAAAACCTGTAAAGACCTCTTGATTGGTGTGTCATCTCATTCTATAGTGGTGGAGATTTGATTTTCAAGCAAGCCTATGGTAATGACATTTCTCGTTTGACTATTGAGTGCATATTACTTGAACCTTAAACACTTTGAGTGCTTTGAGTGAATCTTTAGTAAATATGTTATTTCTTATTGAGTTTGAATTTCAAGTAATTATTTAGATAGAGGAGATGCCTTATGCTTTTAAAGCTTAAAAATTCTCTGCTTGGATTGCTTATACTCTTTAGTGTCATTTTAGTGTGAATTTCCAATGCATGATTATCTGTAAATTATCCTGAGACATTATCAATGACAACAATAAATTGAGAGAAGTTAACTTGAGTGTGGGTTGAGGATTTTTCTTGAGGATAAGCAAACGCTTAAGTGTGGGGATATTTCATAGGTGCTAAAAGTAACATGTTTTAGTCTCATTGTTAATGCGTTTTTGGGTGATTATTCGATGTTAATTGTGAATTTTATGCTCCTAATCCTTTAGATTCATGTTTTCATACTTAGGAGAGCATTTGAGAGCAAAATGAGCAAAAAACTAGCGAAAATCGAAAAATTGGAGCAAGGTATAGGGGCCACACAGGCTGGACCATTCCACATGGCTTGGACATACGGTCATATGTGTAACGGCCGTTTTTAGTGAAACCAGAACAGTGATTTTGAGACCACAAATCTGAGGTCGTAAAATTTATTTTAATATTATTTTGTGGTCTATAGCATGTTAGAATTATGGTATAAAAATTTCGTTAAGAAATTTTACCGTTTATATGTTCAATTTGTGAAAAGGGACTAAATCGCGTAAAGTGTGAAAGTTGTGTTCTATTAGCCAAAACTGTTAAATAGCTATATAACTTTAAAGTGGAGGTCCTTATATGGTAATTAGACCATTAAATGAGTTAATGGATGTGCATGGCTTGGTAATTGAGTAATTTTTAAAGTTAGGTAAGGGTAATTTGGTAAAAAAGCTATTAAAGGTAAAGTAAACAAAAATAAGCTATCATCTTTCTCCCATTCTCTTTGTGCTTGCCGAATATCACCATTAGAGAGGAGAAAATTTTTTTCAAGCTTTTTCCTTTGCATGTAAGTGAAAGCTCAACCCGTTTTTAATGTTTTTTTATGTTTTTGGAATCGTTATAGCTTACCCTAGCTAACTAGTGGACTAATTTGCAAAACTATTAAATAGTTTGATATTTTCCATTGATGAATATAATAGGGTTTTGATGTTTAATGGAAGAAAATGAATCTTTGTTGTTAGTTAAACAACTTTTGTTAAGAGATTTGTAATGAAATTATCAATTAGGGTTTAAATTGAGAAATGTGTAAATTGTGTGTTAAATGTGTGAATTTGTGATGTGTATTCGGCTAGGCTTAGATGTGAATGAAATTGCATGAATTTCATTTTACGAGCCTAGGGACTAAATTGTAAAAAGGTTAAAAGTATAGGGGCAAAATAGTAATTTTCCATAACATGAATTTTGGATTGAATTGAGTAGAGTTTGAATTAAATTAGTTAAATTTGATTATATAGATCAAGAAAAGCCACTTTTGGAATTAAATCGGGGAAAGGACAAAGTAGTGGACTAATCGATCAATTTTCTCTGAACTAATTCGAGGTAAGTTCGTACGTTAATAAGCATTAAATTACATGTGTTTTAAATGCTTTATTATTATAATTGTGATGATACGACTCCACGGAAATGTTCGACGAAGTATCGAAGACAAAAATATCCCAGTTGAACCTTAGGAATAGATAGGATACAAATGACATGTCATTAGGGGTTACCGTGTTTTGGGTGCTGGTCTCGTATGTCCTACCGATGGCTGAGTTTTTGACATGTGTTGCGGTTACTTTACAGCTTGTGTGAGCAGCACCGTGTAGCTACGTCTTGACTGACAGCTTGTGTGAGCAGACCTAGTGATGGCTCGAGAGTGAGCATCTATATGAGATTGAGATAGAGGAGGTTTTGACCACGTATTGGCACTTAGTGTGCAAGATGCCCGAGTACCTGATAGTATTCCAAATGGTTTAATGGGCACAGTGATGATATGAGGTTATACGAGTTTAATACGAACTGGTATAGGTATTCATGTGAAATACGAGAAGTGATTTATATTTGATATATAAATACATGGCTAACATGTTTGTGATTGTGTGATAGGCTTTGAGCTAAGTTAATTTGTATCTATGCTTTAAAATTTTGTTTACCTAAATTATGGTTGATTTGGTAAGTTGTATTTATTAGTTATACGAACTTACTAAGCTTAAATTGGTTACTTCGTTTTAATTTCCGTGTTTTATAGTGATTCGAAAGCTCGCTCGTTTTGGAAGTTATCGGAGATCGCGTCACACTATCGAACTCTTATTTTGGTATTTTGGACTTTATATTTTGAGTTAAATGGCATGTATAGGTATTTTGGCTAACGTGGCCTATATGTCTTATTGTGTTTTGGCCATTTGAATTGGCTTGTAAGGTGGTCATGTATTTTGACATGTATATATGTATAAATGGCCTTATGATATGTGGTGTATAGTTGCTATATGAATACCTTTCTTGTGAAATTGGGTGTTGTTACTAAATGGTTGGAATTGATAATGTGTATGCATGCTAAGTTTTAGACACAATGTTTCATATAACACCCCAAACCCGGCCCAGAAGTTAGGCCCGAATCTGGCGTGTCACACAAAAAAACTCGTTTGAAAATTTCAGCCTCTTTGTTAAAACCAAAATCACTTAAGCAATTGTTAACTACTTGAAAACGTAATAATCTTTAAAAACCCTTTTAGTAGCGAAAGCATATTTGAAATGAACAATTTACAAAAATGTGATGTTTAGAAATAGAGTTGCAGAAGCATTTTGAAATCGTTGCGGAAACATAGATAAAATACAAGTATTTTTGAAAGATTGATTGATGAGTCAACAATCAAGGTAGTGAACTTTAAAACCGTGTCTTTTGAAAATATCGTTTGAAAGTTGGAGTGAAAACTTCCGTGTTAAAATATTTATAAAAGTTTATTATGAAATCCATTTGTTAATCGATTTTGGAAAACCTTTATTTAAGTTTTTAGAAAATTCTCATTTTAAACAATTTAAGCAAAATAGTAAGTATAACAACCATAAAGCAAATAATAAAACACTCCAGAGGCCTTATTACAACTTAAACCAAAATAGCAAAATAATAAAATAAACGGGAATAGAAATTTAAAATTCATTAACACTATTTCTGAAGTATGGCCTCCACGGAGTCATCCATGGGCCCAAGTCCTCGTCACTGAGCATTACCTACAAGGGTTAAGAAAAAGGGGGGTGAGTTACAAGAACTCAGTGCATAATCCCCTTACTATCATCCACTGGGTCTGAACCCATATAGCAATATCATGGGCCTAAGCCCATTTAACATACACTTGGACCGAAGCCCATTTATGAAACAGAATATATTTATATATGTGCAATGTATGAATGTATGCAACCCAAACCAACCCAATAATCCATCCACTACACACCACCCGTACCATCCAACTCACCTGTAGGGATCTTTTGTCAACCCACCCCGCCAACACACCAATCGTAGGCATTTAGCCATTTATATCAAATTTGATTTGTGGACAAGCCACCAGAATAACAGAATATGCGTGGCTTAGCCACCAGACAAAATGTGACAGAGTCACCAGAATATCATATACGGTCATATAACCGGCACACAGCCTTGGTAAAAATGATCGACACAGAGTCGTTAATTCATATGTTAGGCACATAGCCCCGGGTAAATACGTTTAGCACAAAGCCATAATCACGATGGCACAAAGCCATATTTAGGTTGGCACATAGCCATTATCGTAATTTGTGTGCGAGCCACGTAATCGAATGTATCGTGTGATCAAAGCGCTTTTCATAATATTTGTGGTAAGTGCTACCTGAATTTCTTCTCTTCAACATTTTCCCAACCCATGCAAATTCATGTAGATGCATCATACATAGCAAATCATGATATTTACAAATATAACAACAATAATTAAATCAGACAAAAGTTCAGCCCATTAACACTTTACAAAATCGGCCCATTAGGGCATTATATCAAATTGGCTCATTAAGCCATATGTCAAATTGGCCCATTAAACAATATATCAGATCGGCCCACAAAACAATATATATCAAATTGGCCCATTAAGCAATTTATCAAATCGTCCCATTAAGCAATTTATCAAATCGGCCCATTATGGCTATATAACAAATCAGCCCATTAAGGCAATATAACAAATCGGCCCTTTAGGGGCATTTCCGTAATTCGGCCCATAGGTGCATTTTCGTAATTCGGTAATCTTACCCACTAAGGGTAATTTGGTAATCTCGCAACCCAGGGGTATTCCGATAATTTACCCTCTAAGGGTATTTTGGTAATTCCGCAACCTAAACTTAACTACTAATGTGGGGCATAAAATTTGAAACTGTCCATCTGCGTCATACTGACTAAACTGACTATAACTCGAGTTAGGAACCTCAAAATTTAGATCCGTAAATTTTCGTTCAAACTAGACTCATATATATTCTTAAGATAATTTATCCATAATTTTTGACTTAACCATTTAGTACAGTTTATTCCTAAAAGTTTCCCTTGTTTCACTGTCCAACGATTCTGACCTCTCTTACCCAAAATTCAAATATCTCACTACACAGTTTTCATATGTTGCTCCCACTTGTTTCTATTGAAAAATAGGCTCAATAAGGAATCTATACATATAAGCTATAACTCATAATTCACTTTTTACAATTTTATATGATTTTTCAAAGACAAATCAGGGAACCACAAAGTCATTCAGAACTAGTCTCACTAAAATTAAAATATCACAGAATTTAAAATTCCTTTTCCTTCTCTGCTTCTTCCTTATAAAAATAGACAGAGTAAGCTTTAATTCGATATCTTATTCACTTATTAATCCATTTTATCTTATTTTCCGTTATTTTTTAAAATCACGTCACTGTTGCTGACCAAAAACTATTTCATTGCCAGCTATGGTTACCACTTCGAACATACGCACGCCCAAGTAATCACGGATGCCGGTTTTCGGTTTTCTTCGGTATTTCGACCGAATCACAGAATATTTCATGCAAACTTTCAGAGAAGTGTGAGATTACACACCATTTCAAACATGTATTTGAAAGGTACGGGATTACACACCTTTTTTGGATTTCCTTAAGAACCACTCTTCTTTGATCCTAGAACAATACCAACCAAAAGTTAGCCTCGAATTTCCAAAAGATTTCATACCCAACGTATTACTTACACTTGCATCACTTACCACTATATCCGAAGAATTTGCAAATAGAATATATCGAGTGATTTCGTCCCTAAAACATAATCGATTAGTCGAAACTTCAATCCGATTTGCAACATAGCCAAATAGAGATATAACGAAAAATCCGAAAATGAACCCCTTACCTTAATGATTTTTAGGACCGATTCCTTGTGATTATACGATGTCTTCGAGAGAATCAAGTTTCAGCCTTCCACTATATCACTACGAAGAAGAAAATGATCTCGAATGAAAGAAAGTAAGGTGATGGTCTCGGTCAAAATGACCATCCCAAATCAAAGTATAAATTCTTGTCATTAAGAGAAAGAAAATAAAACATTGAGAAGAATACTTACCGATTGATCAAGAAATAAATGTTAATATGGATGAGAAGAAGAAATAGAGAAAAGATGAAAGTTCGGTTATGGAGGAAATTGTATGTTGATATTCGGCTATGGTGAAAAGAATTAGGACAAAAGAGATGCTTGAAGGATTTCGTGAAAATAAAAGAAATAAGAAGAAAGATGTTTGACTAGCTTGGTTTTCAAGAAAGATGAAAGAACAAATTTTGGTCTCAATGGTTGGTGTACATTCGGCAACAAGAAGAAAGAAAAGAAGAGAATATGCACACTCAAAGTTGAAGATTCGGCAAGAAGGAAATTTGGAGAGAAGAGAAAAATGTCACAAAAGTTGCATAAAGGAAATCTTGGCCAAAACAATACTAAAACTTTACCAAAACACCAAGAAAATTTCGGCTATCCCTACTAACACACAAAACCGTCCACATACATGACCATAATGGTCAAAATTAGCCACCCACACTTTCCATAACATTTCCCTTGAAAATGGCCAGTTGTTCCCCTTACTTTCCCCTTTTTTCTTGATTTCTTTCCTCATCTTCATTCTTTCCTATTCTCCTTAGCCGTCTTGCCAAAAATAAAAAGTCTTCCATACCATATTAAAGCCTTAGCCGACACTTACCTTATTAGTACAAAAATTTAATCCAAAATATTTGCACTTGGTGGGATTTGAACCTCTTCCCTTAAAGTCCTTCATGTGGCATCATATCCTCTTTACCAATTACTCATTTATGCAAACAAATTACTCTCTTATTTCCATAAGCCTTGATGCCACTTACTATCTCTCCTTAAAGTGCTTAAACACAATTTTTTTCCTATAACTTAACTTGAACCCAGAACTTCCTAGAAACCTCGTAACTCTCCAAAATCACCTTCCTAATAAGTCCAACTTGAAATAATGCCGTTCTCAAATTCCCATGAATTTTAAAACGCTTCTACGCTCAAGGTCCAATGGGGCCAATAGGTCCAATTATACTAGGCCCAATTTTGGGATGTTACAATTCTACCCCCCTTAAAGAAATTTTGTCCTCGAAATTTCCAACCAACTACTAAACGCATCGCTCAAATCACACCACTACGCTTTCACTGCGCACTCTGATCTTAATAACACCAATGTACTTTTAACATAATCTTGAATCCTCTTTCACTCAACCAAACATCTAACCACAGAAGCAAGCAGTTATCTACCACTTATACCTAAAATTTTCTACATTCAATCATCACGTCCAACCATAACATACCTGACTTAATGGTGATGAAACAATCCCGAGCCTTTTGCTCCTTAGACTCGCATCTCAAGCATGCTCCTGACCTCCTCCAGCATTCTCCCGGATGATGCCTCTTACAAAAATCACAAGCCGGAAAGTTTGGTCGTACCTTGACATGCTTTACAGAACGAGACTGCGACCCAAAAGAACCACGATCTAATTTCTTCTTACAGCTCACAGACCCAACTCGAAGTGCTTCACCGATTCTGTAACACCCCAAACCCGGCCCATAAGTTTCGACCAGATCTGGTATGCTACGGGTTGTACGTTGAAAACTTTTGCTAAGTTGGTTTTAGTAAATCATAAGTTATTAGGAAAAATTCGAATAAACAAGTGACTTTTGAAGAGAAAACCTTGTATTATTATTATTTTGAATAATAAAACCTTTGACAAAGTTTCATAAGTTGCAAATATTAAAAACTAAGTAGTGAGTATAAACTATGGGGCCTTATTACATAAATGTTTCCAAAATTAAAAACTTAAGGAAAAATCAAAATAATCTATAGGAATAAAAACTTGATGGCCCCTCGAGTCCGCCTTTGCTCCCATGTCCACGATCTGCGCTCATGCAAAGTTAGGGAAAAATAATAGGGTGAGTCACCAAGACTCAGTGTGTAAATCCCGAAAACACATCAAAGGCTTGGCCCACAAACACATTATGGCCTTGGCCCGTATACAAGGGTAACTATATATGCATCATGGCCCATCCCAGCCTAGAAATCCATCCTCTACACACCAACCCGTACCAACCATCACACCTTGGGGATTTCTACAATCAACCCTCCAACCGCTACACACCATATCGACAGCTGTGCTGCCTGTCTTAAAGACCGATCACTGTGTGACCTATGTGGCAAAGCCACCAATCGCCATGCGACCTTAATAATACATCGTAGTATTTTGATAGCTGAGCTGCCTGTCATAAAGACCGATCACTATGTGACCTATGTGGCAAAGCCACCGATCGCTATGCGACCTACTTCCCCTTCATCATATCAATCCCATCCCATACATACATACATGCAGAATCAAAACAATATACTACCTAAAAGTTCACAGTCTATCACATACATCGATACACATAGAGAAGTTTCTATGATTACGTACCAGGCATCCCTTGCCTACCCTTTTTGGGTAATCCGACTGTCTATACAGCCTTTTTCCGGCTTTTAGCCCATAACATATATTTAGTACATATTATTATCTGACTTTTTTCGGCTTTTAGCCCATAACATATATTTAGTATGATTACTATACTGACCTTTTTCTCGGCTTTTAGCCCATAACATATATTTAGTACAGATCACTAGTGTGTTAGAGATCTACACACCTGATTACCGTTAGAATGGCACTCTCTATCTCGACACTATCAGAAGTCGATACAACTGCTACTTGCCTAAAGTGTTGTTCAGAAGCCGGTCCACAACCTGGTGGCCAATCCCGTACTGCTAACACAGCTCGTTTCTTAAACTTAGCGATTCTCTCCTTTGCCTGATCCATATTTAATTCCATCACAAGTCCTTGTCAGAACTACTATCACAACATATGATCGTTAATCCACATCATAAAGTTAAGATCTCGCATGAACGAATCTAGTGAAAATCTAGGGAAAATCACCTTACCTTAAAATCTCGAAATTAGAGACTAGCAATTTCCGGCTTTTAAATCTAGATGATCGAGTTTCCTTCAAATCCGGAATGCCGCCCAAACGCAAAGAGAGGAAATATTAGCTTCATTCGTGACCTTAACAACCAAGTGGCCATTCACCTTGTCTCTTAAAAACCGAAAGAGAGATTGAAGAGATAGGAAAATCGGCACTCACCTTAACGCAGAATTCGACTACCCCTTAGAGATTCCGGCTTTTGAGAAGATCAGAAGAGAAGATGATAGGAAGAAATCTAAGTAGTTTCGGCTTTTAGTTGAAGAAAGAAGAGAAATAAATAATGGAGTTTTCGACTTTCGGCTTTTAGAAGAAAGAAGAGAAAAGAATAATGGGGTTTTCGGCTTTTAGAAGAAAGAAGAGAAAGAAAAGGTGGAAACCCTAAATGCCGAAAAATAAAGAAGAGAACCCTCCTATTTATAGAAATTTTGGCACTTACCTATGAAAAATCGAAAGTGCCCTTCCCGATAACTAAAAATTAATCAAATAAAAGGGAAAATTAAGCACCCCTTTGTCATAAAAAACCGATTTCTTCACTTCTCTAGGTGATGGAATTTCGCCAACTCTTAGCCTTGTAGATAGCTCCTATCTTTTCTTTTTTTTTTCTTCCATATTATCAACTATATTCTCTACATTATCCCATTTACATAAATCCTCCTATTTTTGAGCCTTGTTGCCGTCCACTCTACCTAACCCTAGTGCCGAAATTTAGCTAACTTAAATTAAAAGAGTTGGGCTCTATGTAACTTAAATTTGGGCCCCTTACTCCCTTGTGTGGCGTCACCTCCTTGCTCCCTAAGTGGCGCCATCGACTCTTTGGGCCACAAGCCCATTTTGATATTTTAAACTCAGATACCACCTTTTAAACCCTATAGTGCCCAAACAAAAATTTAACTAAAGCTTTAGCCCAATCCTGAGCCCAATTTGGACCCCTAATGCTCAAATTAACTCATTACACATATTCACCCATTAAATGCATAGGCCCAAAAATTCAGGATGTTACAGTTCTACCCCCTTAGAGAAATTTCGTCCTCGAAATTTCCAACTAACTACTAATCGTATTACCCAAGTCTCACCACTATGCTTTCGCTGCACACTCTAATTTAATAATATATAACCATTGCACGCATACAGTTTCTATACCCAAAAATATAGCATCCACACAAAACATACCCGACTTAATGCTGATTGAACAATCCCGAGCCTTATGCTCCTCAGACCCGCATCTTAAACACATTCCTGACTTCCTCCAACATTCACCCGGATGACACCTTCTGCAATATTCGCAAACCCGAAAGTTTGGACGTACCTTAACATGCTTCACAGAACGAGACTGCAACCCTAGAAAACTACGATCTCTTTTTTCATACCACGCACGCCAACCCGAAATGTTTCACCGATTTCTTTAACCTCCTTGAGTACCTCTCTAACTAGTGAGTCAGCACATCAGTCCTAATACTTCCACGGCCTCGGCCGCGGCCTCTTCTTCCTCTCCTAGCGTTCATTGTTGATTCTCGTAGTATCTGAATTAGAAATTTTATGAACTATTAATTTCTTTCACCGATTAACTACGAACAATCTTATGGAAAGTAGTTTTAAGAGTGGTTCTTTCAATTCGAACCTATCTACAGATTTTGAGTCTCAAGTTTATCTCCTAATTCTAGAAACCACATACATCAACCCGCATACATCAATCACACAAGTAGTATCCATGCACACACATTCATCGCATAAGGTTTTTTTTTTTTTTTTCCGTCATTCCTCTACCTGATGGGTATTTCCGTAGTTTTGCCTACTGAGGTATTTTCCAAAATAAAGTGTCTTGGTGATTTTCTCAAAATAGGTATCTTGGTGGTGTTGTTGTTTTCGTTTTTTTTTAGAGGGTATTTTGGAAAATTTAATTTTTCAAACCGGGTCACATTTGTAACTCTAGGGTTTTTTGTAAATTTGCAAAACATGGGTATTTTATAAAATCACGGTTGTTTGGAAATTTTCACAAATCAAGTGTATTTTGGAAATTTTACAAAACTTGGGGGTATTTTGGTTGTAAATAGGGTGGCTGGTCCTTTCGAGTTTTAATTATAGATTTTGGCCCGTCAACAAATCCTCGTGGCTAAGGTGAACATCCAACTGCGCGCACTGTAGGATTCCAAAGAAAGAGGAGGTGAGTCACTAGGATCGCTTAAGTACCAAGCTCTCCCTGAATCCAATCCTAGACATGCGTATGCCTGTTGCCACACCCTAACCCATCGACTCGTTCACGGGTTTGTTTGGATAGATTAAGTCTTATGAATTTAAAGAGTTGTTTTAACTAAGCCTATAGTCCATCAATGCCTAACATACTAGTCTACGTCCATCAAGCCCATCAAGCCCACATACATATCACATCCAAAAGTTTAGAATACTTACCTACGTGGATCGGGTGCCGGTAGACTCGAAGGACATATCTTCTTCAAGATTTTTTCTCAATTTCACATAAATTTTCAAAACACTACTAGACCCATTTCACAGCCCGAGTTTTGAACTGGGCTCTGATACCAAAATGTAACACCCCAAACCCGGCCCATAAGTTTCGACCAGATCTGGTATGCTACGGGTTGTACGTTGAAAACTTTTGCTAAGTTGGTTTTAGTAAATCATAAGTTATTAGGCAAAATTCGAATAAACAAGTGACTTTTGAAGAGAAAACCTTGTATTATTATTATTTTGAATAATAAAACCTTTGACAAAGTTTCATAAGTTGCAAATATTAAAAACTAAGTAGTGAGTATAAACTATGGGGCCTTATTACATAAATGTTTCCAAAATTAAAAACTTAAGGAAAAATCGAAATAATCTATAGGAATAAAAACTTGATGGCCCTCGAGTCCGCGCTTTGCTCCCATGTCCACGATCTCTCGCTCATCCAAAGTTAGGGAAAAATAATAGGGTGAGCCACCAAGACTCAAAGTGTGTAAATCCCGAAAACATATCAAAGGCTTGGCCCACAAACACATTATGGCCTTGGCCCGTATACAAGGGTAACTATATATGCATCATGGCCCATCCCACCTAGAAATCCATCCTCTACACACCAACCCGTACCAACCATCACACCTTGGGATTTCTACAATCAACCCTCCAACCGCTACACACCATATCGATAGTCATGTCTTTCTGTCTTAAAGACCGATCATCTGTGTGACCTATGTGGCAAAGCCACCGATCGCCATGCGACCTTAATAATACATCGTAGTATTTCGACAACCGAGTCGTCATTGTCATAAAGACCGATCACTATGTGACCTATGTGGCAAAGCCACCGATCGCTATGCGACCTTCTTCCTCTTCATCATATCAATCCCATCCCATGCATACATACATGCAGAATCAAAACAATATACTACCTAAAAGTTCACAGTCTATCACATACATCGATACACATAGAGAAGTTTCTATGATTACGTACCTGGCATCCCTTGCCTACCCTTTTTTGGGTAATCCGACTGTCTATACAACCTTTTTCTGGCTTTTAGCCCATAACATATATTTAGTACAGATTACTATACAGTCTTTTTTCTGACTTTTAGCCCATAACATATATTTAGTACAGATTACTATACAACCTTTTTTCGACTTTTAGCCCATAATATATATTTAGTACAGATCACTAGTGTGTTAGAGATCTACACACCTGATTACCGTTAGAACGACACTCTCTATGTCGACACTATCAGAAGTTGATACAACTGCTACTTGCCTAAGGTGTTGTTCAGAAGTCGGTCTACAACCTGGTGGCCAATCCCGTATTCCTAACACAGCTCGTTTCTTAAACTTAGGGATTCTCTCCTTTGCCTGATCCATATTTAATTCCATCACAAGTCCTTGTCAGAACTACTATCACAACATATGATCATTAATCCACATCATAAAGTTAAGATCTCGCATGAACGAATCTAGTGAAAATCTAGGGAAAATCGCCTTACCTTAAAATCCCGAAATTGGAGACTAGCGATTTCCGGCTTTTAAATCTAGATGATCAGGTTTCCTTCAAATCCTAGAATGCCGCCCAAACGCAAAAGAGAGGAAATATTAGCTTTATTTGGCAGCCTTAACAACCAAGTGGCCATTCGGTCTTGTCTCTTAAAAACCGAAAGAGAGATTGAAGAGATAGGAAAATCGGCACTCACCTTAACGCAGAGAATTCGACTACCCCTTAGAGATTCTGGCTTTTTGAGAAGATCAGAAGAGAAGATGATAGGAAGAAATCTAAGTTGTTTTGGCTTTTAGTTGAAGAAAGAAGAGAAAGAAATAATGGAGTTTTCGGCTTTCGGCTTTTAGAAGAAAGAAGAGAAAAGAATAATGGGGTTTTGGCTTTTAGAAGAAAGAAGAGAAAGAAAAGGTGGAAACCCTAAATGCCGAAAAATAAAGAAGAGAACCCTCCTATTTATAGAAATTTCTGCACTTACCTATGAAAATCGAAAGTGCCCTTCCCGATAACTAAAAATTAATCAAATAAAAGGGAAAATTCGCACCCCTTTGCCATAAAGAAACCGATTTCTTCACTTCTCTAGGTGATGGAATTTGGCCAACTCTTAGCCTTGTAGATAGCTCCTATCTTTTCTCTTTTTTTCCTTCCATATTATCAACTATATTATCTACATTATCCCATTCACATAAATCCTCCTATTTTTGAGCCTTGTTGCCGTCCACTCTACCTAACCCTAATGCCGAAATTTAGCTAACTTAAATTAAAAGAGTTGGGCTCCATTTAATTTAAATTTGGGCCCCTTACTCCCTTGTGTGGCGTCACCTCCTTGCTCCCTAAGTGGCGCCACTGACCACTGGGCCACAAGCCCATTTTGATATTTTAAACTCAGATACCACCTTTTAAACCCTATAGTGCCCAAACAAAAATTTAACTAAGGCTTTAGCCCAATCCTGAGCCCAATTTGGACCCTTAATGCTCAAATTAACTCATTACACATATTCACCCATTAAATGCATAGGCCCAAAAATTCAAGATGTTACAGATTCCTTTAACCTTCTCCAATACTTCCTTAACTATCTGAGTTAGCTCATCAACCCCAGCTCGATCACGAGATCCCGTCTCAACCACTGGCAATGCCAGCGCCTCCCTTTCGGAAACATGCCCCGATGCTGAAGATCTAGCCTTAGCACCTCAGCCTCTACCACGTCCACATCTATCGCGTCTACATCCTTTAACGCTCATATTTGCTAAATCGATTTGATCTGATTAAAAGTCTTATGAATCAGTGTACTATTTCAGTGTTTATTAAACAATATTTTATGGAGTATAGGAAGTAAAGTCGTTTTCACAAAACATATCCTATAGTCTCGATCTCTATAATTTCAGCTCCTAAAGCTAAAAGTTCTATAGCATTCTATTTTGTGGAATTTTTCTACCACAGTACTAACACAATAATCATAAAATAAAAACACATACTTACTTGACTTGGTGCCGGATACCCGTGGTGCCATACTTCCTTTAGAACATGTATGTATAAATAAAAATTTTAAACAG